>CM060196.1:53940000-54540000 GCA_030549335.1 Pontederia crassipes | reverse complement strand
TTTCTAAAGAACACAAGTTTTGAAATTACAACTTTTAGGACATTTGGTTGCGAGTTAATTGATGAATTACGAAGATATTCTATGAATTATAACTAAAAAAGGGTAAACGTATAATTTTTTTAAAAAAAGTTAATCTTGTAAATAATAAAAAATGAGAGTTAACATATTTTTTATATCAAGTGAAAGTAATTCGGACTTAAAAGATTGACTAATTCCATGCAAACCTAAACGTAACTAAATTGTGCCTTAAAGATCAAATCTTAATCTCCTGAGATTTTTGAATTTTGTAGATATATTTTTTTTATTTTGATGTGGAAAAAATCGTCTACCTCCAAATTAAATCCCTTCTCTCTCTCTCTCCTTGTAGAACTTCATTTGGGTCCTTGTGAAAACCTATTCAGTATTAGTTGATGTTCTGGATTTTTCAACATGGTAGAACATGTTCACCGAAATTTGAATCGAACTCCATTTACTAGTCACATTATTTCAAAAATGTAATTTTTCAAGTGCATACTCTGATATTTCGAGGCGTGGAAAGTGGCGGATTTATAATATATAAGAATAAATAAAATATCGTGTCATAATTGAACTCAAATTTCACAAAACAAAAACATTATTCAACAATAAAATATCGTGTATAATATAAACCTATACTTACTATCACCAGGGGACGGAGCCAGCCCTATTTGGCTTGGCCCCCCCAAATTTTTTTAATTTTCCTATATTATATATATGATTGTTATATAAAAAATAGATATATATATATATATAAATATATATATATATATATATATATTTATATAGTTGGCCCTCCCAAATAATCATCCTAACTCCGTTACTGACTATCACATTATTCAACAATCACGAGATCAACATTTGATTATATATATATATATATATATTTATATAGTTGGCCCCTCCCAAATAATCATCCTAGCTCCGTTACTGACACAATCACAATCGAGATCAACATTTGATTAATCTATCTTCTCAAAAAAAAAACATTTGATAATCTAATAAATAATAAATAATAGTCAATCTAACTCAAACAAAGCATAGGTAGAAACTTTTTCCTTTTTTAGTTCCGAAATTGAGGTTGGTGGAGAAGAACTGAAACCCAAGTTGGTGAAGCAAAATTTAAACAAAAATCATTCAGCTAACCAAGTTTGGGAATTGGTTTATTCTTATTTTTTTAAGGTCAAAATTATGCGTACTCAAAATATTCTCAAGTTTTATTGTAAATGTACGATTTTAATGATTCGTTGCAACACAAATTGGCTAAAATTATATATTTGACTAATCTCGATAAAAGAAATAAAATTATGGAGTTTGGAGAGCTAATCAATTCGATTTTAAAACCCTCAAACTAATAAACCGATACCGACCCGAGTGTGCATAAAAAACTGAACCAACCGGTTTAGTTCGGTTTTCTCGTTCGGCCGGCTGGTTCCGTCGGCTTCCACACTCACCACCATCAAATATAAAGATGAAAGCGGATCAAGAATTTAATTTCTCTCTGCCCCTTTGTCGCCGGAGAACTCTGTCAACGCAGCCGCCGACCGCGTCGATCTACGCCTCCCTTTTCTGTCGCCGGTGAAGGTAACTCTACATCTCCGTTGATCGTTTTCGAGATTGGTATTAACATCTATTTTAAATTCTAATATCGGAACCGAGTTAATTTTTAGGGTTTCATTCCGCTTGCCACGAACGCTTAAACTAGTATTTAATCCATCTGATCTGATGTTTTTCGCACTTTGGATCTGTTTATTCTTGTACCAAATTACCACCAGAGTTCCATTTCATTGCCAATTCGCGTTATTTACAGTCGCCTGTGGATGTCGAACAAATACGAGGATTCAAAATGTAGACTTCTCATATTATTCGTCATAGAGATATATTAGTTGTACCACTAACGTATTATTCTTTGTTTTTTTTTTCTTGTTTCACAGATATTTCAGTTTTGGCTATTTGGTTCTGCATATAAAACGAAAAATGGGCTTTAGGATTTTTTTTTGTTTTGTATATGTATATGTTATACAATTTCATTCTTTGGATTCCATGTTGCTGATTCGAGACTGTCCAATTTAAATTCTAACACATAATTACATTTTACTTATAGACCGTATCGTTGATTTTTCGTCAATGAAAGAAGGCAATTTATATGTACTGATTTCTGCTGCAGCTAAAATGTACATGTACATCTTTTTGGGCCTTCTTGTTGAACCAAATCTTGTACATTTCATGGCATTTTACTACATGTACACAAGGGATAACTAGCCCAATTTTGTGCCACCTTCCCTAAAGAAAAGTGTTCTTAGTGCATGCGTTTGGGCTGTCAAATCCTATTGGTTATGTGAACCTCTTGGGTCAGTTGCACACATCTAGTGGAGCGCATGCACATTGGACCATTTTTACCACCAGTGAAGCTAATGTGTCCTTAGTGATATTGCTTTATTTGAGTTGATGATGATTCCATATGTCACTGCCATGTTTCTTTCCATAGTGGAATTTTTACCATCATCAAGATATCTTGATATTCTTTTGTTTATGGTAGGGTTTCCATTTTCTGTTAGGATTAACCATTTGTTTGCACTTTCCGAAATCAAATTGTTCTGATACAGAAAAATATCAGTGGCATGGAAGTATTACACTTCCTCATGTAAGTGTCAGATCTGACTAGTTATAAACCCCTTGGGTCTAACAGCACAGATGATGATACTAGTGTAGTGTGCTACATGCCTATCGGACCATTTTATTTTCTGTGAAGATAATCTTTCCAAAATTCTATTTCTTTATTGAGTTGATGGTGATTCTATATGACACTTGTATGCTGCACTGGGTATGGATTAACCATCCATGGTGGATTTTTTATCATCATCGTGATAACTCTATATTATATTGTTTATAGTAGGAATGCTCATCTCATGTTATAGAAATTCTCAGTCAGATAATTCAGACAATCAATTAGGCCCCAATGCCATGAAATTCCAGTTCCATGCTTTTTAATGTGTACCCATCTCACCTGCTTGCTAACTATGTATTGCAGAAACTCCTGGATGACTACCCTCTTTGCTAGTCGTTTTTTCTCGTTTAAAAAAAAAACTATGTATTGCAGAAATGGTCGTTCATTCTTTTCATTCTGAAACAGTCAGGAGCTCAGTATTTATTATTTGAGAGTATTCTTCCTTATCTTTTGATTCTTAGTAAAAGATATATTTCTTGTTATTGAAACTATATCCTTGTTTTCTCAAAAAAGAAACTATATCCTTGTTTCCCTGTGCCCCCAGTGCATCATCATTTTGTCTTTGCATTGGATGCAACTGATTCATGGTGAAACATCAATTATTGATCTTGTGTTTATCTGTGTCTTTTGTCTATGGCATGTAATAGATTCTGCATGCTGCATGGTGAAACATCAATTATTGATCTTGTGTTATCCGTGTCTAACAATGATTATAGACTACTAATGTGCATCTGCTTTTGTTGCAAAAACTAACTTATATATAGAGAACATAAACTCCAAATGCCTTGGTTGGTCTCCGTCCCTCTCAGCAGGGCTTGAACAGTGTTCCTCAACAAAAGGAGAGCTGGTGCTCCTTAGCAGTATTGTCTTGGTTTTTCTGATCTAATGTGTGTAATTTTTTGGACTAACTATTCTGATAGTTATTTAGAGCAAGTATTGATGCCCATCTCGTTTGCCACGATTTCATACTTTATGTTCCTTGATTGAACAATCTCATTTTTTATGCCTATTCATGCACAGTTTAATTCTAACCAGGAAACCTGCAAATAAAAAATAATAATATTTCTGTACTTGGAGAGAAATCATTGTGGTCATTGCATCTGAATGCTGATCCATAACTATTAGCGGCTAACTGGTGAAGTTTCCTGTTGTATCCGATAACTCATGAATCTCTGTTATTGACTGCAATGGGTTTGAGGATGAATAGTAATATCCTCCTGGTTCCTGCATATCCATGTGATATCCAGATAAGAAATCCAATTGCTAACTTTATGACTCAAGAGAAGGAAGAAAAATCACCCATCTTAGACTGAAAGGAAACATTTTTTTGAGAGTCGTCTGAAAGGAAACTTTCATCAAAATATCACTTTGAGAAGGATATTTCCAAGGGAATCTATGAAAAGGATTATGTGATTCAAATGGAAAGAGAAACACTTGTTTTCCTTGCTAGAATGCATGCAGCATATAATATTATGAACTGTCTAAATAGATCCATGAATCTTTAATCAGAGGTGGAAGCAATTGCCTTTTGTCAAAGATGATATTTAGACCTCTGCAAGAGGAAGTTAATTTGCGAGATAGACATGTTTGCTGGTTAATAAGTCTTTCAATCTTTTGCCATTTCAGCAGAATGACGGAAACTCCTTTCCTCCCAAGAGAGAGGCTTTTCAAACATCAGCAGTATTTTCAGAACATGCACAAACACACATACTTGAAAGGTCGAGGTGACAAACTTACTTCAGTAGCGATACCACTTGCATTGGCTGCCACTTCTCTGGCTCTCATTGTAAGACCAACATTCCTACAATATTTTGCAGAATGCGGTTTCTCATTAGTTGTCTGTTTGACCCTCTAATTTTCGTTTTTTAATTTCTCTCTGTTATGTTGGCAGGCACGAGGTATTTACAATATGTCCCATGGAATAGGGAAGAAGGCATAAGCAGGACTTCTTGCCAGGACTTCTTGTTTTATGAAATAAAGCTGTGGGGGCCCTGACCTCATGAACCATGATGTCTGTTATTTGATCGGGATCTCATTCTTGGAAATTGTTAACCAGCTCTGCAATCTCTGACTTCTGCAACAGCTTGGAATTTTCTTTTAATTTGTTCAATAAAAGTTTTATTGTCTTCGTTATTTGATCTGGATCGCATTCTTGCAGATTGTTCCAGCAATCTGTAATTTTGTGGCTGCTGCAACCACTTGGGAGTTTTATTTTAGTTGGTTCAATAAAGTTCTTTCTATTTCAAGAGAGGCACTCGCATTGTATTTTTTATCCAAGTAAAGTTGTCATCCATGTTCAAGGATTATACAAAATTTCCTTGCACCCCGAGATGCACACTGCCTCGATAAATTTAATCAACTTGCAGGTAACCAAACACAGAAGCAAACTATTCATCGATGTGGAATGAGAAGAAATGCGATATTTTAGACAAAGATCCGTGAATTAGTACAAGAAAAGACAGGAGTTGAGAAACCGTCTATAACATAGTCCAGTATTAGATAAAGTGATGACCAAATTGTTCATTTAATAGTTGCGCACACAGAACATTAACTGAAACGTACGAGCGTGCTCGTTGCGTCAATATAAATATGTGCAATATATATAAAATTTTAAAAGAATTTAAAAAGATTTTTCCTGTTTTTTTGGAATATGCATACCTGAAAATTTTAAATAAATTCTGTGTGTCCCACCATCTATAACTCAAAGAAATGCGAGGCAGATTAAGAATGTTCCTAATGTGACGTAATGTTCGAAGTGATTCTCATATTTTTTTCCCAATATAATTGGAAATGTTTTGTTAAATTTGCAGTAAAGAGCTGCTGCAATAGAAAACAATGATTTCTAGGAGGATGTTTTTTTTTTCCCAAAGAAACTACTCATTTATTATGGGGATAAGGACTGCGTGGGTCAAATCCATCGATGTTGTCCGATCTCCATTTGACAAATAAAAAATAGGCATGATTCAGTTGCAACTTATAATGCACAAATTAGTTAAAAATTGGCTCGACTTGCAAAGAACAGGACACGTGACTTGAGTGAACTGCTCAAGCGTTCAAACAAAAACTCCTCCATTGAATCCTCTTGGCCGTGCTGCTAGCTCGTCTGATCCATTGGCTCGTCGCCTGCTACCTCCTCATCGCATAACTATCGCCGTTTGTGCCTGACTGCGTCCGCCTCCTCCTCATCACCCGACCACCACTGTTGCCTCATGCGACTACCGTTGCCTTGATCAACTATCATTACGATCGACCATCGTTGCCAAAGACAAAAAAGGTACTAGAAGCAATAGTCGGGCAAAGAGGATTCAACAACGACAATTGGGTGCAATCGGCAATCGTGCGAGGCAATGGCGGCGGTAGTCGCATGAGGCAACAATGACAGTTGGGCGACGAGGAGGTACTCTGGTGATGATGCAACGACGATAGTTATGTGGCGAGGAGACAACAACGACAGTCGGGCGATGAGCCAACAACGTGGCCAAGAGGATTTATCAATGAAGTTTTTCACCGAATACACTAAGTGGGCAAACGAGGTAGTCACTAGTCCAGATTTTTGAAAGCGAGCTAGTTTTTTTTACCAATTTGTGCATTATAAGTTACAACCGAACCACACCTATTTTTGGTCTTCATTAGGAAATAAGTTATGTAATTAGGGTGAGCCTATTCTTATTTCAACTACAAATTAAAATTAATATGATAAACGCTTGAGATCACATGCATACAAAAATGTTACATTGTTGAGTTGACACTAGATTAGAAAGCTTATGTCATAGATTATGCCATATTTAGGCTTTTATGTATTCTTTCATTATTTTGAATTTGAATTAATGATTCTCAATCTTTGGTGATTTGAAACCCTAGAATGATCGACGCTTGAATCAAAACGAAACCTCTATGTAGAATGTTTCAACATAGGCACATAAATTGTATGTTGTGAATTCTTGAATGGAAGTATTATGAATGGAATAGTGTTTATATCGGAACAAAACATGGAACAATTTTAAAGCTCCCTCATTTTTCGTCTAATCATTCCATAATGCAAACAACAATATGGGTTCCAAATCCCAATTTTTAATGCCTAAGCAGTGGAAACATGTCAATCATAAGATGAAATTAAGAGAAAAAGTCAAAAGGGTTGCGACTTCATGAAAACCCATTTCGAAATGGTCCCTTGGAAGGGAGCCCAATACATCGCGTGGACCACCCTTGTGGCATTCTTCTGCTTCATTGGCATGCTCCTTGAGCTCGTGTCCTTCTTAAAGTAGGTGTTTATTAAACTAGACAATATGATGCATCCATTATCATGTGATAACGTACATGCCCGTCCGAGCCAATTTCGGAATAAATTATTGAGCTCGAACAATAATAGGACGGGCATAATTTTTTATTCATCTGTTCGATACCGACAATCCAATATCCTTGTGATACTCGTCTATTAATTAACAACCTATCCAATATTTCGATCGTTAATTCATCAATAGCATTAATTATTTAAATAGAGTTAATTACTATTTATTCAATGTTAATAATTAGTAAGCTTATATAATAATATACTTAATAATACAATATAAGTAGTTCATTCATTATTAATTTGATTTGTTATATTATTAAAAAAAATAAAGTGAACGAATGGAGAAAAAGATAAAGATATTAAAGAAAATATGAGAAAAATAAAGGAAGAAAAATACTGATGGTTTAGTTATTGTATTATTCTTTAATGCATCAAGAAAATAATATAGAAACAGATTTGATAAGAATAATATTGAATTTGAAAAAAAATAAAAGGATAAATTATTTTTTAAAAAATATTATTGGGCTTGCTCAATTCTTCCGCTAGCCGAATCGACATTAAAGAATATGAGCAAAAATATTATGTGATGGTTCGGACTACAAAATAGTAAGATTTGATACAAGAGTTTATTTTCTTCACTGAGCATGAAGAATACATTGCGGGCAATCAAGTGTAACCATATGCATGTAAGATGAATTTATTTTCTATGGGTTTTAACCTTATTTGATTCGACAAAAAATTGGAATCATTTGTAAAATTCACCACATTACAATATGAAATTATTGGGTCCAATAGTGTGAAAGATCTTAGTGCGATGAGTGACAACTTTAGCCAAGACTGGAAAATTGTTAATTCAATCGGCAAATGCACAAGATGCATGTACGAAACTAGTTTTTGTTTTATCATAACGAGTTTGGCATTCCAATGTCATCTTTACATGGGAGAACCATATGAAACTCGTATGCAGGGAACACCTAGTGCAAATTATATATTTGTTGTTATAGATCGCTTTACAAAAATGACTCATTCCATGTTGTCAACATGGCCAATTTGTTCTTCTGTGAAATAGTGTGTCCATATTCCAATCAATTACTATTGATCATGACACCAAATTCCTTTCACACTTTTGGAAAACATTGTGACTCATGACTTGGTTCCACTATTAATTATAACACCATTTGTCGCGCTCAGGTAGATGGTGAAACAAAGGTCGTTAATAGATCTTTAGGTATGCGTCCTGATTGGCCCCATCAGTGGGATTTTGCCCTTGTAAATGCAGAGTTTATTTTCAATAGTATGCAAGAGTCAAACTACAAGCAAGGTCCCCTTATCTCATCAAGTTCTTGATTTGGCTATTGATATTATAAAAGATATACCCTTGCCTTAGTGGAGGATCTCGTCTCCAACTAAAATTAATATTTCAACCTCGAACGCCCAATATAAGGTCACTACTAATCAACATCCATGGTCTAAGAGTTTCAATGTTGGAAACTTGGTCATGATTTTTCTCTGAGATTGGTTCCCATTTGGCACTTAAAACAAATTGAAAAACAAGATGCATCTTCGTTGTAAAATTATTCACAAAATCAATGGTAATGCCTATGTGGTCAATTTTCCATATAGCTTTGGAATTTCCTGTCGAGATCCTTTTTAAGATGGGGTGTGGTAATTCAAGCTGCAAGGTATGAGATTACTTAGAGGTCACGCTGAGTTACTAGGAATCAAGTATGAGTTATTTGAGTTATTTTATGACATAACACTCATAACAACTTACTCCTAGACCATAGACCAAGATGCTTTCTAATTTAATTTATTCTGTACTAAACTCACGTGAACCTGATTTTAACGAAACGGGAACCATTTAAAGATCATCTAACATATATCAAGTTGAAACTGCACAAAATTCTGAATCATTTGAACATAAATGGCGTTTATACAAATGAAGATTCAGATGTTGTGCATTGTGGCTCTCAAACAAGTACAGCTTTCTTTCTTCCAGAAATGATGGCATCTTAAGGCCAAAAATTCATATTATTGTCTTACAAGAATGAAAAAAAATTATACAGATGCGGAACCTTTTAGATAACTTGTGGACACTGCTACTGCCAGAAGAATATCTACCTTGGATGGATGCTGGTTTCATCAGCTGTGGAAATGAATAGTTGTAGACGATATGGGGAGTCTGAAGGAAATAAGGAAGAAAACTTGGTCTGCCTCTCTCAAGATAGCCTCCTACTGTCATTCATCCTATGGAAAAAGGACTTTGATGCTTCATATGTCGACCAGCAAATAGCAGCAGCTGGTGTATGGAAGAGCATCCGGGGTTTCCATCCCCTCATTAGTCCAGTATAACCATCACGACGCACTATAGCTTTTATAACCTCTCTTATTGAACTGCATGAGAATCTTTCACATCCGCAAACACCCTGCTCAATTGGACAAAAAATGAGAATTGTTTAAAATTGAAGCAATAAGGAACTGTACAAAATGGCAGCACGGGGAAGTACTAAAGGGCATAATACAATTTGGAGTTTGAAAAAATTATAGTAATGATGATCCTGGAAAGCTCTAAGCAATAGAGATTATTGCTTCCAGAAATCAAACTCTCATCCACTATATATCACAACGTGTAGAACAGAAAATATTTGGCTCACAACCAAAATCTTGGGATGACTGAAAATTTATTCATACACTAAGCCTTTCAACGTGATATAACCTCCTAGTGAATAACATATCAAAAGCTTAAGCAATATCAGATTCCAAGAAAAAAAGATGGAGAAAATATTTCACTTACAAGTTATCAGAGTGTGGGCACAATTGAAAGGAAAAAAAAAATACTGATCACTCACTAATTAGTGGTGTCTGGTCATGAGGGTTAACATGCATAACTATTAGGTGGATAGCCTCCTAAAATGGTAGCTATCCTTTCACCTATGAAAGAATTTATAACTATTAAGTTCCCTAATTCAATCAATCCAAAGAAGATCACCAAGGTCATGAAATCGCCAATTATGTCATAGTTAAACAAAACTTTTTTAGAAGAGTTAAACACAATTATATTATAACAACTATTTCATATTTATGCATAACATATCCAATCAAATCTAAAAGCACATGAAGTTGTTGTCATATTTCAAACTAGTTCACTAATGTCCCTCTAGCTACTAGCTTACTAGTGAAGAATAACTTATATCATAAGAAATTTCTTTCATCTCTGTTCAAGTATTACATGGGACTCATTTGTATCAAGACACATCAAGAATCACATAGAAACAAAGCTAATTATCATTCTATAGAAATCTATGTAAAACTGATAGCATAATATTTCAAGGATCATTTGAGCTTTGCATCAATAAACATCACCGGAAATGCTTTCTCAAAAAAAAAAAAAAAAAAAAAAAAACCACCGGAATGGATTATAGTTTAACCTAAGCCAGCATCTCAAATGGCCAGGCTTAGCCCTAAAATGTTTAGAATGCAGATGTCATATGTTATATAGTCTAGTCAACCAGTGACCACAATTCTGTGAGGCTGTGAATCACAGTAGTAGTTGTCCAAGCAGGAATGCTTAATAGCAAAACCTGTCTTGAAAAAGGACCTAAAGAGGTCCATAAATAGGCTAAAGAAAATAAGTAGCATTAAAGCCTGTAATAATGTTGTGAGAAAAAAATTCAATGAAATGAAACAAAGGAATATCATTGTAGCTTCTGTTACCTAGGTAAACATCATTTTCAAGCTAAGACAAGGAGGATGATCCACAATACTCGTGCTGGAATTGTTTTCCCCATACAGTGAATATTTTTCACACAATATTGTATATTCCCTTCTGAGCATAGATTTCATTCCATAACCACCTAGACTAGTCAACAATGGACTTTAAGAGTTTTTTTTACTTATGAGATTTCATAAAGTGTTTTTTTTAAATTAAGAGTAATCTCATATAATGCTGCATACTCCATGGTTTAAAAATTGATACTGAGAGCTAGTTTAACACTAACGAGAATCCTGCACTCTATGATACAAATTGAAAATACAACTAAAATAAAACTAGGATAACTATTATTAGTAGTAAAGGTGCAAGAATCTTAAACAAAATTACTACTAATAACTTGTCAATTCGAGATGACAAATCTCCATGAGTCTATATGGAGTGGACCAAACTTCAATTACCTAATTGGTGAACACATTTCAAAAGGCTCCCCTAAATCTAAAACTCATGCATGTATTTATAACATGCAAAGGTAGTCACAATAACTATAACAAAAATACAAATATAACTAACTACCCACTACTTTCTTAACCCGCCACTAACTCATACAAAAGGGTATCTTCTAACTATCCATTACTTAATTAACCAGCCACTAACTAATACAAATTGGTATCTTATCACTCTATAACAATAATCCATCCCACTAATGTGTAATCGTTGTGAGTTTGTAGTGCTTGACCAAGTTGATGTGTTAATCAAAACTTTTGTTGAATCATATGAATCAATATTAAAGCCGACTCCACCTAGTGGGATAAGGCTTTGTTCTTGTTGTATATGAATCAATATTAAGCACTAACAAATTTATGATGTGTTCAACATCTGATCATGCACGATCTCATGGATCAAACATTTGCATACAATCAAATCGAGAGAAGCTTTACATTTGAATAAAATCAAATCGAGAAAATGAACATAAGCATGAAAACAGGAGATTAACAAAAATATTTTTTTTGTGTGCTTTTTACTTGAAAGATCTGACTAGCTTGGTTCAAAGGCGTCACCTGGCACTGCAATTGGGTCTTCGCTACATCAAGCGGTGTGGTCACGAGCGCCGCTAAGGCGCCCGCAGCTGCCCCTGCCGTGGCGTGCACCACGAGGCGCTCGTCATTCGCGTTCTCTAGGGAGATCTCCGTGAGCCCCCTTTTGGCCGCTTCGTACGTAGCGAAGTGCACCGCGGTGAAAGGGGCGTTCATAACGACCGTCGTCCTGTACGAGGCATAGAATGCCCTGAACCCTTCCTCCCTAAGCACCCTGGATATGCAGTCCGCGACCCCGCGATATGGACTACTCTTGAGCTGCAACCGCTGCTTGACCGTGTCCATGGGCGTGAAGACGGCGTCGCTGGCAACGGTGGCGAGGACGCCGGACGTGGCATGAGCGACCGGGTTGTTCGGGTTGCTCCTGGAGAGGTATTCCTTGGCAGCCTCGTAAATGGAGAAGTATACGGCATGAGCAGGCCCCGCGCCCAGCCCCATGGCACCGATGCCGCGGTAGAGGCTGAGAGGACCCTCGGTACGGAGGACGGAGCGGAGAACATGGCCCAGGCCCAAAGGGGGGTGGCAAGCCGGGACTCCCGCCTGCATCCAGGTCTTGAGGGTGTCGACGGGGAACATTGCGGTGTGCTCGACGAGGCCCGCGACGGAGCCGGCCAACATGAACTGCCAGAAATCGAGGCCGTCGTGGGCGGGCGCGACGCCGAGGTCCTCGGCGGCCGGCTCCATCGACTGAGGGAGGAGCCCGGCCGGGGGCCCGAACTTTGCGGAGACGTCGGCCATGAGAGACACAGCAGACTGGTGTTCGACAACTGCTACAAGAACAAGAGTAAAAAAGCGGCGGCGAGATCGAGATCGCAAGCAAGGTCACGTCGGATCAAGTGATCGGAAGGCGTTCATGGCCTTATGGACGGTGAGGATATGAAGGATATTTTTATTAAATATTTTATTATGAAAGTCGACAATACTAATTTATATTTCTTTTATTTTGTCAATTATTCCTCTTTCGATATTTTGATTAAATATTGTTCATGGTAAAGATTTAAATTTGTCTTAAACATCAATCAATGTTTTTTTACTCTTTTTCATAGTTAAATGTAGTCGTGTTTGATTTTTCTTCCGAAATTAATTCCATTTGTTTTACTGTTATATCATATTTTTATTTTATCTCCTAAAATTTAATGTAATTCATTTATATCTTCTCAATTGTTTAAATATTTTTACTAAATTTCAAATGGATTAAGAATGTTTATTTTTGCTTATAAATTTATTTATTTATTCTCCAAATGCAACTAATGTTTGAAAATCGGATGATATTATTTTTCTTAAATTTGAAATATAATGTGAAAGAATATGAAAAATATGAAAAAATGTAGAAGTATATTAATCATCGCATAAAAAAACCAAATACAAATTTTTTTATGTAAATTATCTATAATAGTTTTAGGAAAGCAAGCAGATTTGGTTTTCATCCTCATTCCCATTGTCAAACACAATTTGAAATATTAAATATTAACAGAAATGATATGATTTATCAACAGTCAAATAAATAAAAAATATATAAGTGAAAATTACGCCTCTGAGCACCTTTTATTTTTTTCCATGGTTGCATTATTATTTAATATATAAATAATATTTTAAATTTAAAAAATGTACAGTTTGTGTGATTATATAAAAAGATTTTAAACTTTACAATCCAAAAACCTCATTATAAAATCCTTCTTTGTAAAAAGAATTTACGTTAGATTAAAAATCTTTTATATTTTTTTGGGAAAGATTAAAAAATGGTCATTTTTATGATAATAATCTTATATATATATATATATATATATTATTTTAAATTGCGCCTGTTGGCATCAAGATATTATGTATACTTGTGACCGTTGGATGCGGCAGATGCACACATCTCGTCTCTTCCTTCTCTTCTCATATTTTCTCGGCTCCTGTTCTTTTCTTATTTCCTTTGTTCTCTGCTTACCGCTCTTTCTCTCTCTCACTCTCGCTACGCCTTTTCTTGCGTTCTTTTCTTGCTGCTCTTCTCTGGTTCTTCCGCCGGCGGCATGGCCGGCCGAGGACGTCCCATGCAAGCGGCCGGGCGGAAAATCCGGCAGCCTCGGCCTCAAGAACGCTGCGTGCCAGCTGCTCTCCCTCCTGTGCGAACTGGGATCCCTCCGGAGGATGCGCCCGGACTCCAATTCCATCCGACCGATGAAGAGTTGGTCGTGTTCTATCTTCGACGCTACGTCACCGGCCAATCTCTTCCGAAAGGAGTCGTCGTCCCTGCCGACGTCTACGGAACTGAGCCTTGGAACCTGCTGCAGGAGGGAACGGAAGAACGCTTCTTCTTCGCTCGCCGCACCAGAAGGTCTGCCAACTCCAACTGGCCTTCAAGAACGGCCGGGGAAGGGTCGTGGCAGTGTGTGAAAGGGGAGGTAGCGATCAAATCGTCGGCTGACGGGTTTGGAGAAATCACGGTGGGGTTCAAGAACAGTCTTTCCTTCAAGAAAGGCGAAATCAAGTACTCCGGATGGGCCATGTACGAGTACCGGCTGCTGGACGCCGGCGACCGTCGGGAAAACTTCCAAGAACATGTGCTCTGCCATATCAAGAAGACCCGGGTCGGGAAGAGTCTGCAGAAAAAAAGGGAACTTCCAATGCCAACGGCCGCTCATGATTGCGGCGTGACCGCTTCCTGCAGCTGCAACGACGACTCCTGCGCTCAGATGATGCCACTTCTCAAGAAATCAAGAGCATCGTCTGCCGGCGCTGATCATGCGACGGAGACTACTTGGACGCCGTCACCATCATGCACGTTGACCAGCGATGGTGGAGTTGATCAGGTGGAGTCGTCCATGTTGCCAGAACTAGTACCAGCGGATCATATGTATAAGGAATCAGCAGCAGCAGCGCCACTTGTTCTTCTGCGGGAGATGCCAGTAGAGACTCCGGCGTCCAGTTACCCAGCGGAACAGAATGACATCATCTTCACCTGTGAAGAAGAGGGACTTGCGATTAGCATGGACGGTCTCTTGGATTTCCTCGACCGAGAGGACTGTCAACAGCGAAAGGATCAGGACGAAATTTCTTTATCCCCGTCAATGTCATCTATGGTGGAGGCGGCAACAGGAACAACAGAAACTGAAGCAGAACGCATCGTGGAATCGAAAGAGCAGGATGCGTCTCAGTCGTTTCCGCCGCCACTATCTGACGAACAACAGCTGCTGCCTAATGGAGATGATGCGGTGCTCTCATGGCTCCAGAGCAGCTCTATACCTATTGATGCCGGCCTCATATGGGATTCGGACGTGATGGAGGTCGATGGAGACATTGACGACGACCCCTTGTGGGCTAAACATTGGCGCGACGCAGCTGATGCGTCACCGCTGATGACACAAGCAATTGCAGCAGCAGATCATGAGTCGCCCTTGATCCTTGACGAAACCCCCGCTGCACCTTCTTTATCCTGGTCTTCTATGGCGTCGGCGGCAGTAGCACCTGCTGAAGCTGAATCAAAAGAGCAGGATGCATCTGAGTTGTTTCTGCAGCCAACATCTGACCAACGTCAGGATACATCTGGGTCATGTCTGCCGCCACGGCCATTATCCGACGAAAAGCATCAGCTGCAAATTGGAGATGATGAGTTGCTCTCGTGCCTCCGCAGCTGCAACGTAACCATTGATGATCTCTTCATACCAGACTACTTGGGGTTGGAGTCGGATGAAGACCTCGATTTGGCAGCCTTGGACAGCATCCCTCTATGGGTAGAAAATTGGAGCGAGTTTTGAAATATAAGTGCAATTTAATTTCTGGCAGAGTGAAGGTGGGAATTTTCTAACTTTTATCATAATGTAGTGTTTGATGTAGCAGTGGCACCTCATGCAACCTTCAGCGATGCCTGTGTGTATTGGTTTTATAGCAATTTTCTTTTTGTCATACTTCACAATCTTAGATCGTTATTGTCTTGCTAAAACTTTGTGAAATGGTGGTGTCCTTCTTTAATGTAATGTATGTTCCTATCTATTTTTATTTATGACCTAAAGAATCATATGATATCTCGACATGTCATGAGCACAAATGAAGTAAAAAATTTCTTATTTAGAAAATATTATGTTATCTACTAATTAATTATATTTTTTCACCTTCTCAATTTTTCTTTAAACACAAAATTTGCCGAGTGTTAAACCTGTGAAACGCCATTGATAAAATCTTAGTAAATATGAGAAAGTAATTATGTCCCACAGTACCATAACTTTTGTGGTTTTCTATCTTCTAGTTAGAGGTGCAAGAAAAATGTAACCCCAAAAATAAAATAAAATAAAAATAAAGACTAAGAGTTTGAACGGCTGATATTTGAATAAAACAAAAATTGATCTACTCGTGCTATGACCCCATAGGAGAAGATCGTAATGGATCGTCGAGTTCATTTCTATTTATATAAATTATTCATAAGTTATCAATGTTTTATTATTAAAATAATATCTTTTATATTATAATGTTCTTTTATCACATCACGATACTCTTTTGACAACTTCACAATTTTGGTATTATATTTTTTGGTTTAAAAATAAAGGAGTAACCCGCTCACACGTTCACTTTTTTTTATAAAAAAATTCCTTTTATTGCTCATCATTAACCTAGTTTTTTTTGAGCATCTACCATTATACCCAGGATGAATGACCTTACAATCACTATTCATAATGGAAAAGAACATATAATCATTTATATAACCGATCATATGATGGGTCACAAATGGATGTAATTCACATCTACTCTTACTTTAGCAATATATGCAAGAAATGATAGTAAACCTCATCTTTAAGTTAATTTTAGTAACTCAAATATTATAATATAAAGTATTTACCATTCATTAGTAGGGATAATCTTTTGATAAAGAATTTGAGTTCAAACAGAGAAGTAAAAATGTAAGCTCAGAGATATATATTGTCTGTTTTCATAGTACGGAGAGTAATTGATTAGATTCAATAACTTTCGTATGATGAAGAAATTATACCGGCACTCATGCCTAATTGAGCATCTTAACTCATTTTAAAATTAGTTTATTCCACAGCAACAAACAACAACTATAGTATGGTTTTGAACCAAGCAAATTCATTCATTAGTGAAGTCTAAGTCAATAAGGGTTATAGTAGGAAAACATTAAGACCTCGGGCCAAGGTAATATAACAATTGTATTAGAAGATGAATCAAAATATCAATCTCCAATTTAGATAAATTCATATTAAATCAAATCCTATAACTATATATATATATATATATATATATATTATAGATGGAATGGAATGCCAATATAATAGAAAAATATGGGACAATAAATAAGTCCACTTGGTTTCGGACTTGGTACAACCTAACATCATCATTCCTTTTGGTTCACACAAGCGAAAGATAATTATGTAGGTGTACATGAGGATGGGATAATACACAACTGTATCAAGAACTATAGACAAATAAAGAAAAAAATCTCTTAAGGTTTCAAAGGAATCACACGTATGGAAATTGAAAAATGAATCTATTTAATCGAGGTCATAATCTATATTGAATTCTCAAATTTATCGATAGAAAGCCAAGCACGAGGAATCGAAGAATTATAGACAAATGCACAAAAAGAATTCTTCTATGAATCATAGACTTAATAGTGTTATCACAAGAGTTGAAAAACCTTATAGAAAACCAAATATTCTTAAATAATATATAGCTTTACAATTAAAAATAGAGTTTTGTTTTGAAAGATAATGAACAAAAGCTATTGAATTAATTGAACAAATTGATACAAAAGCGTCTCGACACGGCCCACGACTGAGGCGGCCAACATGAACCTCCAGAAATAGAGGTCGTCGTGGGCGGACGCAACGCCGAGGTCCTTGGCGACCGGCTCCATCTACTAGGGGAGGAGCTTGACCGGGGGCCTGAGCTTTGTGGAGACCTAGGCCATGAGAGACATAGAAGACTCGACAACTGCTACAAGAAAGAACGAGAGTAAAAAAGCGGCGATGAGATCGAGATCACAAGAAAGGTCACGTCGGATCAAGAGATCGGGAGGCGTTCATGGCCTTATCGATGGTGAGGATATGAAGGATGTTTTTATTAATTATTTGTTTATGAAAGTCGACAACACCAATTACATTTCTTTTATTTTGTCAAATATTCTTCTTTCGATATTTTGGTTAAATATTGTTCTTTTATTTGGTGATCATGGTAAAGATTTAAATTTGTCTTAAGCATGATTATAAATTTGAGACCTACAAAGCAATCAATCTTTTCGACTCTTTTTCATAGTTAAATGTAGTCGCATTTGATTTTTCTTTCGAAATTTCATTTGTTCTACTGTTATCATATTTTTATTTTATCTCCTAAAATTTAATGGAATTCATTTATACCTTCTAAATTTTTTAAATATTTTTACTTAATTTCAAATGGATGAAGCATGTTTATTTTTGTTTATATATTTATCTTTTTCTTCAAATGCAACTAATGTTTGAAATTCAGATGATATTATTTTTATTAAATTTTGAAATATAATGTGAAAGAATATGTAAAACTATGAAAAAAAACATGTAGTAATGTATTAATCATCACCTAAAACAGCCAAATATAAAAAAAAAATTATTTAAATTACCTATAATAAATTTTTGTTTCATTATTTCCTGTTTAAAAATTTTGCAAATGTAATATTTATGTTTTCCTTATTTTCCTTGTTATATTTCAAATTAGATTTCCTTATTAGCAATTTCATTTCTAAATTCTCCCTCCATAATTTCCCTTTTTTACCATTTTTTTCATTTTCCATGTGTTTCCAATGTTTTTAATCTTCCTTAACTACATTTTCCTTATTCTCAATTATATACCATGTATTCAACATTTTTAAATATTTTAACTAAAAGAGAGTTAAATAAAATTTTCAATTCAACTCATCTTTTACAAATTTGACTTGTCTTAGGCCAATTTTTTGCAAATACAATTTTGAGCATTGATGACTGATCAGTAGGTCAATTATCGAATCGATCCGCTACAAGAAAAAGAACGATTAGCGACGCAACAATATAGCCTCTAATGTGCGCTAAAGAGAGTAGAGACACATTAGCATCGACTTCGCGCCATAGGCTTGGTGATGCAAAACGTACGACACTATTGTTTGATCTAAGTTTTAGAGATATATAAAATTATATTTTGATGATACAAACCTCAAAAGATTAAAGTTAAAATATGAAAAGTTTAAAGAAAAAGGGATAACTTTATGCACTACACTTTAATTAAATAATTAACTATGATCCTATTAGATTTTGGATTAGTCATAAATATCGCGCCCCTCTTTATCCCTAAAGACCGGGTGTCCTAACCACAACAGCTATTCCATCGCCGTTCAAGGACCACCTTGCAAGGCTAAATACTCCTAGGCCAAAATTTCCAAGGCCCACCTCACGGTACCCATGTAGGGGCTATAATTGTAGATACCATTATTTTTGGTACAGAAGTTCCAATATCAATGGGAAATGCCCTACCTTTGAGTGCGGTTTGGCCGATGACCGAAGCCCCGGTGAACGGCGGCCGTAACTATAACGATCCTAAGGTAGCGAAATTCCTTATCGGGTAAGTTCCGACCCGCACGAAAGGCGTAACCGATTGTGCTGGCCCCCGTCAATTCCTTTGAGTTTCTTGTAAATAATTCTATTAGCTTTCCATAGAAAAAAATCATCTCATTTTGATAACTGTGCAAAAAGTTATACTTAAAATAGTGCAGGGCGGTCGAGCTGCCAGCTGGAAAACTGGTTGATCGGTCAGGAACACAGGTCGACCAAAGTGTACCGGTCGACCGGTCCATATGTGCGGTCGACCGGCCTCCGAGTCAAATGAATAGTAACGGTCAAATTTGAAGGAGAAAATTGTGTAATGATTTTTGGACGACTTTCTCACTTGCAGAAGCCTATAAAAAGAGTGCCAAAGCTAGAAGGAAGTGCAATCATCCAAGCCTTGAAGAAAAACTTCAAATTATCAAAAGAAGACATTCTTCTTGAAATTTTTATTTTGAGTTTTCTCTTTTTCTCTCTACTTCTCTTGTGAGCATAGTTTTGTAAAAGAGAGAAACATTTTATTTAGAAAAATACTAAGAGAGCTCCTGTGTAAAAGAGATTCAAAATCTTAGATATATATTATAAGATTTTCTTCAAATGCAACTAATGTTTGAAAATTGGATGATATTTTTTTATTAATTTTGAAATATAATGTGAAAGAATATTTAAAACTATGAAAAAATGTAGTAATTTATTAATCATCACCTAAAACAACCACATATAATTTTTTTTGTAAATTATCTATACTAATTTTAGTTTTATTCTGTCTTGTTTAAAAATTTTGCAAATGTAATTTATTTCTATTTTTCTTATTTTTTTACTAGTTTTTTTTCATTTTCCATATGTTTCCAATGTTTTTTGAACTTCCAAAACTAAATTTTCCTTACTCTCAATTATATACCATGCATTCAAAATTTTTAAATATTTTAACTAAAAGCGAGTTAGATAAAATTTTCAATTCAACTCGGCTTTTACAAAATTGACTTGGCTCAAGCCAATTTTTTGCAGATACAATTTTGAGCTTTAATTTAGATCGGACTAATCAGTAGGTCAATTATCGAATTGGTTGAATTGATTCGATTCCAAGAACGCTGAATATATGAATGTCTATCTGATCAAGTCAATCCGATCAACTCGATGACTTGAGCTCACTCAATCTGAATTAGACTAGTTTGGACCATTACATGGATCAGAACCCAAACCACTTGATCAAAACTTTGCCATCACCGAGCCAAGTATAGATTTTAAATTTTCAAACTTGCTCAACATGAAAACAAGGCCTATGAAGCAATTTTTTCCCTTTCACATGTACCAATAGATATAGATTTAAAACAAAGGAGAAGCTTTAAATCAAAACTTTATCTGTTGCCTCAGAACTTGAAAAGAATAATAAATTAATATTTTTTTATCGAAAACTTTTTAAAAAATAAAAGAGATAAAATGAGAAATTGAAATAAAATGAAAGTATGGTAAATAAGAGATGTAAAAAGAAAGAATAATAAATACTAACCAGGAAAAAGTGAAGCTAAAGGAAGATTAGAAATTTAAATATAATTTGAATGTAGTCATAGGTTAACTTATAAAGGACTCCCAATGAAAACTAAATAAAGTTATTATTTTAATTCCATGAGATTTATACAAGTTCATATACAGGAAATAATATAAAAATATATATTATTTTAATTCAAAAATAAAGAGATAAAAATAAATATGTGATTGATAGAGGACTTCAAAATAGAGATAAGAAAAGGTTTGGAACTTGATTTGTGTTGGGAATTTAAATTTAGCATCTAAAACTAAATCAAGATTAATTTTAAGAATCTATGTCAGAAATAATTAAGAGTCTTAATTGAAATTAATGTAGGGTTAATCCTTATAAATAGAGCTCTAACCCTCTATGGTGAAGATCATCTATGAACTCCTCTAGTATATCCCTGTAGTGTGGATAGCAAGTAGCATTCATCCTCAGCTTTTTGGATTAAAGTCACAACTCAATAGATGTACGTAGCGGCGGCCGAATCCAGCCGCGGGAGGCCGAATCTGGTCGCTGACGGCCGAATCTGATCACTGGCGGCCAGCTATTTTTTTATATTTAAAAAATTCATTGCGACAGTTTTGACCGTCGAAAGTTTCGATGGTTGCTATCGCCGAAACTTTCGATGGTCGATCGGTGGTCATCCCGACCACCGAAAATATCGGCGGTCGTGACCGTCGAAACTTTTGACGGTTCGCGACCGTCAAAAGTTTTGACGGTCGCGACCGCCGAAACTTTCGACGGTCGCGACCGTCGGACTTCCATTGGAACTTCCGACGTTTTTTTCACAATCGTCAAAAATTGATTTACGACGATCATTTTTTGGACGAATCGATTCCGTCGAAAATCGTCATTTCTGATGATTTTGAGAAAATTACAGATGATCGAAACCGTCTGTAATTGTTATCTTTCTTGTAGTGTAGGAAATTCATGTCACAGTACAAGGCTATGAATTGTTTATATTTGTTTAACATAAACAATATAAGGGAATGCATCAACTTAGTAGGGCCAGTAAAGGAATTCCTCCATATCAAATTTTCTATTGAAGATAACCTGGTCAGCTCATTTAAACTAGTCGATCTTTGTCTTCTTGTTCTTCGCCACCAACATGCTGGAAATATGAGTGGTTGCAGGGGGTTGCTATTGAGGAGGAATAGGTTGTGAGCAGGGAGGCATTTGATCTTGAAGCAACATATGATCTCATTAATCCTTCATCGAGTTGATCTAGTCCATTCTTTGCTTTGCCAAATTTTGCATGGGCGTTCATGCCTTCCACTATTGTAATGTCAATTGATGGCTAGTGATAGTTTCTAATTTTACCCTTATTAAAAATTTCAAATCTTACAAATGTTTAAGTTGAATTGGCTCGGAGTTTCTCTCATATACTTGGATCTGTACATAATAAGTTAAAGTCGGTAGGATATAGGTGGTGGCTTTATAATGGTTGACTTGCGAATGAATAGGAACGTAATAAAGTATTTGATAGAAACTTAATAATGATGAGATGTGTGTTCATGACTATATGAATATTACATAGTTCACTTCATTATATTTATGTATTTTTCTTGTAGAAATTTGTATGTACCCGCTTATCAATGTCTAGCGTCTAAGTGGTTGATAAAGCAGCACCTTTAGTAGGTCCTTTTGAACAAAGATAAGATCATCAAGTTTGTAAAAATAATAATATGATCAAATTATTGTAAAATTGGACAAGTGATTGGAAATTAGGCGTATGTTAGAAAATGACTATATTTAGCAAAAATGTTTTCATTTTCAAAGAAAACAAGTTAGAATTAGAATAGATACAACAAAAATATTGAAATAAATTATTTTTTGGACAAATTATTGAAAGAAAAAAAAGAATTTTTGCCAAAAAAATAATACATAATTAAGGTATACGACAAAACACTACAAGAAAATAACTTATTACAAATGGTAAGAACCGTCTGTAACTTGGCCAGAACCGTCAAAAATGACGTTTTTCGACGAATTTTTTGACAAATAGCGTCCGTGCGAAAATGATGCGTCGCAAACAATTTGCGATGATTATTTCTGAACCGTCGACATTTTCGACGGTCCAGCTGGCGGGCGCGGCCGTCGAACATTGAATATTTAAGACGGTTTGAGCCGTCGATATGTATCGACGGTTTGAACTGTCGATACTATCGATGGTTCAAACCGTCAAAAATTCATATCGACGGTTTGAGCCGTCGACTCAACAGTTGAGTTTCGACGGCTCAAACCATCGTTAACTTTTGACGGTTAAAATCGTCGATGCTTAGCGACGGTTAAGACCGTCTATAAGCTTGCACGGACGGTTAGAACCGTCGGTAAGTATTAAAAAAAATTAATTCTCGATGATTATTTTTTAATGTTTTCGACGGTTCTAACCGTCGGAAACAATAAAAAAAATAATAAAATGACAGAAATTGGCTGTACAACAAAGGATTCATTTGGATCATAATATGTAACACAACAATTGTCCATCACATAAGTCAACACACAACAATTCAATTATCCAAACATAAGAAACAAGTCCAACACATAATATCCAAACATAACAATTGTCCAAAACAAATGCCAAACATTATAATGTTGTGGAAACATAAAGATAACAAGCAAAGCAAAGGGCCGAGCAAAGAGATGTGGTCTTGGTCACGAAGAAGATGGACACATGGGCCGAGCAAAGAGATGTGATCTCAAGAACTTGATGAATTGGCAATTCGATCCACCTTTTCGCAAGGCACCTCGATCATCACCGCACAACACAAAGAGTCGGGGGAGAGTGAGTTAAGAGAACAAATATGCATAATGTTATCAACTAGGGGAAGAAAGTTAGCACCTTGTCCGAGCGCAACACAACACACAAAAAAAATTATAAAACTAAGTCGTCCTCGTCGTCCTGGTCATTGACTTCGGCAGTTACGCACCATTTTTCGCATTTCTTTCTTAGTACGATGTTCATGTTCTTCGAACTCCTTTCAGATTTCCTGCATAACCTCTTGCCTGATCTCTTGCGTTATCTCTTGCCTAATCTCCTGCCTCATCTGATCAAGAATTTGTTGTATATCTTGACCAGAGGAACCTGAACCTGAAGTAGATTTATGACCATATCCAATATCTGCAGTACTGACAAAAGATTCGAGGCCGTAAATGCGACCCTTCTTCACCCCGACGTGGTCCGTCCAAAATTGTCTTGGGGTCAGCGGTGTGGTCCCTTCCTGCATGGCTTGTGTAATGTGCTCGACTTCTCTTCTTTTGTAAGACTCCTAAAATTAGAAAATGGATAAATCAACGATACTAAAAAATAAGATAAATCAACGATGATTTTACTATCTTATAGATTTATTTGAAATTTTAAAAAAATAACAGGCACTTAGATTTATATACATATGTCTCCCGAACAAATGATGAAATCTATTCTTTGTTCTTCTTTTGATAAGTTCGAAGAAATACTTCGTCCTGAGTAGGTGGTCTACCCGTCTCTTTCTCCTACAGTTAAAAATGTCAAATAAAGTAAAATATTTTATCGACATCATATTGAAAGACTTTACCATTTTCTTGGCAATCGTGCTCGTGGATACACATCCACCCGAATGCAAGCATGCTCCCTGATCGGACTCTCACTTGTTTTCATTTTTTTGCACTTTGATTTGTACTCATCGGTGTACCACTTTTGTAGCAATTCGATCCAAATGGCTTCGGGGATCCAATTAAGCCGTTCTCCCGCCGCTCGAGCGTCCGAAAGCATCGCGGACAATCTCTTTGAACACAGAGAATTAAAAACCTTCCACATTTGTTCCATATTCTCGGGCTCCCACCACACATCAGCCTGCATGTATATAAAAATAATTAAATTAGTACGAAGATAAATTTTAATGGCCAAGTTGGCTTTCAAGGATACCTGTAATTCATTAAATAGCATCTGTCTCGTGGCATAAGGAACTTTCCTTCATGTAAGCCATGCATCAGTATACCTATGTCGCAACACCTTAGTAATTGCGGCAGCCGCGGGTTTCGATGGTACAAACCTGGAAGAATACGAAATTATAAAATGCGATGGGTGAATCACAAAATGAATAAGGATTCAAAATACATAAAATAACACTTACCCTAAATTACCATCTGGCTGTAAGTATGCTTTGTGCACACGATTTGACGAAGCCTGATCTGAGCCTTCCATGAAATCAGGAGCTCTAACGGGTTCTTCCGGTAATTGTGCCTCTAGGTCCGCAATATCAGCGTGAGAGGAAGGAGCCGGCGGAGGAGACTGCCTTTCTATTATGCGAATGCCCATGACTGATCTAGGAGCCGACGACATTGAATTATCTCTAGGGACAACCTTCTCTTTCCACTTATTTTTTCTTTTACCAAAATGAAACATCTGCATGATACAAAATTTAATGCAAGTCAATTTATAATTAATACAAAACTCTAATTTGACAACGTCTCGACCTAACTATGTTCAGCTACGTCTTGTGTCGCATCTTCAGGAACAGAATTGTACGTATAACTTGAGAACCAATTCTTAATATCCGGAGGCGCTTATAAAAAATAAACAAATTAATTCGATTAAGTTTATGCGTAAAATTGTGATCATTATTTCAAACACTCACGAGATGGAAGCGAATATGAAAATACACTGTCCTAGTCAGGCATCCGTCGATCCGAATGATCATCAACATGCATCGCTAATGCATCAAATAATATGGCGAGAGATGATAAATACTAATTAGAAATAATCAGGAACATCATAAATACTAACTAGAAATAATCAGGAACATCGTAAACTAATTAAAAGTAATCATATTTGCACTATAAAATAACAAATAAGAACTAATCAATGAAATCTAAAGGAACAAACATAAAAGATTTACGTCGTTTGGAGTGACAAAATTAAAGTAATAATTTCCAACACATGTAAAAAATAATGGCTTAAAGACTTACGCCATTTAGAGTGACAACGACAATAATGTTATATTCCAAAACTTGCATGTAAATCAAACATAAGATAAGAAAACTGTTTGAGATCAACATGAAGTGTGAGAGGTAACAACAATATTTCAATTTGTTAATTTGGTCTAGAATAGTTGAATTGAGGAGTAAAACAAAAACATGAATTCGTCATAGTGATCTAATTTACTTAGATGAATCTTGATTATAAGTAACTCCACATGGTTGACATCCGTGTTGTGTTATTGAAAATAGATGCTGAAAATTTTGACCAGGCTGCACAATATGAATAATATGGACTGAAACCATCAACATTGTCTAACAATTGTGAAGAATAGAATGTAGCTATTGTAATTAAGTGTTATATAGTTTGATTACAGTCATGCTTATTTCTTCTTTAGAATATCAAAAGGCTAAAGAATGATTGGATATCATACTCTATTTGATATATCCTATTCATTTTTCATTTTGTTTAATTCATTTCATCGTAAATCTTAATTAATTTAGCTTGACTTTGTTAATGTTGTTGAATAATGGGTCACAATTTAGTTAAAATGCAGCAGTTTGAGTCATAATGCCAAGTGGTTGTTAGTATTAAATAATGATTTATGTTATCTAGATCTAGTCCAAGATTGAGAAATGTAAGTAGGAAAAGTAAGAAGGGAAAACCAGAAAATTAGTTTCATGTCCCATTCAAACTCGGTGTCTTAGTTTCATATTGGTGGGAAAGTTTCATATATCTCGTTTACCGTATTTCGACTAGAAAATGAATTATGTCATGCTCTTCATTCTACATCATTAATATTGATTAGGGAAGTTTGTTTTTCTTATGCAAAATACATCTGATCCATTATTATA
This sequence comes from Pontederia crassipes, assembly GCA_030549335.1. NCBI lineage: Eukaryota > Viridiplantae > Streptophyta > Magnoliopsida > Commelinales > Pontederiaceae > Pontederia > Pontederia crassipes. The sequence goes on along the minus strand of CM060196.1, from coordinate 54,513,274 downwards.
ACTTCAACTTGGATATCGTACAGATTGCTTTCTTTGATTAATTATTTGACATTTTCAAATGCACTACATTTTCAGATTGGACAAGGAACTTAAAGTAGTGTGTACAAAGCCCGCGATCTTGAAACTTACAGTAATATGAATAATATGATATCCGTGTTGTTAGCCATAAGGGCGGATCCGGCCGCGGCGGCTGCCAGATTCGGCCGTCCTCCGCGCGCGGCGGCCAGATCTTGCCGCCGCGTGAACCGTCAATATTTTGACGATCGGGCCCGTCGGAATGTTAATATAGATAACTCATTATCATTAATCAATTTTGTCGGTTAAGACCGTTGGAAATTTCGACGGATACGTGAATCGTAAAAAAATCACCATGAAAACGGATCAGTCGATTTTAATATATTCGACGGTTACGATCATCAAAATTTTTTATGAAAGTTTCGATGAATTTTCAACTGTCGTAAGTTCAGGCAGCTAAAACTGTCGAAAATATTTCCGACGATAATTGCGACAGATTATTTGATCCGTCGAAAAATTCGTCGGTATTTCAGATGGATTTTTGATCGTCGAAAATCAGTATTTTTCTTGTAGTGAAATATGATTTCTTAATTATTAGATTTTACTTTGATATTACAGATATTAATTTTAAAAAATATCTACATAAAATCATAAATTGTAATACATTTATTTAGATTTTATTCATTTTGCATCGTGAGAATAATCCTATTTTTAAGATTTTTTATTACACGTGTAACGATATTTTACGTCCAATTAAGCTCCATTAGGTCGTGAACGTTGGAGGCGGCAGAGTTTAAACGTAGCACAAATCCCCTCTGGCTCTCATTATCTCCACCCAATATTGTTAGGACCGGATTGACTAGTCCGACCATTGACTGACCACAATTGTGGCCCAGTGGAAGCCCCAAAATTAGACTCCCAAATCAAATTGATAAAAAAACTAGTCAAAATTGATTAAACTAAAAAAATAGGGTTGAACCATATTTTTGGACCAGCCAAATTTTTTATTAAGTTTTTTTGTTAAGAGATAATTTGCTAAAAGTTATTATTATAAATTTGAAAATTATTCAAAAATGAACTTTCTCTGTAAATATTCATATTGGTCCATTGGTCCCCTCCTTCATTAATACTTGTCCATTTACTCTCACTTTGCTACTACTATCAATATGAGATTATTTTTGCATACTCACGTGTTCTTTTTCTCTTTATTTAGTCTGAATTTGTTAAACTTTTAGCTTTAACTTATGGATTATGATATTATTAATTTTTTAATATCATAAATTTATATTATATATTTATTATATTAATATAATATTTATCATATTAGATAAAATTAGTTATGAATGGATGGTGCAAACTTCTACAACAATACTATAATATTATATATAATAATATATATACACAACTTTAAATTTCTTTATTTAGTATGTAATAAATCAAATTAAATATTTAACTACTAATTATACTATATATTTATTTATAGAATATATAATCTTATCACAATATTTTGGAAAACAATATGTATTTGTTGCTTCTAACATAAAAAACAATAAAGATATGAAATACAAAAAAAAAATTAACCAATAGAAAGTTTGAATATAATAATAAAATTCAATAAGATTTTAATTTATTAAGTGCATAATATTTTTAATATCAAATCTTAAAATTAATTATACATTTATGATTGTTATTTTTTCTTTTGTATAATTACATTTTGGCATCATATATATTTATATAATCAAAATATCAAAGCTTGATTTACTATATCATAATAAATATACTATTTTATTATTATTCAGTCTGATCGATCCGACCTGAAATGAATACTTATCCGATTCATCGTTCGGTATGGTCCTAACAACATTGTCTCCACCTTCTTTTTCTCTCACCCGCTTGCGCTTTTCTTTTAAGAATTGCTCTCATTCTCTGTCGCCCGTCCTGCTGATCATCAAGTATAGTATGTCTATTTTTAATTAAACATTTTTATTTTTCAACTAATACAACCATAAATTAGTTTTGGTAGATAAAAGTATTTTGTTGTTGGCAAAGCAACAAAAGAAGTGGAAAAAAATAAAATTTTTTATTTTGGTTAAAGCAAAAAAATGTTTTTGGGGTAAATAAAAAAGTAATCTGTTTTAAGTATAACAAAAAAATTCTTTTGGTAAAGGGAGAAAATATTTTTTTTGTTAAAGCAAATAAAAAGGTCATGTTTGGGTAATATTTCTTATATAATAAAAGTATTGTTTTCTGGTAAAGAAAAGAAACCATTTTTGTGTAAAGCAAATTAATATAAAAATGAAAAAGTGTATTTTTTAAGATAAAGCAAGAACATTGTTTCATGATCCAAACAAATTTTCTTAAGAATAAATAAATAAATAAAACCCTATTTATTTTGAGAATAAGAATAACAATAAAACATTATTTTATCTTATTCTACTAAACACATTGATTATTCTGCCTGAACAAAGTTGTCATTTATAAATAAACAAATATTCATGAATTTTCAAGAAATAAATTATTTCATATTCTTGCTAAAATCATTTATTCTTTCTTCAAAATTGAAGAAAACATATGTATTCTATTATAAGAAACACTTTTAACCTTTGAATAATTATCTATAAACAAAACATTGTTGTAGAGTTTATCATAACCCAAGGAAAGCAAATTTGGATTTTGACATAATTCCCATTGTCAAACACATTTTAAAATATTAAATTATAAAAACTATTAATATTAATAAAAATGAGATGATTTATCGACAATCAAATAAATAAAAAAATATATAAGTGAAAATCACACCTCTAAGCGGCTTTAATTTTTTTCCGGTGGTTGATTTATTATTTAATATATAAATAATATTTAAAATTTGAAAAACGTACATTTTGTACAACTTAGCATAGTGATCACTAATACTTCAATATAAAATATATAGTGATCATTATTAATATTTTTTGTGAAATTTAAAATTCAATTGTCTAACTATAATTATATAGAAAGTTTTAATCTTTACAATCCAAACACCTCATTATAACACTGTAATCCATCTTTTCAAATATAATTTACGTTATGTTAAAAAGCTTTTTATATTTTTTGTGATATTATAAAATGGTCATTTTTTATGATAATAATCCTATATATATGTTTATTTTTTTTAAATTGTGCATGTTGGCATCAAGATATCACTGGAATATATAGTTATGGCCATTGGATACGACAAATTTTAAACATAACACGCACACATCTTTTATTTCTGCCTTCTCTTTTTATAGTCTCTTGCGTCCTCTTCTTCTCTTACTTCCTTCGTTCAGGAATTGATCAATCAAGAAGTGCTCAGTTCTTTCTCTGCTTACCACCCTCTCTCTCACTACACCATCTCTTGCTTTCTTTTGTTGCTGCTCACTGTTGGTTCACTTCTCTGGTTACTTCAACCGACGACATGGCCGGCCTGGACGGGCGGAAAAATGACAACTTCGACGCAAAGAACGCTCGGTTGCACCTGCTCTCCTTCCTGTGTTATTCCATCTGACCGACAAAGAATTTACCTTGGACACTACGTCACCGGCCAGCCTCTGCCGAAAGAGTAAAAAAAAAAAACAAAAAACAAAAAATTATTTGTGTTTATTTTTGTAGCAACTATTCTTCCCTCATGATCACAAGATGAATAGAAGGTGGAAGGAAGCAATTTTGGAAGAAATCAGACTAAATTCATTAATTTGAATTACTAATCAAATATCCATTCTGTGATCTTTTTATACTACGTTACATGGGTTTGACGTCTTCGTTCAGTTATTGTGAACCTTAATGGTTACACAAAAAATATTACAATATTACAAAATGAAATAGAAATTTTCACACTCCCCATCAGTTTGGCAATGACAAACATTTATCATACCTAACTTGTTCATGAGATGTCGATGTTGTAACGAATCCAACGCCTTTATCAATAAGTTAGCCACCTATCATTTACAATTAAAAATAGAGTTTTGTGTCGAAAGGTAATGAAAAAAAGCCATTGAGTTAACTTGACAAATTGATACAAAAGGGACTCAAGTGCAAATAGCAGGTCATATTGATAGAAAAATTCCAGCCAAATGGATAAGAGAAGGTAGAGTTCTCCTACAAATAATTCATGCTAAAATTGATTGTTGTTCCTATACAACTCGAACTATTATTGACTTTTGGGCATAAAAAAATGGATATTTGTAGATGACGGATGGCAAGTCTTTATTTTTCTTGTCATGATCCTATCTAGTGCTAGACAAAAAATGACAAGCAATTTATTTCTTTTTTTCTCAGTAACCCTAACAAAAAATCATCAATTTGATAAGGTTGAAAAAAGATTTATTGACTATTTGTTATAATTGCTATGTTTAATGTATGAGTCATTATTTTTTCTTAAACTATAACGCATGCAGTTTTCAAAATAGGAAAGGATTCAAAATCAAATGTAAATTATAATTAAAGAAAGAAATTAAAATGAAATCAGAGTTTAATTACCATTAATGAAAGAATTTGAAAGGATTTCGGATTAAATAAAAAAAAGGAAGGAAAAGGGAATGGCCGACCAGGGGAGGAAACTCCTCCCCTGATCGCGCACGTTTCAAATTCAGCCGGCCAGAAGAGACACGAGGGCAACCTCGCGCCCCCTTGGACACCCTAACCGGCCGCCGCTCCGTTCTTCTTCTTCTTCTTCGACTCCGACGGACGCACGAAGCAGAGGCGACCGTGGTGCAAGTGATCTGACGCACATCCACGCCCCACCGACGCACTCGGGCTCTTCCTCGACGTGCACAAGGACGACGCGAATCTCCCTGTTAGTCGAGAACGTCCGATCGAATCGACGATGATAGCTCCGGCCATCGAAAAGCGAACAAATAGAGGTACCTTAGATTTAAATCTCCCTAGATGAAGAATTATAGATCCATTGATGCATGTTAGAGTACTGTTAAGATCCTGAATGTCATAGAGCTATTTTTCATATTGTGGTCTTCCCGATTTGATGGTCGGAGGGTCGTCGAAAATGGAGAAGACGATCCGCATAGATCTGCGGATCTAGAACCCGGCCCGCATTATCAATGACCCGGCCCGGGTCATACCTAGACACAGTTCAAGTCTAAGTAGACTCGGACCGCACTACCTCATCGGCGATGTCGCGAGAGTACGACCAAGAACTCGACCGAGTCGGATAGCGACCCGGCCCGAGCCTTACCGAGTCGGATCGAGCGTGAATCTGACTAGAGTCGAACATCAACTCGGACCGGGCCATGCACATCGATTCCCCGACAGAGACTCAACCCGAGTTCTCCTCAACCTGGCCCGAGTTCCTTCGGCCAGAAAAGTGGACTTTTCCATTAAAGTCCAATCCTTGTAAGTTAGGTCATGTTTTCGTTAGAACCATGTGAAATCTCGTCTAAGACTCTGAAGACACAAAGGGCCGTATCTTACCGAAAAGGGAATAGGTACTTGGCACCAAGAACAAAAGTGAGTAACATAATGTTGTCACATTAGAAAAGAGGAAACCTCTCTCTCTCTCTTCCGATTCCTATACCTCATCAAAGATAAGCAAAGACAAGTAAAGCAAAGATGATATTATGAATTTCTATGTGCCGCCCCCAATGTATAGAACAAAGATCAGAGTATGGATTGAGAGGGGCATGTAGTTAGCTGAGGAGACAGCGAACCTACTGGTCTTCGATGACCACTGTTCCTGAGACTACAGGTTCTCTCCCATCTGTATCTCAAAGAAGGGTGATGCAATGGTCACACTCATTCCCCAAAGAATACAATACTGAGCCAGAGGGATAGGTAGCTAACTGAGAAGACAGTGAACTTACATGTTCTTAAATGACCACTGTTCCTAGAGTGCAGGTCCTCTCCCACATGCATTCCGAAATGGGTGATGCATTGTCACACCCCATCCCTTTTATGGGCTTACTAGTTTTATAGATTCAGAGAGGCACCTCTAGCATTCCAATCTAATAAAGTCGAGCTCACATAGTGCAACTCACAACAAAGCAATGTAAAGTAAAGTATTGTAGCGTAAGGTATAGAACAAGGTACAGCAAGGTATAGAACATGGTATGGTACAGATAACATATAGTAGTGTAAAGACAAGGTATAGTCATAAGTAAAGAACATGGTACAAATATCAATATAGTTAAGGTATGATGTATGACCCATCATAGTCAATGCATAGAAGCCAAAGTTTATTATTGATCATCACTGATACAATTGTTATATGATTATCATTGACTCTTATTTCATCGTCTATTTTTCTATTGTACTGGACATCTTTGCCCATGAATATTTGATTCTTCTGCATTGAGATTTTGCAGGTGAGAATGCTGCTTGATGAGGTGTGGGAGTGCTCAAAGTTTGGAGGATGCTGCACATGACTAAATCTATCATTGTGCTTCATCAATTGCATTTAGCTTGATAATTATCTTTATTATTCATAGACATCATGTTATTTCTCCTATCAAACTTATTCCGCTTATTGAACTTCTTGACGTTGTGATCTTTTCTTTCATCATGTCGTTACAGACTACGTTGATTTGTTTCGTCACTTGACATTCTAATGTTTGAGCTTCCGCATTAAAGTCTTGGTATTATATTTCTTATAATATTGATGCCACGTATACATTTTGTTGAATGATCATGGTCAATGGTGTATTAGGCAATGTAGCACTCTCAGGGTCAACCTGACTGCCTACGTGACAGGAGGGGCAATTTCGGGGGCGTTATAGTTTGGCATCAGAGCCTAAGTTCTTGGCTCCCTCAATAATCATTGTAGAGTAGATATTAATGTATAGTCATTATTGCCCATCTTATCTCATTAATTCAAAGTAAAGTCATGTGCAAGCTTCTCAAGCATATGCGGCTCCACTCCTCAAGTAAGTACTAAATACATTCTCATGTAGATTATACTTATATTATTGAGTTAACTCATTTTTATAGATGCCTCCGTGCCACATAACGTCCAGAGTGGTACGTGGCAGGAGCAGAGTTTTCTGGGTAGCTGAATCAATTATGCACCCCCCAACTGCACTGGCTCAAGAGCAGGTGCAAGCACGAGCACAGGGTCACGGACATGGGCGTGGCCGTGGCCGTGGACATATGACTCCACCACCCCAGCTCCAGAAGCACAGGAGCATTCTGATTTGGAGAGCGTGGGGAGTAACTATCGAGTGATACCTTCCCCATCAGCTGAGACGTCTGAAGAAAGGGAACAGAGAAGAAAGATACAGAGTATGGAGCAAGAAGGTGCAGCAATACGTGCAGGCAGCCCTATAAGTCTGCCACAAGACCAAGCTCCTTATTGCTTATATTGTGAACAATTTGGGCATTCCACCTTGGAATGTCCAAGTTACGCTAAGCGTAGAGGGATCTCCAGAGATGAACCTGGAGAGACCTCGCGACGCAATCAGTAATATCGATCAGTGAAAATTCTAAACATTGGAGGCCTTAGTGTTGCCTTAATTGAATGTTTTATGTTTTGCTGTTGACGAAACTCTAACATAAGCTTGACTTGGTTTTAGCGGATATTGAGTCATAAGACTTCAATTATGATATGAGATTTTTATTTTGATTAAAAATCTTTGATTCCATGCTATTTCTCAAATATTATCATGGTCTTTTTTTAGATGTCTCCTCATAGAAGGTTGCAAGTGTCTGACAATGAGAATGAGATACATAACGAAGAGGAGACCCCTTTCGTTCCTCCACCTCCATCTTCTCCTCCTCCTCCACCTGAACCATCAGTGTATCAAAGACGCCAAACTCCCCTTCCTTGCACAATACAAGAGTTTTGGAGGTCAAAACCTCCAATGTTTAATGGAGAAGAGGGCATCAAAGTGGTTGAACAATGGATGGAAACTATCGAAGATAAGTTCGACATCCTAGATGTTTCAGAGAATAAGAAGGTACTATTCGATGGGGATACTCTCCAGAAAGATGCTAAGGAGTGGTGGAAAGCAAAGAAAGCCACTAGTTTTTCGGATGTGAGAATCATTGCTTGGGAGGACTTCCGTAGGGTGTTTGAGATGCGCTTCTTCCCTGCCTTCCAAAGGAACTTGAAGCAAAAGAAATATCTAAACTTGGAACAAGGGATCATGATAGTGTCCCAATACATGATCAAATTCGTCTGACTGAAGAAGTACTCAAAGCTGATCATGGATGAACAAGATATTACGAAGCGTTTTGTTGATGGACTGAATCCCACTTTGAGGGCTCAAATAAGACCAGGGAACTGTAAAACCTTAGATGAGACGGTTAGCTTGGCCACGATGACTGAGAAGGACCATCAAGATCTTCAAAAAGACAAGAGGGTCCAAAAGAACGTGGGGCAGAATTCTCAGCAACAACAACAGTTCCGGAGAAACAATCGTCACCACCAACGACAGGGCAATCGACCCCGCCCGTATCCAACGCCTCAACAATATAACCGTCCTCCTCAACAACCACAACGTCCTCCACAACATGCCCTTCCACCCCAGCAATCGCAGCAACAGAACCCAAGGCCTCCTCAACAGACGTCAAGGCACCCAATTCAGCAACAGAGGCAGTAGCCTCCAAGAGCCCCTCAGGCACCACCCGCACAAGATGAGCGGGTCTTATATGCAACACTTGTGGCAGGACCCACGCAGGGGAATGTCGAATGAAGACTAGAGCATGTTTTCACTGTGATGGGATGGGCCATATCGCCGTGAACTGCCTAAGGCGTGGGAAACAGTTGGTTCAAGGAAGACTCTTCAACTTAGAAGAGGATGCTCCATAGAATGACGCCGATGTCATTCGAGGTACGCTCTTCGTAGCCGAACTACCCACTACAGTATTGTTCGATTCTGGTGCCTCTCATTCATTCATATATGAAAAGTGTGCCACTACTTTAGGGATAACTACAATGAACTTAGAGCATAAGATGAATATATTGACTCCACAAGGAACCCTAGTCACCATTAAACATCTTCCTAATGTATCCATAGAGATAGATAAAAAGAACTTCCTCGCAAATCTTATCATTATCCCTATGAAAGATTATGATATAATTTTGAGATGGATTGGCTAACCTTCCACGATGCTTCTATATTGTGCAAGCAAAAGAAGATGATTATAGGTACACAGAATACAAACAAGGTCATTATCAGAGGCATAGTTCGCAAGGAACCAAAAATTATTGTGTCTACCATGAAGGTACACAAACTTCTTCAACGTGGATGTAGAGGCTATCTGACAAGTGTAACTAAAGTAGAAGAGCCAATCAAGACTCCACAGGACATAGAAATTATGAGAGAATTTCCTGATGTATTCCCTGAAGATATTAGTGGTCTATCGCCCAAGAGGGTGATAGACTTCCATATAGAAGTGACACCTGGTACAACGCCCATCTCAAAAGCCCCATACCGCATGGCCTCAGCAGAGATGAAGGAATTGAAGACTCAGATTCAAGAACTGCTGGACAAAGGCTTCATCAGGCCTAGTGTCTCAACATGAGATGCATCAGTCCTTTTCGTCAAGAAGAAGGACAACTCACTGATACTTTGTATCGACTATAGAATGTTGAACAAAGTCACAGTTAAAAACAAGTATCCACTATCTCACATCGATGACTTATTTGATCAGTTGTCAAAGGCAAAGGTTTTTTTCAAGATTAATCTAAGGAGCGGCTATCATCAACTCAGGGTAGCCGAAGAAGACATTCCAAAGATTGCCTTCAGATCACGGTATGGGCACTATGAGTTTCTTGTAATGCCGTTTGGGTTGACCAATGCCCCAACGGCATTCATGGATCTCATGAATCGGACCTTCAACGAACATTTAGATAAGTTCGTGATTGTCTTCGTCGACGACATTCTCATCTATTCGCCAAGCGCAGAGAAGCACAGGGAACACCTGAGGATAGTGTTGGAGATTTTACGAGCAAAGAAATTATACGTAAAGTTTTCCAAATGTGAATTCTAACTAGAAGAGATGATGTTCCTTGGACACATCGTCTCCAAAGATGGGATCTCAGTCGATCCAACAAAGGTAGAAGCACTTTCCAACTAGTCTCAACCAAAGAATGTCTCAGAAATCAAAAGCTTCCTTGATCTAGTAGGATACTATGGACGATTCATCAAGGACATCTCCAGAATAGCATTACCGCTGACCAAGCTTACAAGAAAAGGAGAAAAGTTCATCTGGTCATCCAAGTGTGAAGAGAGTTTCTAGGAACTAAAAAAGCGGCTGTCTTCAGCACCTATCCTTACGTTACCATCAGGCAATGGTGGTTACGTAGTTTACAACGATGCTAGTGGTACAGAACTAAAGTGTATATTAATGCATCATGGAAAGATTGTAGCATACACATCCAGACAGCTGAAGAAACATAATGTCAACTATCCAATACATGACCTTGAACTGATAGTAATAGTGTTTGCCCTCAAACTTTGGCGCCATTACTTGTATGGAGAAGAGTTCGTGGTCTACACTGACCACAAGAGCTTGAAATATATTTTCACACAGAAGGATCTCAACATGCGCCAAAGAAGATGGATGAAATTCTTGAAGGACTATGAGTTTGCTATCAACTACCATCCTGGTAAAGCCAACTCAATAGCTGACGCTCTTAGTTGGAAATGGGAAGGATCTGTTGCCTTCATGCACCTTCGACAGTTTGAACTTATGGAAGAGCTTTTCAAATGGGCACCAAGGACAAGACATGATGGATCACTGATGATGATACAACGTATAGTACTAGACATCATGGGAGGAATCATTGAAGCACAGGTCGATGATCCAGACTATCAAATAATGATGATAAAGACTAGTCTAGAGACTATAAACTTCAATGTCTCATCAGATGGTGGCATAAGGTACCGTGACCATTTATGGGTCCCAAACAATTATAAATACGGAGAGAAGTGCTTGACGAATGCCACAAATCAGAGTTTGCAATCCACCCAGGGAGTAAAAAGATGTATAAAGATGTACAGAGAAGTTTCTGATGGCCAGACATAAAGAAGGAGATCGCATAATACATCTTTAGATGTATTGTCTGCCAATAGGTCAAAGTGGAATACTAGAAACCTCAAAGGGACCTTAAATAGTCTGGGCATTCCACAGTGGAAGTGGGAGGAGATAGCGATGGATTTCATTACGGGTCTGCCTCGGACTCAGAAAGGGCATGACGCCATTTGGTTAATAGTGGATCGACTCACCAAATCGGCCCATTTTCTACCCATCAAGGTAAAACAATCTCTTCAAAGTCTAATGGATCTATATGTGCAGGAGATCATTAGACTCCATGGGATCCGATCAGTCATTGTATCCGATAGAGATCCCAGATTCACATCAAGATTTTGGAAGAGCCTCCAGAACGCTTTTGATATTAGACTTCATTATAGTACAGCCTTCCATCCCCAGACTGACGGACAATCAGAAAGAATGATCCAAACGTTGGAAGATATGCTTCGAGCATGCGCCTTGGATTGGCATGGCAACTGGGGTAAACATCTTCCTCTCATAGAGTTCTCTTACAATAACGGCTTCCATGCTAGTATAGAAATGTCCCCCTTCGAATCATTGTATGGTCGACCATGTCGCTCCCCAGCATGTTGGGACGAAGTGGGCGAAAGAAAGATCTTGAACGCTGAACTACAGAAGCAGACCCAAGAGTACACAGATAAGGTTGAACTCATAAAGAAGAGGATGAAATTAGTTCAAGATCGACAGAAGCAGACCCAAGAGTACACACAGGTGCACTCCTAGAACCCGGCCTGAGTCGAACATCAACTTGGACCGGGCCATGCGCATCCATTCCCCGACAGAGACTCGACTCGAGTTTCTTCGGCCAGAAAAGTGGACTTTTCCGTTAAAGTCCAATCCTTGTAAGTTAGGTCCTGTTTTCGTCAGAACCATGTGAAGTCTCATCTAAGACTCTAAAGACACAAAGGGCCGTACCTTACCGAAAAGGGAATAGGTACTTGGCATCAAGAACAAAAGTGAGTAATGTAATCTTGTCACATCGAAAAAGAGGAAACCTCTCTCTCTCTCTCTTCCGATTCCTATACCTCATCAAAGATAAGTAAAGACAAGTAAAGCAAAGATGAAATTATGGATTTCTATGTGCCGCCCCCAATGTATAGAACAAAGATTAGAGTATGGATAGAGAGGGGCATATAGTTAGTTGAGGAGACAGCGAACCTACTGGTCTTCGATGATCACTGTTCCTGAGACTACATGTTCTCTCCCACCTGTATATCAAAGAAGGGTGATGCAATGGTCACACTCATTTCCCAAAGAACACAATACTAAGCCAGAGGGATAGGTAGCTAACTGAGAAGACAGTGAACCTACATGTTCTTAAATGATCACTGTTCTTCGAGTGCAAGTCCTCTCCCGCCTGCATTCCGAAATGGGTGATGCATTGTCACACCCCATCCCCTTTATGAGCTTACTGGTTTTACATATTCTGAGAGACACCTCTGGCATCCCAATCTAATAAAGTCGAGCTCGCATAAGACAACTAATTTTAAGGACATCATAGTAATATAAAAGACGTAGTGCAACTCATAACAAAGCAATGCAAGGTAAAATATTGTAGCATAAGTTATAGAACAAATTATAGCAAGGTATAGAACATGGTATGGTACAGATAACACAGAGTACTGTAAAGACAAAGTATAGTCATAAGTAAAGAACATAGTACATATATCAATATAGTTAAAGTATGATGTATGACCCATCATAGTCAATGCATAGAAGCCAAAGTTTATTATTGATCATCATTGATACATTTGTTATATGATTATCATTGACTCTTATTTCATCGTCTATGTTTCTATTGTACTGAGCATCTTTGCTCATGGGTATTCGATTCTCCTGCATTGGGATTTTGCAAGTGAGAATGCTGCTTGATGAGATGTGGGAATGCTCAGAGCTTGGAGGATGCTGCACATGACTAAATCTATCATTGCGCTACATCAATTGCATTTAGCTTGATAATTATCTTTATTATTCATAGACATCATGTTATTTCGCCTATCAAACTTATTACGCTTATTGAACTTCTTGACGTTGTGATCTTTTCTTTCATCATGCCCTTACAGACTACGTTGATTTGTTTCGTCACCTGACATTCCAACATTTTAGCTTCTAAAGTCTTGGTATTATATTTCTTATAATATTGATGCCACGTATACATTTGAATGATCATGGTCAATAGTGTATTAGACAGTGTAGTGCTCCCAGGGTCAACCTGACTGCCTACGTGGCAGGAGGTGCGATTTTGGGGGCGTTACATAAACAATCACTATATGCAACAATGGAAATTGAAAATTTGCCATTATAGAATGTGAAACAAAAAAAAAAAAAGGAATGTGGATGGAATGATGATAGAAAGTGAGAATAAAAATATCAATGGTATATGATTCCAATCAATATAGTTTCTAAATTAACACATAAAAGTCAATGTGATCAAGCATCAATACTAAATATAATATTAATGATAAAATAAAAAATAAAGAGCCTCAAGTTAATAAAAATTGTGGAGATTGATTTTGAAACAAATTTTATTGGGAGCTCATTTCAGAATTCAGGCCTAACCACTAATAGAGAAGCTCTCTCTATGAGAATTATAAAATGTATAGGATTCTACTAAAATAAAAAACAAATCCAAATAATTCATTGGGTAGGAAGGTGAAACAAACTAAAAAAAATTTGATTTGTCCTGTGAGATTGTCGGCTGACCTCTAAATGAAAAAGAAGACATTCAATACTCGCTCGCGGAATATTTATTTATTGGGATATTATAGTATTTTGGCGTGATTTGATAAGAGTAAAAGTAAGGATCACAATCATTATAAAATATTAAATAATCTGCATCGTTAAATATGCAATGATTGATTGAGATTGGAGGACTAGTCAACTAGTTGAAGCCAGTGGACAATCGATTGAAGTCAATGGTCTATCTAGTGACTCCAATGCTAATGAACAATAGACTAATGGTTCAATGGAACATCAATGTCTATGTTGATCGAAGGAGTAATCGACCACAACTTCCAATGATTTTTTTAATGACTTTGAGGAGTGGTCGAACGGTGGATGGGGCAGTCGACTAATTCGTAGGCTGAAAGCATATTTTGATTAAAAAGTTATGAAATGTATTCCAATGATCAAATGAAGAGTAGAACACTATAAAAGAGATCCCAATGATAAAGAAAACATCAAGACTTCTAATGAAGAATATTGAAGTCCACTTGAAGTCCAAATTATAATCTTCAATTTCTTTCTATCTTACTCTTGTGTGATGTTCCAAATTATAAAAGAGAGATTGATGAATATTCTTGTATTATTGTAATAGTTATTTAACTCTTGAACAATAACATATTGTGCCTTACCTCTTGAGCTAAAAAAAGGTGAATGAAAACTTCCAAGTTGGAAAGATGTGCTTTACCACTCAAAGCGAAGAAAAGTCATGTGATTTAACGAATTTCTTCCTTGCCTTATTTGGAACGAAAGTAAGATTAGTGAAATCTCCAACGATTTGAAGGTCAAAAATTTGAAACAGAGATATAAATTAAGGTGTGACCGAATCTCATCAACAAACGCTTCTTGTATTTGCTCTTTCTTTCTTCCTCTTTTTCTTACTCTAGTATGCATGTGATTTGAGAATTATTGTGTTTGATTTTAAGTGACATTTTAGTAATTCACCATCACAAAGTGATCCAACACTTACTTTTTAGAAAAAAAGAATAATTAAGAATAAGTGTAATAAAAAAGCAAAATGAAATGGTTGTTCATTCTTTACTTTATGAAATTAAATAGCTAAGACTATCCTAATAAGAGTGAAAGGATAATTTTAAGCAATTGGAGAAAGTGTTTGAAAAGTTGTAGGGTGTCCATGGATAATTTTAAAGTTTAGAATAAAACAAGAATATGATAATATAAGGGTGAAATCTTTTTTCTTTATAGAAATGTACCTAATTTGGAAATACAGTATATGTCATTATATCATAAAATAATAAGGATAAATGGTCTGAAATGAGATTCATTTTTTCCCATTTATGGTCGCCATTAGGATTTAAATTCACATTGAATAAATTACATTATCGTCAAATGTTAATATGAAAATTCGACAATCATCATTAAGATATGAAAAACTCCATTATTTTTTTTCTTTTTGCGTGTACAACCATCATGCATAAACAATATAGCTGATTAGAATATTAAATGCCAGAAATTCTCGCAAGAGCATACCACATATAATCTTTCAAGAGAAATAATACAAATACAATTTATATCTTTATTATATAATCTTTCAAGAGAAATAATACAAATACAATTTATATCTTTATTATATAATCTTTCAGGAGAAATCATACAAGTATACTTCACCATATTATATTCTCACAAGCAACTGGCAATTGTTCATACGATGAAAAAACAATTTGTCAGGGACAACCATTATCATACTATGTTCAACCAGATTATGGTAAAGCCTTATAACCAGAAGGACCAATTATTCAAGTAACAGAGTAATAGGTACTCGAAGAATACAAGTTGAGGCACATATGAGAACTAATATCAGACGATGACCATAAACCATGTTCTACAAAGCAAGAACAAGTTAAAAACAAAATCCGATATACACTTTCATCCTTTCGTTGTGCGAGCAAAACCCAGTAATAAAAAGGTATACCAAGATGCAAGGGATTATTACGACAAACTACATTTTCGATGCCTTGACGACAGTCCAAAACTTATCCGGCGATGCACTTCATAGTAGAGTGAGACAACTTAATAGTAGAATGAGACATTTTGTTCATCTGCTAGCAAACCTATTCACCAAGCAAACTCACCTGAGAACCACACATACTCAAAAGGAAATTAGGCGGACATTTGTTAATAATGTCTGAATTCTACCCCAACTAAAAATCGTTTGGGACGCTCCGAAGTAAAAAAGCGACCTCACATTATGAGATATTCTGTATATGGTTCGGAATTAATTTATTTCCTATCATCTATTAAGGGTGCTTATATAGACTCCCTAAAAGTCTGAATAGAGGGTAATTTGAATTATAATCTTTTTTCTATCCATCTAATAAAATTATATGTCACCTTAAATTTCTTAAGTTTTCTTGCGATGTTTAATTTCTCTCATGCGAAAATCCTAACACAAGTTCATCAAGATGGTGGAAGGTTCCACAGCACTAGGCACAATGAGGCATTACGGAGATTAAAGTTATCATTAGCTCTTGGTCCCATATTTACTGCTACCAAAGATCAACTTCATCCCAAAATGTTATCGCAATCTGAAGGAAGAAAAATAAAGCAAATGGGAAACAATGGAGTTGCATAGAACAAGGGAAGACATTTGTCCCATACACTGCTGTGTGAAGAGGCATTTGTTTCAACTTAACTCTGAAAATAAGTCGACTAGCGCTTTTATTCATAGGAGACATTCTTTTAGCGATGGATGAAACAAATGCCTCTTCACACAGCAGTGTATGGGACAAATGTCTTCCCTTGTTCTATGCAACTTCTTTTTTCCCACAAAATGAATTCATAATTTTTCATTATTTAGTGCCTAAACCTCATAAATAAGTTAGTAATCAGGAAACTATTTCCCTATTGACCGAAAAACACCAAAAAGTTAAAGTTTGAGAAAACAATCTTCCCTTTTCTAAAAGAAAATTGTTTTCCTCTCCGGGTCACTTGATTTTTTATTAAGAAGATAATTTGCATCTTATATTCTAAAATATTGATTATATTCATTGATTTTGTGGGCTTACTCATGATGTTGAAAGAATATTCAGTTAGAAAAGGTCTTGCAATGACTCTCAACGTAGATCCCCTTTCCTTCCGATCTATGCCTTGTCCTTGTGTAGTTGTCAAGTGTCCAATCTTCCCCTTCTTTTTTAGGTTTTCGGTCATTCGTACATCTTTAGTCTAATAAAAAGAGAAAAAACTCATTAATTTGGGATCGAATCCATTCAACATAATAGGAATTCAAAAGATATTGACGAGACTATATGGAGTTTATCAAGGCAAAAACTAGACATTCATTGTCATTCATGCATATCAGAACTTATTAAACAACATCATAAGGTTGGACTAATTCTCAAGTTGTGATTTATTCATTAAAATTCATCAAATATATCAATTACCCCATCAACATAAATATTACCGAATAAAAAAAAAGATAAAACTAAAAGATATCCTTTCCTTCCGATCTATGTCTTGTCTTTGTTTAGCCATGAAGTGTCCAATCATCCCGTTCCTTTTTTTGGGCTTCGGGCCATTCTTATATCTTTAGTCTCCATTTGACACATGTCCACAAAGTTCTAAAAGAAGTTTCTGTAAAAAAAATCCAGTTGGGGAGTAAATGGTATGTAAAATAGTTTTGCCAACCTTTTGGTCCTGTAATTTATTCCGTGATGAATTGTACGAAGATGAAGAAAATTTAAGCAAGTATTTAGATGTGAATATACAAAATTCACAACAAATCATCTACCAAAGATAAATGGATTATCTTTTATAGAGCTGGTTTTCTTTGAGTCATTTTTCTCGAGAATATATCTTAGTAACAGAAAGACAGCCTAAGATGTAAAAAAAAATGTTGACGGTAAACTTGAACACTCAAAAAAGGAACAGCCAAATGCATATGGACCAACTTATATACCACGCAGGTATGACTTTCTTAACACAATTCAAATAACTTTGCTTCATTTGGATTGTAGGAATGCACTCTGCAAGTTAAGATCTTTCCTTTTCCAATTTTCTCCCATGCAAGTTGTGGTTGCAAACTTACCTAAGCTTGATTTTAGAGCTTCTCAACAGTCTATTCATATGTTAAACTTCTAGGTGGACTGGTAGAAGCTTGATCCAAAGAGCATTTGGTAGTTGGTTAGAGGAACAGAAGTAATACCAAAATATTTTTTCAATCAACTAAATAGTAGAAGATTCATAGGCCATGCTTGATGAGAGAAAGAGAACCATTTGGGGAATTTTGTGTATTGTCACACAATTAACTTATTTCAACAGGAGAAAGAAAATAACTGAATCCTACATTTATCACCAAATAAGAATGATGACATTGGTAAAAAATCAGGTAACTTTAACTTACAAAGCATTAATTCATACTTTAAGATGGAAGACATTTCTTACGTTTTTTTCAGAAATGAAATTACACAATTAAGAGAGAATTATATTACATGCAGACTGGAGAGAGAAGGTGGCCCTTGATAATATGCCTAGGGCTCGAGGGGTATTTAAGGAAAGAAATTTAAATCACCGCTTCTGCATCCCTAGTTCCCAATCCAACCACCTACAGCCGACCGAGCGACGTCAACAACCTGCGAATGTATACTGAGGATTACGAAGGCCGATCCCCCCACCCACCCCCCTTCTACGAAAGTATACTTTCTCAAACTTCTCGGTTTTATGAACCTGTGCTTTAAGTACAATTTTATGCTGAAGGGGAGTGAGAAACTAGTATTGGAGATGGGAGCTCAAGTCTTGGTTCTTCAATCACCTCTGCTTTTATGAGAGCGAAAGTACCCTTTCTTTGAATCTTATGTTTGTTGAATTGTTGGGATAATTTGTAACTTGTAAATCGGTGCAGGATAATCCTACAAAATAAATAGGTATAGGATTGTTGAATGATTTGAAAGTAATGTTTCTAGAATGATGTTTGATTATCAATTAGATTGTTGTTAAAGTATTTTTTAACTATTTTATTATGTTTTAATTACTGGTTGGACTGCAAGCTAGTTGGTGCATCATTCGATGTCTAGTCCATTTTTAAAAAACATTAGTTTTGATTGTATGCATAATTTGAATATCAAGGGACCAGTACGCAAAATCACAGGAAGGGCAATGGCAGGAGGCTGGAGCTGATATCTCAAACTGAGCTCTATCGATGACATGCTTCTCCAAACTGAAACCCCCTCTCTCGGAGCACATTGCCGAAGCATTAACTCTAGTTGGCTTCTAATTCTGCAAACTGGTTCAGGCCGCCACGATCCCCTTGCTTTGCATTCACAAGGATGTAGCTAATGCCCTTCTCCTCGCAACGCACACTTGGTGCTAAAACTTTATTTACTTTACTTGTTTTCTGCTGAGAATTTTCTTTCTTTTCAAAAGCTTTGTGGGATAAGGCTTTGTTGTTGTTGTTGTTGTTGTTTTCTGCTGAGAATTTTCTTTCTTTTCCTTTTATGTCTTAATTATTGGTTGTTGTGGTTGTCACTTCAAGAAAATATACTTAACAAGAAATTACTTGCTACAACTATTTGCTTGTTTAAACTAATATTCGAATGGCTTAAACCTTGATGTGGATGTAATTCTTTTTCATTCAGATTATGGGCATGATTATCTCTCCAACAAGAGAACCATCGTAAATGTACTATGTAGCACCACCATTTCTTTCTGTGTTCCAAATTTCAAATATGTTCTTCTTGAGCTGTATATATCAAGACAGACATCAAGATAGAAGATGCAGCTACAGACATGCTAGTAGGAACTACTAGGAAGCTGTATGACATAATGGAGCACCTTGGCATCCTAGATTTCCGAGGTCTAGAGGTATCTCTTTGTGATATCGATTACCCTTTCTTCTATCATGGAAGTGCATTCTTGAATAGCTTTGTGATTATCCTCTCTGCAATTTGAATATTTACATAGCTTTGTGATTCTGGTGCTTGTTAATCATTTTGTGAAATTCTGAATGACTAATATCTTTCCACAAGAACCATGTGCTTGTCAGTTAGCTGCTAACTAAAGTCCATGCATTTTTTTAAAGGTTAGTAGTACTTGGGCAACCATTCTAGGCATGCAACAGTGGACAAAACAAACAATCACAACTGAATGTCTCCCTAGAGCCATTATTTATCCAAATTAGAGGATGAGATCCACTAAGAGGAGCCTCCCTATAAATAAGTAATAGGGGGAATTGATTCTGAACCTTTTACTTGGCCCACATTTTAATATTTATTTCATTTTCTAGATGAAAACTACAGAGATTTTGCTTAGGATCCTTCTATAGATAAAAAATCATAATATTCTTGGGTTCATATAATTTCTGTTGTTATGGAAAACTTTTTTTTTCATTTTTATCGCAAGTATGATTCGCGTTATGGAAAACTCCGCCTATGTTTTATAGCCGGTCCCAAGCCCGGATAAAGGAGGGTTGTGTTAGGCCCCGACAGCCAGCGTAAAACCCTGTCGAATCTTATGAACATGGGTCAACGAATTGGCGTCGTATGATCCATGTAGCCGACCCCACCTAGTGGGATAAGGCTTTGTTGTTGTTGTTGTCCTTTGGAATGTCCTATTTAGTTTATAAGCATTCTTTTGATGAACCATGGTCATATGAGCATTTTTAATGTCTCCGTGGTCTTTTTACTTCAATATCTCTGTGGATATTTGCTTCAATAAGAGTTTGGACATTTCGATGCTTGAAGTCTTATGTTGTGAAGTGGTCTGGATGCTTTTTTTTTGTTTAGCAGGTGAATAGTACCTTTGACATTTGTTCTTTGCAGTGTAATTCAAATAATCGTCTTTGACTTGGTGATTTATCCATTTTTTAAAAGGTGATTTAGACCATATTGTGTTAATTTGACAAAACAGATTCTGATCCTCAATGAGGCAGATAGACTGCTGGACATAGGGTTTCAGAAGCAAATTACTTCATTAATTTAACTCCGCCTATGTTTTATAGCCGGTTCCAAGCCCGGATAAAGGAGGAGGGTTGTGTTAGGCCTCGACAGTCAGCGTAAAACTCTGTCGAATCTCATCCATGTAGCCGACCCCACCTAGTGGGATAAGGCTTTGTTGTTGTTGTTGTAATTTCACAGTTAGCTAAGCTTTGTGAGACTGGACTTTTCTCTGCTTGAAGAGATCAAGAGCAAGATTAAGAAATCTCGTGAGGGTTGAAGTCCAAACAAAAGTTAAAGGCATTGGGCAATCAACAATCATCAGAAGAAATGATCTCTTCCAAAATACCCTTGGAACTTCATGTTGAGGTATAAGGAAAATGTGATGTTAATGTGCGTAATACGGGCTTTGTGTATGTTATTACCATGTAGCCGACCCCACCTAGTGGGATAAGGCTTTGTTGTTGTTGTTGTTGTTGTTGTCAACATACGAATTCTTCCTTAATTTTGGCATTTCATATTTATGTTATAAACATTAGCAAGAAAGATACTATGATGCATGGATAACTTTAGAAAGAAACTAAATATTGATTCAGGTAAGATGTTGTCTCATAGGTGCCCCATGCATGTAGCAAGTTGTCTACCCATCAATCCTTTTGGGCTTTTTTCGTTTACCTCCTTCGGACTATAGTCTATTTCCACTTGAACTCATTAATTAAGAAATTAACCATTTATCTCTCCGAAATTGTAAAAGCTTTTTAGTTGTACCACAGTTGAGTTTTTCTGTTTTCTTTCTTTGTTTTATTCAATTACAAATTTGCCATTTAGAAAGTATAAGAAAAATAGTAAAATGTATTGTTTTTAAAGGTTGTGTTGATTATTGGGTTTTTCTTTTAAAGGTTGTCCTATATACTTCCACTTCATGGAAAGATGAAACAGGTAAAAAGAAATTAATAGTTGTGATGGTCATTAATAGTTCATCTGGGGTCATTGAAGCAGTAATACAAATAGATATCTTCAGAGAAAATTCATAATTCATTTTGGAAGAGTGCCAGGGAGAAAGCTTTGGCATCTTTCACAAATCTTTCAAAGGGAGTTATGCTATGCACTGTGTTCAAAATAGTATACAGAAGAATAATAAATCCAAAAGCATATCCAGATAATTGATAAGTGAAAAAAAATGGTTTTCATTTATTAAGCTTCTCATATAACTTAGATAAGATAGTCACGTGCACTCTTTTATGTTTTATTTTTTTGAGGGGATAAACAGCAACGCATATACTTTGAAAAAAAAATTAACTAACATTAGATATTGGTTTCTGTCATTTATATATCCGAATAAACAAAGCCAGAATATTTTCTATTAATTACTAGGCCCTGGCATTGGCGTAGCGGTTAACAAAAAAATTATTTCCAATTTTCAGATCTTAAAATTTCCGAATCATAGGATTCACCTGCAACATCCAATCAACCCCTATAGTACAGTGTTCAAGAAGCATTTCTCTTGCAGTATGATCCCCCACAAGATCCCAATGTGTTTATATGTAGGATTGGTCAGACTGCGTGAGTAAGAAGACAAAGTAGTGCTGTTGTGTTTCTCCTACCAAAGGTTTTGCTCCCAACTTTATGGCTCTCAAAGTGTAAGTTTTCAATATAATTTCTTTATCCATTTTTAAACTGATTTTTTTTGTACAGGAGGATGCTTATGTGGACTTCCTGCATTTAAAAAGGGTGCCCCTGATAGAGAGAGTTCAGACAAGTGATCTGTTTGGGCAAGATTAAGAAACATCAGATTATTTAATTATGGTTATGTCAACTTCCATTATTTGCTATATGTTACAATTCATAAGTTGATATGTTTATTTATATCATACTATGGACATATGAATTTGTGTTGATGAAGAAGTAATTTGATCAACTAATAACAATTAAGAAGCTTGCCAATATTACTACTAGCACAAAGTATGGTGCGGATTGTTTGTAGACAAAAGAACATTATTCTTATTGGTTCAATGTTTGTGTGAACTGATTATTTGCTGGCATTGTATGAGATCTAATTCTGATCATCAAATTTTAAATCTATAATTGTGATTCATTATTAGAATTATTCATATGTGGATGATTTATAAATGGGTGGTGCAATTCCTTATATCGATAGTTCTCATCATGAAGTACACTTGTAAATTACTATGATTAAGCTTCATGCAATGTATGGATAGTTGGTTTACTCATACATCTATTTCTTATTCTTATATGCAATTCCGTGCTTTTTTGCTTTATTATGGAATTTCTTTTCCATATTTTGTAAAAAAAAATGCCCCTCACATTTAATAATGACTTCTTTTCTTCTAAATTTATTGGCATGTTTGCAAGGAAAGTAAGTTATTATTGGAAAATAAAGCATATCTCAGTGTACATAGAGTCTAATTGCTTCAAATGACAAAAACAATGCATGTTGCACTTCTATATTGCAGAAGGGATCAATTTTATTTCCAACTCCATACTTTTCTACCTCATTTAAAAATCACAAAATGCCCTTGCTATAGATAAGATCTGCTGCTAAAAAAGACTGATATTATGGAATGGGGCATCACAGTGTGTCTCACTCTTGCATATAAAGGACACCACTGTTCATACATCTTCATCTCTGGGTCATACATTTCTAGTGACTACACCAAGAAATCGTCGGCTTCTAATCAACGCCTGTGCAGGTTGAAAGAGCTTGGGATTGGGAAATTCGCCATGGGATATGGTTTGTTACAGATTCCCTCAATTCCAGAGGTGAAGCATCACTCACTTTCCATTGATGGTTTTTCTCCAGTAACTGATACTATTGTGACACACATCAAGTACAAGTAAGGAGTACATGTATATTATGAATATAAAAAATTACATTCAGTATTGTGCAAGATTCTTCTTTATTACGGATTTTCATTATTTTCCGACAGACATTGTCTTTTCATCATTCATCAAATTAACTTGGAATCATTGGTTATTCTCTATATGAAATTTGTTTCTGCCTCATTTATTGCCTACTTATTATCATCCTGTTTTGTGTAAAGATAAAACTCGAGAGAAACAAGGACAGGAAATGTTACAGAAGAAGAAAGAAGTCCCGAAGGATTCTAAGCCAGAGGAAAAAAAGCCACAGATTGTATTTTTATTGTCACAAGGAAGCAAACT
Organism: Pontederia crassipes; assembly: GCA_030549335.1. Classification (NCBI taxonomy): domain Eukaryota; kingdom Viridiplantae; phylum Streptophyta; class Magnoliopsida; order Commelinales; family Pontederiaceae; genus Pontederia; species Pontederia crassipes. The sequence goes on along the minus strand of CM060196.1, from coordinate 54,489,443 downwards.
GGAAAACATCACAATGCGGATCAGATAAAAGAGGACGACGAGGAGTTGGAACAGGATTGGTTCCTCAAGAAACTAAAACGGCGACTGATGATGAAAATGGTATGAAAAATTTATGGGTCTAGGAAAATTTGAACAAAGCTTGTCTGGAAATGGCATTGATGACAAAGACTTGCATTGGTGCTCCATATTCGTACTCCGCAGATATTGAATACCGGTACTCCGTGAGTATTTGTGGTTACTCTATCCATACGTATTCAATAAAAAATTAATTTTTAAAAAAATTGGTACTCGAATGAGTACTCATAATTTGGGGTACATTATGTCAAAAATTTATCCGATAAAACTTTAAAAAAATAATAAATGATCGATGGTGATGAAAGCATATGACACTAGAGAATATGGAGCAACATAAAATAAAGAAAATGAAAATAAATATAATTTAACAGTAAATTTTGCCATGTCCCCATTTAATGTGAGCAAACAAATAGACGATAGAGAGGAGAAAGTCGTCTTAAGAAAGAAAACTATTAACAACTCCTCATTTGGACATTGCTTAAATTTTATAAAAAGTAAACAACTGACCTAAACTTCAGATAGATACCATTTAAAAAAAAAAGTTGATAATTGTATCACATTTAAATTATTTTGATAAAGTAAAATACTATTTGTTGGCTTATTTTTTTAAGAATGAACTTTTTCTCTTAGAAGGATTATTTTTTTAATGCTCTTAGTATTTATTATTTTATTGTAAATCTTTTATATATGTTTTTTTCATAAGCTAAAAATCATAATTTAGCTAATTTGATATTTTTATCTTATAAAATTTTACTTCATATATATATTATAAATTTAATATATTGTCATACCTGTATCCTAATATTTAGAAATTGATGTACCTATCGTACCCGTACCCATCCATCCAACATAGGTTTGGGGGGAACTGAACTGAAAAGGTCTAGACAAAGAACACGTGATAAGAAAGGTCAAAAGGATTAAGATGAGACCAAAATTCATGACAAAGAGGTGATGATTTTGTTGCACTTTGTGACATCTGATTTTATTTCCCCAAGATTATAACATAGAAACCTATGAGATATGATCCTGACGAGTTGAGTGAATCATGATCACCAGTAAAAACATTACGAGACTGTTTGGCGTTCATCATTTTGTTCCGATTTTTGTTCTTGATGTGTTTTTGAGGTGGGAGCAAGATGGGAGCGGCGCTGTTTCTCGATTGAGCTGGAATCATTTTGCTCTTACTTTTGTTTTGTTCTTGTCATTAATGATTGGACCTCGCTCATCAACAAAACTACCATTTGATAAAAAATTTGGGATTAAGACATTGTTCTTCCCTTTATTCCTATACCAAAGGCCCCTACAAGTTACGAGTTGAAACCATTTGATTTAGTAAATCTATGGAAAGAACCAGAATTTGCTTCACACAGTACCCCTAATAGCTATTTAGACGCACAAAATTCTTGTCCCTCTAAACTTGACAAGCTTCAATTATTTAAGCTTATTATAATTTAGCAGGAACATTGTTAACTGGCAATTTTAATGGTATGCTATTAAAATTTATATCTCTGTCAGTTGTAAAAAAGGTTTTGGCTTACTGGTCGACTAATTGAAATTTGCTACATGCACAGTGTGACGCTCTTCTAGTGGTTTTGGCGTCACAAGGCGTGAAATTGGAAAACCAATCGTTTAAATTCGAATTCAAAATTTTAAAGGAAACCAACGTTTCAAAAATAAACTAACTCTGAAAATTTTTAAAAATTTCGGCATGACGTTTGCGCAAATTCGTCTATACGTCATATACAATAATTCATATATTTCTCATTTCAACAATTAACTTCAAAACTTTAATCATCACAGGCAGTTATAAGGTCATTACTGACAATTCATCATATAGCTAAAATCGTGGGATGCATGTCCAAAACAATGAGTCTCAAGCTCACTCTCGAATCAAAATCACGAGCCAGATGCTCGTAAATCATATAACGTGAGCGTCCTTCGCCCCACACACACTACTAGAAAAATGCTGATTACCGACGGTCGAACCATCAGTAATCAGCCCGAAAACCGTCGGTAACGCAATTACCGACGGTTTTTCAGTCGGAATCGATCCGTCGAAAAAATGCTCGTCGCAAATCGATTTGCGACGGTCGAAAAAAAATTCGTCAAAAGTCCCGACGGTTCGAACTGTCGAAAGTTTCTGACGGTTGCAATCGTCGGAAAAGGCCAGCGGTTCGAATCGTCGAACGGTCGCAACTGTTGAAACTTTCGACGGTCGTCGCAACCGTCGATCTTTCGACTGTTGCAAAGAATTTTTTAAATATAAAAAAAATTAGCGACCGGATCGGACCACGACCAACTCCGGCCGCCCGCGATAGGATGGGCCGGATCCGAATGCCCACGGCAGGATCCGGCCGCCAGCGGCCTGACGACCGGATCCGGCCCCCAGCGGACGGATCCGGCCGTCTCGGATCCGGCCGCCAGCGATCGGAGAGAAAGAGAGAGACGTCGGCGAAGAGAGAGACGCCGGCGAGAGAGTGTCGCCGGCGGTCAACGCTTCACGTCCTGCGCTCGCCGGCCGGGAGAGGGAGAGGGAGAGGGAGAGGGAGAGGGAGGGAGAGAGAGAGAGGAGAGGAGGGTGTGGAAAAATGGGAGAATGCGGGAAAACGAAAAGAGCGCGGGATAAAGAAATTTTAATTACCGACAGCTCTGACCGTCGAAAAAGTAAATATTAATTATTTTTAAAGTTACCGATAGTTGTGACCGTCGAAAAAATATTTAGTTATATATAATATTATCGTCGGTAATTATTATCGACGGTCCAAGCCATCGATAATTGCGACGGTTTGGACCGTCGCTAATTATATTAATAAAATATTCCTCATATGATATTATTATATATTTACCGACGTATACGATCTTCGAAAATTATGACGGATTTTGCGACGGATGGATATCCGTCGAAAATATCAACGTTCCTGATCGTCGAAAAATTAAATAATAATATAAAAATTACATAATTTAATTTTTTTATTTCCGACGATCGTAACTATCAGAAAATCTATCGAAAAAAATTAAATAATAATATAAAAAATTACATAATTTAATTTGTTTATTTCTGACGGTCGTAACCGTCGAACAATCCGTCGAAAAAAATTAAATAATAATATAACAAATTACATAATTTATTTTTTCATTTTCGACGGTCGTAACCATCAAAAAATCTGTCGAAAAAATTAAATAATAATATAATAAATTATATAAATTATTTTTTAATTTTCGACGGTTCTAACCGTCGGAAAATTCGTAGGAAATTGCGATGGATCAATATCCGTCAGAAATATCGAAGTTCCTAATCGTCGAAAAATAAAATAATAATATAATAAATTTTCGACGGTAGTGACCATCGAAAAATTCGTCGAAAATGAAACCATAAAAAAATCTATCGCAAATTGCAACAGATTTCTATCCGTCGAAAATTGACCGTCGTAAAATGGCAATTTTCTTGTAGTAACAATTATCCAACATTTCCAAAATCTTTCAAAACATTCATCAAGTAATAAATTCATATAAGAAAACTCAATGAAACGCAAGGTTAGCCATTCCATAATCACATCTCTCACACATGCTCATTTTCTAACCTCTTTACATTTCTTATTTCATGCTATGCAGGCTTTCATTCATTACCTCAAAAAAAAAACAAGAGGAGTGAGCATTAAGAAACTCAGTGAGTAAAATAACCATCTCAAATATTAAAACAACGAAGGAAACACCAACCTCTTTATTTTCAAAAATTATTTCAAACCTTTTTCAATTCTTCAAGGAAGCTCATTTAAATAATGATCATACCAAAATGAATGTCATGGATGCACATGCATGATAATAAAATAACATCATGAAATCTTGAGGAACATCATCAAACACGGATATCCATACCACTCGTCAATCGAGTGCTTCTTCACCCACCCTTCGTGTCACTATATCGTCATAGGGTGATTGTTCTAATTTCGTCCCTTGTGTCACTATATCGCCACAGGACGTTGAACCGCTCATAATGTCACTATATCGACACAGAGTTTATTTCTTTTCTTTTTCCATTTCATCCCTCGTGTCACTATATCGTCATAGGATGGTTGTTCTAATTCCACCCTTCGTGTCACTATATCGACACAAGGTGTTGAACCTGCTCCTTGTGTCACTATATCGAACAAAGCAAACTGGACCCCAACCGGTCTACTCAGAGTTGGTCAATTCTCTGAGGTGAAAACTCTTCGCCTTATGCAGATTTTTACATGTAATGCACATGATGCATGTATGCAGTTTCCAAATAGAAGTTTAGAATTAAAAACCATCATATAAATTTTCATTTTCAAAAATAAAATATTCACTTCAATTTCTAAGTATAAACTTCGACAGATTTTCAAAATTCATAATAATATCACAAGTCATATGATGACACACATATGAAGCATACAAATATATGAATATGCATGAAGGAAACTATCACGAAAATTCATTTCGCATCGAGTGGAACAATGTCTTCACCCCGAAGAGTTTAGCAATTCATATCAATTGAGATAGGTTCCCTCACTTTGGATTCGTCGAGTTCCAAATTATCTCATTGTCCGAATTCAATTAAAAGTAAACACAACATATCACATTCGTTACTTGATTAATTAATATTATAAAATAAATTTGGTAATTCACTATTCACAACTACTCGGTGTGCTTATCATAAACCAAGTCCTATTATGAATTTGCTATAATACTTATCAAAACGAAAAGAAGGCCTCGTCGTCTAGTCACAGCCTAATCAAATTACAACAACCCACGAACTATCGCTTTCGATTAGCAACCTCCTATAAGCGAAATTCAACCAAACTTTAAATAAAACATAATTAGAACCTTAACTACATTATAATAATTATTTTCAATTGTCCGACATTCATACCATAGTCATTGTACGAGAACGAGTTCGCCGGTGAGGTCGTCGGAGAATGATCGGAATTCGAAACCTACGAATTTAAAAATAAAAAAATTAGCGACTAATTTTATACGGACAGCAACCTAATTTCTTTTTGTCTCATGTGTGCACTTACTAGAATGTTGATATGAGCTCAATCGGAGTTCACCATCTGTTCGACGGAAAGTTCGCCGAAAAAATTCACTGGAAAAATCCGTCGGAAAGTCCCAAATCTCAGCCTCCTATGTGATTTGGACAGAAATATGATTAAAATCCCTCCAAATGATCCTAATCGACTTGAGAATGATGTACAACTCACCAGGAGAAGGATTGACGCGAATCGGAACCGAAATCGTCGCCGACGGATTTTTCGGCGTCCTCGTATTTTTCTCTCACTGCATCGCGCACGGTGGACTGATCATCTCATACTATATTTCAAAACGTTCGTCTCGTAGTTCTCTTTTCATCGGTACTCTCGTGCGAAAAATGGTGACAGGACGGAGGAGATCAGGCCCGAAAGGAGCGGCGGTTTGGACGTTCGCGCGGGAACTATAGCATCATGGGGTTTGGGGAAGACGAGCGCACCTTTTTTTGTACATGTGGCTTTATTTTATTTATTTTTTTCTCTGCTATCCTTTCCTGCAAATGTCCAAAATGCCCCTGACCTTTAAGAAAATTTCACCTTTTTTTTTAAAACGTTACAATTACAATACCCATAACAAAAATTTTGTCCTCGAAATTCAAACTAACCTGAAAATCAGAAAAGATGAGGATAGATTTTCAGCATATGCTCCTCCAACTCCCATGTCGCCTCTCTCTCCGTATGATTCTTCCATTGCACTCTAACCATAGGTATCTCACGTCTGCGTAACTGTCGCACCTCACGTGCTAATATCTGATCGGGTTTCTCCCGATATGTCATATTCTCATATATCTCCACTGGTTGTGCCTCAATCTGTTGATCTTCTCTACGCAAACACTTTTGAAGCATTGATATGTGGAACACATTATGAATCCTCGCCAATGATGGAGGCAAGGCAAGGCGATAAGCCACGGGTCCTACTCTCTCAAGCACCTTGTAGGGTCTGATAAATCTAGGACTCAACTTTCCTTTCTTTCCAAATCGAAGAACATCTTTCCAAGAAGAAATCTTCAAGAAAACTTTGTCTCTGACTGCATATTATCTCTTTCATCTTGACTTGTCCGCTAGTGCTTTCTGACGATCATGTGCTTCCTTGATTCTCTTTCGGATAACACCAATTTTATCCACGGTCTCCTGAACTAAGTCCACATCCGTCAACTATCTTTCACCCTCATCATCCCAACATATGGGGGCACGACATCTTCGGTCATACAAAGCTTCAAATGGCACCATGTGAATGGTGGATTAATAACCATTATTATATGCAAACTCGGCCAATGCTAAATTATCATCCCAACATCCACCATGATCCATCGCACTAGCTCTCAACATATCCTCTAATGTTTGTATCGTTCGCTCAGCTTGTCCATCAATCTGTGGATGAAAAGTTGTACTAAAATGCAACTTCGTCCCTAAGGACTCATGCAACTTCTTCCAAAATCTGGATATGAATCTAGAGTCTCTCACTACAAGAAAATCATAATTTTCCGACGAATAATTTTCGACGGTTCTAAATCCGTCGCTATTTGCGACGGATTTTTCGACGGTTCCATTTTCGACGGATTTTTCGACGATTATGACCGTCGGAAATAATTTATATTATTATTTAATTTTTCGACGATTAGGAATGTCGATATTTTCGACGGATATCCATCCGTCGTAATTTTCGACGACTTTTCCGACGGTTATGACCGTCGAAAATAAAAAAATTAAATTATGTATTTTTTATATTATTATTAAATTTTTTCGACGGATTTTTCGACGGTCACGACCGTCGGAAATAAAAAAATTAATTATATAATTTATTATATATTATTATTTAATTTTTCGACGATTAGGAACGTCGATATTTTCGACGGATATCCATCCGTCGTAATTTCCGACGACTTTTCCGACGGTTAGGACCGTCGGAAATAAAAAAATTAAATTATATATTTTTAATATTATTATTAAATTTTTTCGACGGATTTTTTGACGGTTGTGACCGTCGGAAATAAAAAAAATTAATTATATAATAGGTTATATTATTATTTAATTTTTCGACGGTTAGGAACGTCGATATTTTTGACGGATATCCATCCGTCGCAAAATCCGCCGCAATTTTCGAAGGTCATAACTGTCGGTAAATCCGCCGCAATTTCCGACGGATATCCAAATCGTCGCAATTACTGACGGTTTTGACCGTCGGTAAATATTATCGTCGGTTCAAACCGTCGGTAAAATAAAAAATAAACATTATATATAAATAAATAAAATAAATTTTTTTATTATTTATGTTTTCAACGGCCGAAACCGTCGGTAATTAAAATTTCGTTATCCCGCTTTTTCCCCTTTTTCCGCTTTCTTTCCAAATTTTTTCCTTTATATATTTTCCCTCCTCCCTCTTCTCTCTCCCTCCTCCCTCCACTCCTCTCTCTCTCCCTCCTCTCCTCTCTCCCTCTCCCGGCCGCGAGCACGGACGCCGGACGCCGGTTACGCCGCGAGATCGGCCTCTCCCGCGCGCCGGACGTCGGCGACCCTCCCACGTCGGACGTCGGCGACCCTCTCCCGCACCGGCGTATCTCTCTCTCCCGCTCCACGCCGGCATCTCTCTCTCTTCTGTCGGCCGGATCCGAACGTCAGGCGGCCGAATTCGGCCGCTAATTTTTTTTATATTTAAAAAATTATTTGCGATGGTTGCGACCGTCAAAAGATCGACGGTTGCGATGACCGTCTAAAGTTTCGACAGTTGGGACCGTCGAAAAGTTGCGACGGCTCGGACCGCCGACCATTTTCGGCGATTGCAACCGTCGAAAATTTCGATGGCTCGGACCGCCGGCCTTTTTCGGTGGTTGCGACCGTCGGAAATTTCGATGGCTCGTACCGCCGGCCTTTTCCGACGGTTGCGACCGTCGGAAATATCGACAGCTCGGACCGCCGGAACCTTTTTCGGCGGTTGCAACCGTCGGAAATATCGACGGCTCGGACCGCCGGAACCTTTTCCGGCGGTTGCAACCGTCGGAAATATCGACGGCTCGGACCACCGGCCTTTTCCGGCGGTTGCAACCGTCAGAATTATCGACAGTTCGAACCGTCGGGGACTGTTCCGACGGCCAGAACCGTCGATATTTTCGACGAATTTTTTTCAACCGTCGCAAATCCGTTTGCGACGAGCGTTTTTCGGATGGATCGATTCCGACTGAAAAACCGTCGGTAATTGCGTTACCGACGGTTTTCGGGCTGATTACCGACGGTTCGGACCGTCGGTAATCCGCGTTTTTCTTGTAGTGTCTATCAGAAATAATGACTTTTGGTATATCATGTAACCGAATAATCTCATCTATAAACAATCGTGCCAATTTCTCCAACGAGTAAGTAATTTTGATGGATAAGAAATGTACTGATTTTATCAATCTATCCACTATCACTCACACAGTATTATGACCCTTCTTAGTGACTGGCAATCCTATCACAAAATCCATATTAATATTTTCCCACTTCCACTCAAGTATAGATAATGGATTCAACTTATCACAAGGAGCTTGATATTCAGCCTTAACTTGCAGATATACTAAACAGTGGGATACAAACTCAGTCACATTCTCCTTCATTCTCGGTCAAAAGTACTTTTACCGTAGATTTCTATACATCTTGGTGCAACCTGGATGTAATGAATATGCTGCATTATGACTTTCTTGCATCACTTCATCTCTCAGGTCATATGCTCTAGGTACAAATAATCTATCTTGATACATGAGTCCCGTCCTTACTTACATGATAATGCTTTTCACCACGACTAGCCTTTAGTTAATTCATAAGCATAAAAGTGCCTATGTCAACCTTCTGTACCTGTCAAATCCTATCCAATAACACTGACCTCACACGGAGGTTGCACAACAAACCTCTATAGCCATCCACTCTCAAGTGGCAAATCATCCTCATAAGCTCCTCAATAGGAGAGATCACACCTAAGTCCTCTGGTGTCCCACCATCCCTGAACTTTCAGCTTAGTGTATCAAGCAACTACATTTGCTTTTCCTGGATGATACTTCATTATTATATCATAATCCTTAATGAACTTCATTCATCTTCGTTGTCTCTGATTAAGTTCTTTTTGTGTCTTCAACTCCTTCAAGCTTTTGTGGTCAGTGAAAATCTGAACATGCTCGCCATATAAGTAGTGTCTCCATATCTTCAATGCAAATACTATAACCGTCAACTCTAAATCATGAGTAAGATAATTGACCTCATGAGATTTCAACTTCCTTGATGCATAAGCAATTACCTTCCCATGTTGCATCAAGACACATTCAAGTTCTTGACGTGAAGCATCGCTATAAACCATAAAATTTTCTCTACCTTCTGGTAAGGTCAAAATTGGTGTTGACACCAATCTATTCTTCAATTCTTGAAAGCTTCTCTCACACTTCTCTGTCCAAATAAATTTGGCATTCTTCCTTAGCAACAAAGTAAGTGGTCCTGCAATGGTAGAGAAGCCCTGCACAAACCTCCTATAGTAACCTGTCAATCCAAAAAAACTATGAACCTCTCTTGCATTTCTTGGTGCTTCCCACTTCACAACAGCTTCTACTTTGAAAAAATCAACTAGCACTCCTTCAGTTGATATGACATGCCCCAAAAACATCACTCTATCTATCCAAAATTCACATTTGAAAAATTTAGCAAACAACTTGTTCTGCTTCAAGGTCTCCAACACTGCTCTCAAGTGTTGTTCATGTTCACTTTTGCAAGATGAATATATTAGAATGTCATCAATAAATACAATGACAAACACATCAAGAAATTCTCGAAGTACCATATTCATCAACCCCATGAATGTTGCAGGAGCATTCGTCAATCCAAATGGCATCACTAGAAACTCGTAATGCCTATATCTAGTGCGAAATACGGTCTTCTTCACATCCTCATCTCTGATCCGCAATTGATGATATCCCGACCACAAGTCAGTCTTCGAGAAGACCTTCGAACCACGCAATTGATCAAACAAATCGTCTATCCTCGGTAAGGGATATCGATTCTTTGTGGTCACCTTATTCAGCTATCTATAGTCAATGCACATTCTCATTGAGTCATCTTTCTTTTTCACAAATAGTACTAGAGCTCCCCAAGGTGACACACTGGGCCGAATAAAACTCAAATTAAGCAACTCTTATAATTGCTTCTTCAACTCCTCAAGCTCAACATGTGTCATTCTATATGAAGGGATGGAGATTGGTGTTGTACCTGGAATCAACTCTATTTCAAAATTCATCTCTCTTTGTGGTGGTAAATTAGGCAATGCCTCGAGAAAAACATCAGGAAACTCCTGAACAATAGGAAACTCTTCAAGCTTAGGTGGCTCACGATTCAAATCATGAATATGAGCTAAGTAAGCATCACACCTTTCAAGTAGCATTTTTCTGACTACCATAGTGGATATCACATAAGTAGGTAGCATTCCCCTATCACCCTTGAAAATTACCTCCTCACTACAAGGCAATGTCAATTTCACTTCTTTAGCAAAATAATCCACTACCGCCCGATAAGTGGAAAGTCAATCCATGCCTAGAATGATATCAAATCCTTGTATGTCTATAGCAATAAGATTAGCCAAAAATTCTTTATCACATACCACAAGCATACATTCCTTGTATACTTGTCTAGCAATCAAAGCATTGCCTGAAGGTAGGACAACAGACATATCAATGGATAAAAAAGAAGGTTCCATACCCAATAATGATCCACAAGCATATGAAATAAATGAATATGATGCATCAGGGTCAAACAAGATAGTCATATACTTCTTATTGATGAGAATCGAACCTGTAACCACCTCAGGACTGGCGGCTGCCTCCTCACGAGTCATGGCATAAACTTTAGGCTGGCCCCCTATACCAACTCTCTGTCCACTGGCTGCACCGACAATAGCTTTTCCCTTATTAAGGGAACTAGTAAATGGAGTCCTCCCTAATGTATCAGCCTGTCGTGGAGCAATGCGTGCTCCACCATGAGCATCTGAAAATTGAGTACTAGCTGTTGGCCTATTATATTCATATTTCTTATGTCATTTCACACCACAATTATAGCAAGTGACTGCTTTGTTCACACCTGACCAACATCTACCTGCATGATGCTTACCATAAGTGGCACACAATATCACATCCCTACTCTGATCTCTCATGTGAAAGCCCTAGTCTTGACTTCTAAAATTAGCCCTCTAATCACCTCGCCCTCCAGTCATGCTAGGTATCCCTCTAAATAATGGTGGCTGAAAATATGCATCCCCTCTTCCTCTTTTTGGATTGAAGCCTTGGCCCATTTCTTGTCATCTTTTGTTGCGATTTGCCCACATTTTGCCTTCCTCCACTTGTTCCTCAGTCTTAAGTGCCAAATTCTTTGCTTCCACATATGTTCTACATTCAGTGCAAGCAATTTGAATCTTGATCTTGTGTGCCACATTCTCCATGTAAATGATCTTTTTCTCCTCATTTGTGGACACCAATCCTAGACAAAACTTGCACAATTGTTCAAATTTGATAGTATATGCAGTCATTGAATCATCCCCCTGTCTCAAATTTATAAAATCTCTCACTTTCTTATCAATATGTGAAACTGGGATGTAAAAACTGCATAATTCCTTCTTGAAGTCCTCTCATGTCCAAGTGGCTCCATATTCTTCATATTTGTCCTCCCACCAGGACAAGGCACCCTTAGTCAGTAAGAACTCAATCCATGACATCTTCTTGTCATCATCTAAACCCATCATCTTGGACACACGTTCCAATTATTTCAGCCATGCTTCAGCCTTAGCTGGATCTTGCTCCCCTTCAAATTCAATCACACCATTTAACTTAATTTGATGCACTAGTAAGTCAATGCAACTAGGCAAGGCCTTAACTTCAGGGATAAGTGGCATAGATTCTCTAATTGTGTTTATGGCTCGACTCGGATCTCATCGCGAGTTCCTCCCGCATGGGAGCCAACTCCGGTCTCAGATCCTCTTGAACCGTCCACTCCAACATGACCTCTCTGTCGGGTCGCAGGTACCATGCTGCATTTAATAACACAAACTTCCTTAGTGCATCCCATAAAATCTAATCACTTTAATCATTACTTAACAAATCATTACAACAATATATCCATCTATCATACTTCTTGGTACGATGGTTCCTTTAAGAATTTAACATTTAATTCCATTCATATCAATATCCCATTAAGTTTATTCACCAACAATAATCTTATAATCTAACACAAAATAATTCAACATAATGTTGTCCCCTATGTTCTAGTTCATATATATATGCACATAGCATGAATTCACAATGCAATTTCATAAAAAATTCATATACAATAATACATACACAAACATAACATGCAACTACCCATTCCTACCCACACTCCATGATTTGGATCTAATCCCTAAGCTCTGATACCATAACTTGTGACGCTCTTCTACTGGTTTTGGCGTCACAAGGCGTGAAATCGAAAAATCAATCGTTTAAATTCGAATTCAAAACTTCAACAGACACCAACGTTCCAAAAATAAACCAACTCTGGAATTTTTTAAAAATTTTCGACATGATGTTTGCGTAAATTCGTCTATATGTCATATACAACAATTCATATATTTCTTATTTCAACAATTAACTTCAAAACTATAATCATCACAGGCAGTTATAAGGTCATTACTGGTAATTCATCATATAGCTAAAATCGTGGGACGCATGCCCAAAATAGTGTGTCTCAAGCTCACTCTCGAATCAAAATCACGAGCCAGATGCTCGTAAATCATATAACGTGAGCGTCCTTCGCCTCCACACAATTATCCAATATTTCCAAAATCTTTCAAAACATTCATCAACGCTACTAGAAAAACGTTGATTACAGACGGTCCGGACCGTCAGTAATTAGTCCAAAAATCGTCGGTAATGTAATTATCGATGGTTTTTCAATCAGAATCGATCCGTCGAAAAAATGCTCATCGCAAATCGATTTGCGACAGTCGAAAAAAATTCGTCAAAAATATTGACGTTCTGATCGTCAAAAAAAGTACCGGTGGTTGGAAACATCGAAAATTTCCGCTGGGGGATGGATCCGCCGCCTGGTGCCGGATCCCGCCGCCTGGTGTCGGATCCGACCATCGAGGCCGGATCCGGGCCGCTGGGGGTCGGTCCGGGCCGTCGGCGCCCGATCCGGGCCGCTGGGGGCCGGTTCCGGGCTATCGGCGCCCGATCCGGGCCGCTGGGGCCGGATCCGACCGCCGGGCGGTCGATCCGGGCTGCCGACGCCTGATCCAGGCCGCTGGGGTCGGATCCGGCGGCCAGGCGATCGATCCAGGCCGCTGGAGCCAGATCCGACCGCCAGGCGACGAATCCAGCCTCTGGAGGTCGGATCCGTCCGCCCGGCGGCCGATCCTACCGCGAGAAGCCGGATCTGGCTGCCTAGCGGCCGATCCTGCCGCGAGAAACCGGATCCGGCCGCCTGACGGCCGATCCTGCCGCGAGAAGCCGGATCCGCCGCCAGGCGGTCGATCGGCCGCCGGGGGCCGAATCCAGCCGACAGCGGCCTCCGACCGGAGAGAGAAAGAGAGAGAGACGCCGACGCGGGAGAGAGTCGCCAATGTGGGAGAGGGTCGCTGGCGCGGGTCGGGAGAGGGAGAGGGGGAGAGAGAGAGGAGAGGAGGGAGAGAGAAAGGTGAGGAGGAATGATATATAAGGGTAAAAGATGAGAGAAAGCGGGAAAAGAAAAAAAACGAGATAACGAAATTTTAATTACCGACGGCTCCGACCGTCGAAAACATAAATATTAACTATTTTTTTAATTATCGACGATTGTGATCGTCGAAAATATATTTAGTTATATATAATATTTATTTTTTATTTTACCGACGGTTTGAACCGTCGGTAAACGTTACCAACGGTCGAAACCGTCGATAATTGCGACGGTTTGGACCGTCGCTAGTTATATTAATAAAATACTTCTCATACGATATTATTATACATTTACCGATGGTTACGATCGTCGAAAATTGCGACGGATAGATATCCGTCGGAAATATCGACGTTCCTAATCGTCGAAAATTTAAATAATAATATAAAAATTAAATAATTTAATTTTTTTCATTTCCGATGGTCGTAACCGTCAGAAAATCCATCAAAAAATTAAATAATAATATAATAAATTACATAATTTATTTTTTCATCTTCGACGATCGTGACCGTCAAAAAATCCATCGAAAATTACGACGGATGGATAGCCGTCAGAAATATCGACGTTCCTGATCGTCAAAAAATTAAATAATAATATAAATCACTTTTGATGGTCTTAAACGTCGAAAATGAAACCGTCGAAAAATCCGTCGCAAATTGCGACGGACTGCGAACAGTAGGAAATTGCCCATCGGAAAATCGTGATTTTCTTGTAGTGCAAGTAATAAATCCATATAAGAAAACTCAATGAAACGCAATGTTAGCTATTCCATAATCATGCCTCTTACACATGCTCATTTCCTAGCCTCTTTACATTTTTTATTTCATGTTATGTAAGCTTTCATTCATTACCTAGAAAAAAAATAAACAAGAGGAGTGAACATTAAGAAGCTTAGTGAGTAAAACAACTATCTCAAATATTAAAACAACGAAGAAAACACCAATCTCTTTATTTTCAAAAATCATTCCAAACCTTTTTCAATTCTTCAAGAAAGCTCATTTAAATAATGATCATACCGAAATGAATGCCATGGATGTACATGCATGATAATAAAATAACATCATGAAATCTTGGGGAACATCATCAAATATGTATATCCATATCACTCGTCAATCGAGTGTTTCTTCACTCACCCCTCGTGTCACTATATCGTCACAGAGTGGTTGTTCTAATTCCGTCCCTCGTGTCACTATATCGTCACAGGACGTTGAACTGCTCCTCGTGTCACTATATCGACACAGAGCTTATTTCTTTTCTTTTTTCATTCCATCCCTCGTGTCACTATATCGCCATAGGATGATTGTTCTAATTTCACCCTTCGTGTCACTATATCGACACAAGGTGTTGAACATGCTCCTCGTGTCACTATATCGACACAGAGCAAATCAGACCCCAACCGGTCTACTCAGAGTTGTCCAATCCTCTGAGGTGAAAACTCTCCGCCTTATGCGAATTTTTACATGTAATGCACATGATGCATGTATGCAGTTTTCAAATAGAAGTTTAGAATTAGAAATCATCATATAAACTTTTCTTTTCAAAAATCAAATATTCACTTCAATTTCTAAGTATAAATTTCGACGGATTTTCAAAATTCATAATAATATATCACAAGTCATATGATGACACATATATGAAGCATAGAAATATATGAATATGCATGAAGGAAACTATCACGAAAATTCATTCAACATCGGGTGGAACAATGTCTTCACCCCGAAGAGTTTAGCAATTCATATCAATTGAGATATGTTTCCTCATCTTGGATTCGTCGAGTTCCAAATTATCTCCTCGTTCGAATCCAATCAAAAATAAACACAACCTATCACATTCGCTACTTGATTAATTAATATTATAAAATAAATTTGGTAATTCACTATTCACAACTACTCGGCGTGCTTATTATAAATCAAGTCCTATTATGGATTTGCAATAATACTTACCAAAAGAAAAAGAAGGCATCGTCATTTAGTCACAGCCTAATCAAATAACAATAACCCACGAACTATCGCTTTTCGATTAGCAACCTCTTATAAGCGAAATTCAATCAAACTTTAAATAAAATATAATTAGAACCTTAACTATATTATAATAATTATTTTCAATTGTCCGACATTCATACCACAGTCATTGTACGAGAACGAGTTCGCCGGTGAGATCGTCAGAGAATGATCGAAATCCAAAACCTACGAACCTAAAAATAAAAGATTAGTGACTAATTTTATATGGTCAGCAACCTAATTTCTTTTTGCCTCATGTGTGCACCTACTAGAATGTCGTGATGAGCTCGACCGGAGTTCACCGTCTGTTCGCCGGAGAAGTTCGCCGGAAAGCCCCAAATCTCGGCCTCCTATGTAATTTGGACAAAAATATGATTAAAATCCCTCCAAATAATCCTAATCAACTTGAGAATGATGTACAACTCACCAGGAGAAGGATCGGTGCGAATCGGAACCGGAATCATTGCCGACGGATTTTTCAGCCTCCTCATGTTTTTCTCTCACTGCGTTGCATACGGTGGACCGATCATCTCATACTATATGTCAAAACGTTCGTCTCGTCGTCCTCTTTCCATCGGTACTTCTCATGCGAAAAACGATGGCAGGGCGGGGAAGATCGGGCGGCCGAAATGAGCGACGGCTTGGACGTTCGCGCGGGCGGCTGGTTGAGGAAGACGAGCGCACCTTTATTTCTTTTTACACGTGGCTTTATTTTTTTTTCTCTGCTGTCCCTTTCCTGCAAATGTCCAAAATGCCTCTGACCTTTAAGAAAATTTCACCTTTTTAAAAAAAAAAACGTTACACACAGTGCTACAGAGCTTTCTGAATCACTACTACCTCTTCATTTTGATCAGCAAAATTGTTGATCTCCATTCCGATAGTGTTGATTGTGTTCAAGTTCCTCTGCTGATCTTACGTTTGATGCAGTAGATAACTAATGGATCTGATTTCCCCTTGACGTATATATATTATTGATGGGCGTGGTGCCAAGAATGAAGTCACATTTTCCAGCTGCTTGATCAGAATTGACGTCTGAAGTCAATATGCAACATGTTCACAAGGAATCAATCCTGACGTTAGATCTGCTTGCCAGTGCTCAGTGCTTCCTCCAAAGTTCAAACTTCAAACTTCAAACTTCAAACCCCAACTTGGATTTTGTCTCTGACAGTCAGTGCGCCTAGTGGTGTTGACTTAATCCTAGTCAATTCATTGTGTTCTCGATTCCGAAAACTCTAGTAACAGAAGTGAAATTGACTTTTGGATAAAAGAAAGCAATACTGTCAGATTGATGTATTCTCAGTCGAAAGAATCAAATGCTTATACGTACATATATGTTGGCCTACATCTAAGTTCAATCAAGGTCGCCAAAGAAAACGGACATCCTTTCTTGTTAGTGGTAGGACGCATACGGTAGACAAGAATTTTATCCTCACTTGATGTTCCACATTCGGTTTATGCAATTCGAACCAACGCCCTACATGATTCGTAGATGGAGCTCTGATGTCCAAAGTTGTTGAATACTTTTATTTTCTAGTGTCAGATCGCATATTACATGACCATGCCAAATGAGAAATGAGAATAACATTAAGAGATCCGTCTAGCACACATCTTTTATGCCTATTGGAATAAATGAATATTTTTTTATTTCCATTAGCATTGTATTTCTTTTCTTGTTCATCAATTCTAACAATTAGATTACGCTGACCATGCATGGTGTCACTGAGCTGCATCAAGGCAACCTCTTGTCTTTGTGGTGCACCATTAGCGAGATGTTTTCTGATTCAATCAAAGGATATTATACATAAATAATGCACACCATTTGACGTGAACATTTTGAATCTTAATTAAGCTAAACATGACATCAATATCTAGATTCATTTTCAGAGGAAGCCTGATAGCTTTGTTCACACGTATCAAATCCCTTTTTCGTCAAGTAACACGTACTGTTAATATATATCCATTCCCAACGAACCCTTATGTTGTATATGCCTATGAATGCAGCAAATTGGATAAACATTAATTCAGGGATTGAAGCTTCAAGTTTAATAACTGGAATAATAGGAACTATATTTTATAAGTACACTTTTACCTCAGTTTCTATTCTGCACTGGGATTATGAGTACTCCTTCATGAAAGAAACAAAAAAAATCTTCTGATTACTTGCATCCAAGTATTAAATGCTACATTGGAGCTCGTATGCATTGTGTCTTCTCTAAGTAAGGGAAAGATGTCTGTTTGCGGTACTATTAGAGAGATGCATGACATGTCTAGATTGGTGCTTTGGAAGCGAGAAGATTATTTCATGTTCCAACACAACACAAAGGTACTGCCAATATTAATATAGTTCGTATACTACTGATGAAGGCCAAAGATAATTACCAAATAAATATGAGTGTTTTTCCAAGTCATGTGAGGGCATTAAATGCATGGATGATGGGCGAAGGACTTGGGTAACAGAAACTTGTGGACTTTGTTGTGTATTATAATCCCATTTGCTTTAAATTTGATGTCGGACCTCATTATGAGGGCTCACCATTTGATTCTGCCCTCTACTTTGTTAAACAAACCCTAGGCATCCATTAGCTTGCTCCTGTTTTTTTTTTTTTATTTCCTTGTAATCATGCATAGTAAATTCAGATTGCGTGCTAAAAGAAGATTCCTTTTGATGCTCTCTCATGAGCGTTTGAATTCTCTTCATGCCTGTAATAGTACTTATCATGTCCTTCAAACAGTATGATCTGAATATATCACATGAATTAAAGACGTTGTAAGAAATTATCTGACAACATTGTTATATAAACTTGACAACTTGTTAAATGTATATGACCTAATTAACTGGAGCATCTATAATTAATGCTTCGGGGGTGCTTCCATTCATGCCTAACACTGCACTAGTCATTAAAGCAATTTGTTTGTTGCTGTAATCTATAGCTGTTCAATCATATGTGAACTCTTTTCCTAAAGTTCCTTGCGCCTCTTTTGGGAGTTAATTAAGTAGCACATATACATATACATATGTTTGCTGAATAATGTTGTTTTATATAATTTCTGATATATTGGATGTTCCGGATTGCTGTTTAACATTCTTGATATTTTGAACATATTGTGAGTTAACTTCGTAGAATCTGATTCAAATCAGCTTCGACATTAATTCTTAGTACTGATTTGCATCTATCTGCAAATTAAGGCAAGAAGTGCACTATTCTTATAGCTTAACCAGTTAACCTGTTGCTTCCAGTGTATAATCTGTTTTACTTCATCTTTGTTTCTTCGTATGTAATTAACATGTTAAGTTTGTTAACCATGCAGGTGAACGTTTACTAAACCCTAGCAAGGTGGTTGTCTGAATTACCATTAATTAAATGAAGACCCCCAGGATATGTAGCAATTAATAGTCAGATATATTATGTATGCGATGTAAAATGCATCGAGATGGCTGGAGGGAGACTTGTTACCCACGTGAATGTCTGCCAACAAACATTCACGTCGAGTTCTTCTCTTTCGGTCTCTAGGGTTAGGGTTCGCTTTGACACTACGCCATTAATGGAGATTCTCTCTCTCCCTCTCTCCCTCCTCTCTCTCTCTCTCTCTCTCTCTCTCTCTCTCTCTCTCTCTCTCTCTCTCTCTCTCTCTCTCTCTCTCTAATATATACATATGGATAAATATATTGGTAGATAAAAAAGAATTTTTTTATGTGGACATAATTTAATTTACATGAAGAAATCTTTTATATATTGGACTGTCAGCTTCTCAATGGCAGTCAACACTTCCCCATGTCATGCATCTCCTCCTCCCTTCTTAACTTGTCTTGCATAATATCTACTTCTAGTTTTTGTCAATTCTAAGTGTCTTTTTGTTTTGTATTTTGCTGATCTTTCTGCAAATTATATCTTGACAGACATTTGGTTGCTTGAAGTCATTAAGATTATATAAACAATATACAAAGGAAATTAATATATTAATTGCAACAAGAGTTATTATATGGGAAACACGGTCCTTTTTTTGTAAGTTTGAATGACCACATGTAAGATTGAAGTTAAGCAAAAGATAGTATTACCAACCAATATTATAAATTAAAAAACGGAGAGAGAATTCATGTAGCCAATTAAATTAATTAATTTCTAGGTCGCAACTTGCAAAGACATGTTTCTCCTCGAATCTCTAGCCCCTGCAAGCCATCTTCATTTGAAAATCCTTAACACATTTACAACTTAATCACAAGTTCTTACTTCGTTTGCATTATTTGGAAGGAAAACGAGATGAAGTGATGAAGTTTGCATTTTAGTGCATGTCCAACTAAGTGTATGAGTTGCTTTCATTTGATTACAAGCTTCAATAGGACGAGCATAAAGTTAATTTGTTAATTACAAGTTAAATAGATGGAATCTAAATAGATATACAAAACATGATTAAGGAATTCATGATCTGACAATTCATTCAGTATGAAGGAAGTGAAATATTAATATCCTCATCATTTGTACTACTCTGCACTATTTTTCCTTCTCCGAGCAGGTCTCTTAATGAGCAGCTAAAAGCATGATTCACACGTACATATATACATAAGTAGATGGACACAACTAATTACTGACACATGGTTACTGTATATTTGACTGTATGTACTTATATTGTAACCTGTAAGCACTCAAACTACGTGAAATCATCACATGGACACATGCCCTAGAGATACATTAATACACTGTAGCATATATATTGTAGAAATTTAACCTTTCATCTGACTGGTTGAGTTGGAACTAAGATTCCTAATCATGAATTTTATGCCCTTTGCCAATTAAATATCATCAATGCGGTTGTCTTTTGTGACTGAAGTTCTGCACAATAATATTAGTCAGTGTGAGAAGAAGAAGAAGAAAAAGAAGGCATCAGGCACCAGCAGCAGGTTGCCTGCAGGGATTCCTTCGTCTTTGTAGCCTCTGGAATTTAGTGCCACTACATTACTTTTAACCCTTGACTACCACTATAAATAGCCAAAGCTGTGGTTCCACATCTCAACTTCCTCCTACAGTTCTAAAGTCTTTAAGCTCTTACTGCTGCTGCAAAACTTTTATTGTAGTTGACTAGAGGTGGGCGGGAGCTTCATATCAATTCTAGCAATGGTCGGGAACTCGCCCTGTGCCTCCTGCAAGCTTCTGAGGAGACGCTGCACAAAGGACTGCGTCTTCGCGCCGTACTTCCCCTCCGACGACCCCCACAAGTTCGCCATCGTTCACAAGGTCTTCGGTGCCAGTAACGTGAGCAAGATGCTGCAGGTGAGCTTTTTACTGAAGATAATGAGAGCATGTATAATGACTACTGTTTCAAGATTTAATATGTAGAATTCTGAATTATATATTATTTCATATACTGATTTCTTATTTGCCGGGCATGGATTCTGAACCAATATGCAAGCAGGAGCTTCCAGTTCAGCAAAGAGCTGATGCTGTGAGCAGCTTGGTCTACGAAGCGACTGCGAGGATGAGGGATCCAGTGTATGGGTGTGTTGGGGCCATCTCCTTCCTGCAGAACCAGGTGTCCCAGCTGCAGATGCAGCTGGCCGTGGCACAGGCTGAGATCCTTTGCATCCAGATGCAGCAGGAACCCCCCTTGGTCGAGCAGCAGCATGCGCCGCCGCAGATGGACTCCGACCATAAGCCGCCATTGCTGGTGCACAACAACTTCAGTGGCATGCCTCAGTTCATGAGCTTCCCCTCGTCCAGCAATGTTGCGCAGGATCCTCTCAAGAGAGAGTCTCTTTGGACATAAGCTTTATTTTGTATTCTTTTCCGACCGTTGATCTTAATAGAAATCTAAGTAGATGGCTCTCTTTTGTTTATTTTGAGCTCCTGAGACCAAATTCCACATTGCATGCATGCATGACTTCGAGCAATTTGATGCATCAAGCAAATGTAAACAGTCATACAAGAGCGAGAAATGAACTCATAACACTTTTTGCAGAGCAAGAAGAAATGATATATGCAGCATCAGAGAGAGACTGTTTGATTAATTAGCAGACAATTAAAAATAAACATGATAGGACAACTGCGTTCCTGATAAGTATGAGCACAACTTCTTAATTAAGATGTGTTTCTTAATTCCAATGTCCATATCCCTTCACGTGGAAGGAGATTAACAAATTTGGCGAGCATGATCTGAGGGAGCTTTAAGGTGAAGAAAAATGAACTATAACTCCACCTACTGTGTTGTGGGCATTTTGAGATGGCGCGATCCAATTAGTTTTGGTTCCTACGCGTGTCCTCATCATTGTGTTTAGGGCCCGATACGCCAATTAAACCCAGTTGACGAAAAGATTCCCTGCTATCTTTTTTTCTTGATTTATTGGACAAACATGCAAATGATTGCATTTTCGCTCAAATAAGATTTTAAATTATTTCTCATATTATATGTAGGAAAAGTTCTTATAAACATCATTCATCATAATTAATTATATATATAACTTGAGATATTGCAGATTAATCATAACTAATACTCTTAGGGGTGTTCACGGGTTGAATTGGGTTTCACCCAATCCATGAACAAATTCGACCCGATTTTTTTTATTGTGATTCGATCCGGACTAGGCCGGGTCGGGTAGTCGGATTACCCGACCATTTTTTTCTTTTTTTTTTATTTTCATTTATTTTTAATATAAAAATATTTATTATTTTATTTTTAATACAAAATAAAGTGTTTTAAAATACCAAAAATATTATTTTAAATATCTATATATTTTTCTACATTTAAAATAGTTTATTTCATACTTTTTATTTTAAATGATATAAAATTATACAATTAACTAAAAAATAATTTAAAAATAAAAAACTAGATCATCGAGTCGGGTCGGATAACTCAAATTGAAAATTTTCAATCCGAACCCGATCTAAAAAGGGTCGAGTTGAATCGAATTTTCAAATTCATCAGATCGATTCGACTCGTTGGACACCCTAAATGCTCTCAAATACTGCAGCTATAACCAGAAAACAAAACACTCAAAAGTGTCAACCCTTGCATGCCCATTATCGTGTGATTAGGGATGGCACCCGACTCTATTCGGGGTGGAGTACACCACCCCCGCCCCGACCCCGACGACCCACCCCACCCCCGATCCCGTCCTGAATTCCCGGTCCGGAGGAAATTTTATCCCCCGTCCCGATTTCTGCTGGGCTCCGAATCCCCGCGAGGACCCCCGAACTTCGCGGTCCGATCCTAGTTTGGACCGGATTAAACTGAATCGAACCGATAAAAAATTGGTCAAAACCGAAAAAAATCGGGTTGAACCGTATTTTTTGGTTCAATAACTAAGAGATAATTTAATAAAAATTATTATTACAAATTTGAAAAATATTCAAGGTGAACTTTCTCCATAAACATTTAATATTAATCCATTAATCTTCTCATTCATTTATACTTGTCTATTTACTCTCACTTTTCTACTACTATTAATGTGAAACTATTATTGTACACTCACTTTTTCTTTGGGATGTGTGGATTCGGAACCCCGCGGGGTGGTGGGGCAGGGAAAACTCCCCGTCCCGATCCCCGAAAGAGGGTTCGGAGAAAATTTTTCTCCATCTCCGACCCCGCGGAAAAAAAATTCCCCGAGTTTGGAGCTCCGATCGAAAATTTCCCCTGAGACGCCGCAGGGGCGGAGAATATTGCCATCCCTACATACTTTGACCCCTTTATTTATTAATTCCGGTAACAAAGCTTATCGACTCAAACTCTCTTTTCATATATATATATATATATATATATATATATATATATATATAATCACAATAAAATTCAATCCATCACGAGCGAGCCATCTACTTAATTAATAGAGTTAAATTGATTTTGTTCGTAAATTTTGATAATGTATTACTCATCATCAAATCAATTAACTTTTTTTGTTTAAACAATAAAAATTGAAATATAGATTATTAGTCTCCATACTAGAATTTTTCCAATAGGAAATAATTAATATTTTACTGGTTATAATTTCCAATAGAAGATTCCGGGATTTTCCAACTAAATCGTACACTATTTTGAAATATTAAACTCGATAACTTAAATTGGGCTGGGGGTTTTCGACCAGAGCTGAGGTCCAAACCAAACAAATTTGGGCTCGAAAAGATCTAGAATGGGATAAGCCATAAATCAGTTCCTCCCAACTCAATCGTGACAGCATCGTATCGTTTCGTGAGCAAAACGAAACAGCCCGAGGCCCCGAGCGAACGAAACGTTGAAACGGCGGCAAAAAGAGGCAATCTTTTCGCCTTTTCCGCGTCATCAATCGCTTCTCTCTTCACAGCGCTGAAGAATTTGTATAGCCTGGATCGAAGCGTTTGATGCTATAAATTGCTTCGGAGCTCATGCCAATAGCATAAACTCGGGGTCATCTATGATATAGACGAGTAGTCGAACACTTGGCGGTCTCCTGCTGCTGCTCATGGCCGCCGCGGATCGAAGTGAACACGGAGAGGCTCTAATGGAGCCCGAGAAGCCTAAGATAGAGCCAATACGCATGCCGACGCCGGAGGAGATCAAAGGGCAGGACATCTGGAATAACTGCGCCGTCCGCAGTGTCGTCAGCGGAGTCATGGGTAAGGGGATGTTTTGTGATTTTGCAGGAGAAAAAATGGAGTCTTTATGCTTATCCGAAAAGCTAATCAGAATTTTTTGTGATAATTTGTGTCTTTTTGACATTTCTGGAAGACGATACCTTGTGGACTTCTTTTGGATGAGTCTTTGATTGAAAGAAAAAAGTGCTCGCCATATGTTTGATATGTGTTTTTCGATATTATTTGGATCATGGAGGTGAAATGTAGATAAAGAAATGCTTTGGAGAAGCTTAAGGAGCTATGCAACTTTAAAGTGGATCATGGAGATGAGAAATGGGTGATAGATTCCTATGATTTATAGCATAATTGATGCCCGTGGAGTAGTAGAAATCTGTATCTTTTTAGAAAGTGAAAGCTCATTTATATTGCAAATCTTATACTTTTCTAGACCGAACATCTAAGCAGAAGTGAGTTGCACGTTTTCATCTTGACATGTCCTTATTTGGTAGACGTGAGTTGAAGATGTTATATCTGCAATAGTTAATTGATTGGTGCCAATGTCAATTGCTTATAGATGTTCAATCTTTTTGGGCAATAGCTTATTTATGTTCTTTGGCCTAATTTGACGAAAACCTTTATTTTCTGCACAAATAAACATTGAGCATCTGGAGTGCTGGATAAATTAAATGTAGACACTGTAGAATATGTTAGTTTCCTTGTCCAATATTCATGCCAAATTTGATCTACCTGTGGCTCAAGAGAAATCATATTGCTAGACTTTACAGCTTCTTATCAAACAATACTGTACCAAGTACCAACGCCTGTAGTCATCATCTAGAGGAATGTGTTATCTTGGATATCAGAAAACGACCAAGTACTTAGCTTAGCCAGATCCCTCTCTCTTTCTCTGCGCACACACTGTATGTAAAAACCTTGATATCTATTCATGTAGGAAGGGACATTGTTCTGCAGTCATTCAAGTGGGTCGTGCATATTTCTAGGTGATAATTGTCATATCAATGGTTAAAAAGGTGCACAACATATGTGTTGTGCATAAGTGTGCGTGGTGCATTCCCTATTTCCTTTGTGCATATATATGAATTTGTGTGAGATCAATGGCTGTAGGGTTTCGTCACAGGTCAATAGTGGATCAAACAAAAAAAAAGGCTTAGTAATATGTACATAAGGTTAGGAAGGTCGTTGATCTCAGTTTGAGTTGTCCCAATTTTTAATGAAGGATGCAAATCTCAGGCAGAAGGCCGTGTTCTGTGTTATATCACTCTTTATCTATTTCACATCTTTTTTCATATGCAAACTTTTTACATTGTATATTTCAGGTGGTGGCCTTGGTGTGTTTATGGGTTTGTTCCTCGGGGCACTAGATACTCCTATTATGCAAGAGGAGTTGAGTGTGAAACAACAAATAATTCAACAAGCAAAGCAAATGGGCAGGAGAAGCTACAGCAATGCAAAAACATTTGCGGTCATGGGCCTTATTTTCTCAGCTGCTGAATGTGTTGTGGAGAAGGTAACACCATTAGAGGATGTAAAGAAAGGAAATCTAAAATCATTAAAAGAGCTCACTACTTTTATATTCTGCTTACAGGCTCGAGCAAAACATGATCCGACAAATACAGTGGTTGCCGGTTGTGTTACTGGAGGATCCTTGTCTGCAAAAGGTAGTTTCCTTCTCATAGAAATGAGGTGATGTCTTGTGAAGTTCATGTCCACAGGCATCAGTTGTTAGCTAGAGTAGTTATTCTGTTATTCATGAGCATCATCACTACTATTTGCATCCCAAAATGTTTGCAAACATCATGAATCATAATCTCTGGCTTACCATATGCATCAAAGATCAAAATGTTATCTTGTTTTCTCTCCATGGGATGTTCTGATTTCAGAGAACTCCAAAATCAAGTTTGTAAGTTTTCATCTTGTTTATTTCTCATTCCCAAAGTGCTCTTTTGATGGCAATATACTCGTGTATCCTACATACTCGGCCTTCTTTATACATTTTTGTGAGAGATGTCTCGTTTGCTTCCGGTCATGACAGCTTTGGTTATATACGATTGATTCTTTCTAAGGTTTACTTTCAAATGTTTCTTTTTCAGCTGGACCACAAGCAGCATGCTTTGGATGTGCAGGTTTTGCAGCATTTTCTCTCGCAATTGAGAAATTCCTTGACCGACATACCTAATAAGATGGGTACCATATCTTTGACAATTGAATTTTTGGCTGGTTCTAATACCTTAGACCTTCATCCATCAAATTGGACTGAATTTTTTACACCCACCTTTACAGATCAGAGTATTAACATATTCTCATCATTATCCATCAGTCAATTGAATTAATTCCTCCAACTGCGTACCAAGAAATTTTTAGAATTTAAGAGCTTTTCATATTTAACACCCATGGAAGGCATGGTTAGCTTTCCTGTGCTTATTGATGAAATTCTTGCGATTTTTTTTAGTAAACTAGTGAGGTTTGATGTTATATTGACGCAGCTTGTCCAGATGAGATGAAGAGGCAAGCAATGTCATTTTTTTAAAAAAAAAGATGTACCATTTTGATGATGGATGTGAACCAGTCATTTAGTTTTTGTCCCCCAATGTCGTCTAATTTCAAATAGATTCCATTTTCCCATTAGCTTTTTGTGGTGCATCTTGCGAAGTTTCTGCAGCAACCCTCTTCCGAAAATCAAGGTTTATCAGCAAATTGCTCAACTAGTGCTGCAATGATATAATTGATAGTTCATTCTAACATATCTAGCATATTTCTTCAATACTTTGCCAAGCAGCACATAACATTGACAAATGTCATACACAGAATTCTGATTCAATTAGAAAAAAAGAAAACAAGAAATACTCCATAGTCCATAGACTAGCAAAATATACAGAATTCCAGCATCACAAACTTTCGCCTTAGTCCTCAATGATGGATATAAGAAGGGATGCTTCACCTGCTGCAGGGGTCCCATCATCTGACAACACAGGAGAAACACAGGAGAAACATAGAAGTGGATACATGAGACAAGATATTCAAAATCTCTAAATCTCTTGTCATTCCTAAAGACTGCTTTTGGTACGGGAATATTAGTAAAACATTTGTTTTCGAAGTTTGAATGAAAAAATATAATGATGAGGATTTAAAAAGTTAATGTGATGAATAAGTTTTAGTGGGTGTTTGGATAAAAAGTAAGAATTAAGAATATAATTTATTATTTTATGAGGTATAAAATTATAGTAAATAAGAATATATTATTAATATTATAATTTACATAAATTATTATATTATTAATATTATTTTTATTTATTTTGATTAAATATTATTAATATTATAATTTACGTACATTTTAAAATTCAAATATAATTTATTTTTAAAAAAAATAATTGAATAGTTTAATTAATAAAATCTTTATTAATTATTAGAACTAAATATTTTATAGTTTTTAATTAATAACATTTAATAAATTATTTTATAATATCATTAATAATGTATTAATATATTATAAATTATATATATATATAAATCAAAATAATTAGAAAAATAGATGAAATTTAAAAAAAAAAATTTGCGGCTCGACAAAAAAAAGGCAAATGTTTTCGCCTTCGGTGAGAATATTCAATATTCTCGCCGAAGGCAAGAACTATGAACGGAAATATTTCACCAAATGTTTCCGTCTATGATCACGTGACGGGAACGTTCCCGTCACGTATTGCATTTGGGAACAAAACGCATTGTTCTTGCGTTTTGTTCTCAACCAATCGCAGCGAAAATGTACTATTCAAGAAATCCATTAACCCATCTACGTTATGATGGTCAAATACAAATGCATAGTTAAACTAAGGCACATTACAGAAAAAAGAGCTACTACGTGAGAGGACGTGAACATACCTGGATTCATATGCAACCTCGAAATTAGCTGATTGATGAGGCCACAAGAGTCATCTCCCCGTTGCTTCTTGAGCTCCTGAGGCTCTCCGGCGGAGGAGGAACCTGAACCTGGCAATAAGTTGCTGATCAGATGGTTGACGATGCCACCACATTGGCCTGGTCCGGCTTCCCTTCCCTTTCCATGACTGCCAACGTACTGATCGCCCTCCCTCTTGTTGTTGTTGTTGTGCTTCCTCTCTTCACCTTCTCTCCCTTCGTCTCCTCTGGCACCTCCATCATTTGCTGCTTCCTCTAGCTTCACCTCTGTAGCAGAGGGCAACAGCTCTCTCGGGTTCTGATCATTTCCGTTCCCCATGCCTGTACCTCGACTCTGATTGGACTGTGCGAGAGAATTCATCACAGAAGGATCGGAGAACTTTGGCTTTTGTTGCCCAGACCTTACACACGTAAGTCGGCACCCATCGAGTTTAATTTTTTAAATTGTTAATTTGATCAAATTTACTCGTCTGCTGCTACTCCAAGACCTAAACACCTGTAAGGTAAGATCTAAATGAAAAGAAAATTCTACAATCTAAAGTCAAGCAAAATTCTGTCGTGCGTCGAAGTGTGTAGCCTCACAACCGACCACACACGTAAAGCCAGTATATTCCTGTCAAGACTTGTGTCCCTGCGCCACGTAAATGAAGTGGCCTTTTTTATAAAGGGTGTCAATGAATGGAGTCACGTGCTGTTTTTTTTTTTCCGATCGAAATCTCACGGAATTCAGGCTACTAACATTTGATTAATATTAATATGAAGTTGTTGAGAGTGATATAGATAAATGACTTTAAAAATTGAATTTAAGACTACGAACACTCAATGATTTTAAGACAATTCCGTTATTAGATTTGTTTTTTTTTTTCCTTTCATGAATCCAAGTCATATAAATGGAAAGGTAAATTCCATTTATTTCTGCTTGTTTTCATTTTTATTGTCCTAAGTAAGGAAATTACACTCTTACCTTTTCTAAATTATCAAATGTATTATCTCTAACCTACGTTATTTTTTTTTTACTATAGTATAAAGTGTCTTTTAACTTTTTACATATTCTCGTACTTTTTTCCCCAAATAATAATAAAAAGTGTAATGAAATAAATTAAAGACTTAAAAAGCTGGGCAGAAAAAAATGCCTGTGGGTAGAACGGAAAATCAGTGTTTTTAAAAATGGACCGACCGCCAGTCCAGTTCGTTTTTTCTTCAAAATCGGAAATGATAAAAAATCGTATTGAACCGGGTTGATCGGTTCAACCCGGTTTTTTAATTATTGTATTAAAAAAATGCAAATTTAGAATTTTTTAATGATAGAATGAAATGGAAAAGGAAAGTAATCAATCATTATGAAAGATAAAATTCGGTTTGTTTATTTTTGTATTAAAACATGTAAATTTTGAATTTTGAATGATAGAATCAAATACAAAAGAAAAGAAAATAAGTAATTTTGAAAGGAGAAAAAGGTTGGTGATGGTGTATAGTATAAATAAAGTGAGAAAATTAAGGAGAAGAATGAAGGGAGAAATTTAAGGAGGAAAAAAAGAAAGTGAGAAAAAAATAAAATGGAAATAATTGAATGAAAAAAGGAGAAATAATTTAATAAAAAGATATACAAAAGGAAAGTTATTACATAAGTAATGATTAAATTAAAATATATATTAACAACAGTAATGAAAGAATAAAAATATTTATAAATATAAAGAATATTGATCAATTTCATTTTCTTGATGTTAACTAATTTATTCAATTTTTTATAACATATACATTAGAATAATAAATCTAATTAAAATTAAATCATTCAACTTACTACCTTTTAATTATAATAGATATGAATCAAGAAATTAAATATTTTTAATAGTATAAATATTTCATATTATTTTAATATAATGAGTCTGTTTTTTGTTTTTATTTGCATTCAAGTATACTAATCATATAAAATTACAATACATTTTGGATGAGTTTATTAATTAAATCATTTAGAAAGTATTTAAATTAATGTTCAGTATTAATAACAAAATTTGTGAGTATTTTTTATATTCTTATCAAAGTTTTATTCATAATATATTTGAAATAATAGATAAATAATATTTTAATAAAAATCCGGTTCAATCCGGTTGAACCCAGTTAAATCGGTCGAATCATGACCTAGTTGACACGTCGATTCGATGTCCGGTCCGGTTTTAAAAATATTGCGAAAAATATTGATAACTCGAGAGCAAAATGAACAATTTTTTAGTGAATAAATTTAATTTGAGATGTCAAGAAAGGTAAGTTGTTTTAAGAGGGAGCTGTTTCCACTTTTGGAAGTAATTTCGCACTCCATCTCATCTCACAAATTAGAATAATTAAAATTTACGATTGCTGCCGGTATAGGCTGGCACATGCGGCCCATACCCTTACAAGGGCAGAGTGCTCTACCTTGTTTACAACGCTGCATACTTTGCCATCTCTTAATCTAAAAATCAAAATCATCAATTTTTTTATCTTTGTTTCTTAAACTTATTGAATGAAAAAAGAGAAAATAAATTGAATAAATAAATTAAAAATAGAATACAAAATTTGAAAATCGATACAATTCTATGACATGGACTTTTAAGTTGACCTTACTAGTCAACTATACATGCATACATCAGCAAAAGAATAAAAATAAAACATTATAAATTTAAAAATCAAAATGACGTCGTCCTCATCATCTCGTTCATAATACTAAACCAAGGGACCGGGTGATATATATATATATATATATATATATATATATATATATATATATATATATATATATATACGCGTTTTTGGGATCTTCGTGCTCCTTGGTTAGAACTTCTAAGAGGCCCTAATGGTTTGGACTTGAGTAGATTGAAAAAAGACATACAACCTTAACAAGAACGACGTTCACGTGTGTATTAACATATTTGTGATTGCACTATGCAATTTCAAGGCTAGTTCCGTTGGTACACTAAACCATGACTATCTTGAAGCCACCATCAACATCATAATCGTGAGAGGAGAGTTTGAAACTCAATATGTAGGATTAATATAACAATAATAATAAAATATGCCTAGATTAGTAAAGGAAATATCAATGACCGGAGCATTTAAATAATTAATCATGAGTAGTGTTTAATGATTGTAGCTTATCAATTTTCAATTAATCAATAGTTGAACATAATCAATATATAATTGCAATTAACTATTAGCCATTATCAATTGCAATTATAATTTTCAACTATTTCAATGTAAAAGTTATTATGACTTAAAAAAGTTTTATGTTATCAATCAATAAAGAATGTTATCAATAATTTAAGGAAGCACTATGTCTATCTTAGTGTAACAATAAGTCAATGGTGCGCCATGAGATTCGTGCATAGGTGTGAAGACATAACAAGGCAATCATAATATCACAATAAAATTGCTACTTATCCGGATCGATCAATAACAATTCAGCCCCAACCTAAAGGACAATTTGTATACATGGTGCAAATTCCATTATTTATCTTGTTTATTTATTATGCCTATTTTTTGCACTTTTATTTTTTTACACTGTGTGAACAACATGATGGGATAGAAATCATTTTAAACAAAAGTAGCAATTAAAACAATAAAGCAAACAATCAAGAATCAAATAACAATAAAATATACATATATAACATATAAAAAAGACAACTTATGATCACAATCCGATTAGAAAGACCATGAAACAATGATTGTTGTATCGTTAAATATTTGAAAACCTCATACAAACATGAATATGTACAAAGCGCTAAATTTCTTCATAAGCATGAGACAATGACTATTGAATCATTAAATTCGTACTAACATGGTCCATGTCGAGATGAACCTTCGGCTATGTTCAAGGAACCCTAGGTTAAGTCACTATGAACCGGGCAAGTTTCACAATGCATTATGATGTATTTTCAACTTGCGATTTCGAACTCATTTTGAGGTGTCTATGCTAACTATGTATTGTAAACATGACCTACTTGTATAGAAATAGGTTAATATTCTACTATCAACAAAATCATTGGTATAGGGATATCTTTCCGAGCACATGTTTTTATGCCACATCTTTGGATATCTTTTCAAGGACAAATGTTTTATTCCACATCTTCTTTCATCCGGTTCAGTCATGTCCTTCTCTTCTTTCTTTATGTCATGACATCCTACTACCCTCAAGGAATGTGAGGGTTCAAGTTGCATGTTGTGATGTGCGCGAGGAAGAGCAAGAGAGATGCGAGGATGAGAGACCATCAAGAGATATCAAAACTCCTAAAGGGATGAGTCTTGATTCATCTTTTCCTAGAACCTAAATCCTTACTGTTTCTAATCTTTTATTTTAATTTTTATTTCCTGATTATTATTCTATTTCCCTTCAAACTATATCTTATTTTACTCTTTTATCATCTCTCAATTACTTGATTAAATAATAATAATAATAATAATAATAATAATAATAATAATAATATTATTATTATTATTATTATTATTATTATTATTAATTTAAGAGTACACGAGTGTCACATTAAACTCTTTCATAAATTTATTAGTTATTTGATCTTTCATTTGTCGGTTGTTCTTTCTAGTAGAAATGTTGCTTTGTCTAGTAAAATAAAATTAATAAATAAAGTGCTAAATTTAGTTAAATTAACAATGCGTCAGTAAATTGTTTTAAGATCTAGTCATCGTCATAAAGTAAATTAAAAACATTAATCTTTTTTTTTTTTGTCATTCGAATGAAAACTAAGCAGGAAAATGTATGTTACAATTATAACCCTGATCCCCATTATAAATGGATCACAAAGATACACCAAAATTGTCAAACTATAAATTTCAATGCAATTATTTTCTTTCTATTTTCTGCATATGAATATGTTTTGTTTTTAAGAGAGTATGAAAAATGAAATGATTTATTTCCAAAGATGTATAACTATGTACTATTTTTCTTTTACATACACATTTTAGCTTATTGAAGGTTGTTTTAATAAGTTGAGATTGTTATAAAAAAAATTCAAAAGATTTGCGGCAATTTAATATATTCCAATTGCACCTTAATTTCACATATTAGTTGGATTGAATTTTAAAATTGGTTAGTCAACTATACCTTAAATTCAACTCTGTCATCAAACTTTTATTTATAAGATAACGAGTCTTCCAATTTCTATTATCTTTGAGACATGGCTATTTTCATGACGATCGATGATTTCTTGATTATCATCTATTTTGTTGAAATTTTCTCATCTATTTAATCCATTAAAAACATATTATACTATTGATTACAATTATAATAAAATAAATGACATAAACTCCTAAACCCATTACTTTAATGAATGCAAGTTAAACATTTTTAATTTCACCAAATTAATAATGAATCGATGGTCAATTCGTTTCTAGTTTCTAATATCATACAATATTTTTCTCTTGCTTTTTTGTTGGTAAAAATACATGTTTTTAATTTAAAATCATTTTGAAGCCATCATGCTTATTTATCTTCTTTTTATTTTTACGTCATTTTAAAATTATTAAATCCTTAACCTATTTTAATGCATATTTAAGATTATAAACCATGCATAAAGGTGTTAATTAAAGTAATAAATCTGCACCTCTCCACGTATCCACTACTGTTTTGAACCATTACTTTATTTAATGTCATTGATATAAAACAACATAATTAAAATAATATTTTTGTTTATTTTCTTACAAAAGTTTTTTTTCCAAAAAATTATCTATACATTATTTTTTATTTTCATTGTCTAAATTTCATTTTATAGATATATTGTATTAAACATGTTTCATATGGAGAAGTCATGCATTAGGACATCTTAAAATAATCTTCTCTTCAAACCACCCTCATTATTTTTATTTTTTTCATTTATTTTAATTTCTAAGCTACATATTTTGTGATTTTGTTTTATATTCTATATATGTTTTATCTCAAAAGTATGTTACTTCTTTATATACATTGTCACGGACGTGCCCTAGAAACATCATTTATGTTAATCATGCATTTAAGTAACATACTAAGTTAGTTTAAATGTTCATTTAGTGATATTTATATATAGTAATTAATACCTCGATTAGTGTATAATGATTACTTAATTATTGATAAACTTTATAAAGTAATTATATAAGTTTATTAGGAATAAATCATAAAATTTCTAAATAATATGATATATATGTTTAAATAGGATTAAGTAAGCTTAATTAGGGTTAAAACACTTAGTTATGATAAAAAAATGTGATTAACCATCACTTAAGTTTTAAGCAGCTGAAGCAGACAGGTGAGAGCTGCTCAAATAGATATTTTTCCAAATCGTCATAAGACCTCCGAAAATTCTGAAAAAATATATAAGTCACTTAACATTATATTATCACCGTAGAAAAATTACCAGAGGAAGAACTCGAGCGAACCGACTTGGGGAAAATTGGGAACGTCGGCTGTTCCAGGTGAGTTTTGATCCGAAAATTTTTTCTCTGATTGAGAGAATCATTACATGGTGATAAATAAACCATAAATTATGAAATTTTGTATGGTTCGTCCATTTGAAGTTAGCTTTCCATGGCCTCTAGAATCATCTAAAAAGGAGTTTTATAGAGGAAGTTATGAACTTACCTTCGCAAGTCACTCATCCTGTCCCGAGTCTGATACAAGTTTCATTTGTAAATTAGGGCATTGTTAGAATAGAGTGAATTATGGTTTGAAATTTGGATATGCTTAAATAGACATTCCAAGGATTCGGTGAGATATGGAATCATCCTAGTTGAACTTGTATTTTGGGAGAAATGAATTTTTCATTTCATAGTGATGCTTCCGACAGATTCCAGAACATTGATATATTGCGAACTGAATTAATTATTTTTGTTATAAGTCCATATAGCGAGTTAAATTCTCTAATTTTTATGACAAAATACTAATGAACTCTAGTTTTCAGAAAAAAATTATGCTCTAGTTAAATGGAAAAGTATGAAGAACCATATAAATTAATATTTGAGTGACACACAGTTTGCCAGGGCACAAACCCTAGGTCAAATTTCTTGGGATGTTCTGACTTACTCACTTGGAATTTGATAATGATACTTGGAGATTGGAAACCTTAGTATGTATAGTTTCTAATTAATCCAGAATTATAAGATTTGCTCATGTGATTAAGAAGTTATGAATTATTGATTGACAGACACTCAGTCTGAAATCCTGAAACAGTACCTAGTTAAGCTTTGGAGAATTGAAAAGTTCCAAGTATGGAATAGCTTATGAATATGAATACATGAAGCTAGAAATTGATATTAGAGAGGATTACATGCATTTTAGGGTGCATAATCATTCATGCATCATGAGCATGCATTGCATATTACCTTATTAGTGATTGAGAAGTAAAAATGCATTATTGATTGTAGAAAAACATCAAGTTGCAAGTGAAAGGGAGGAAATCTAATAAACCTCCTTGAAGTGATAAAGTACAAGGTGAGTGGGTAAATTTATAACATAGCAAAATGTTATATGTTAATTCTTTTATTTATGGTATTACCTCAAGTAAAGATTATTATTGTTACTATTGAAACATATCTTGCGCTATGAAAAGTATTTATGATATGTTTCAATGATTTCATATGAGATGGAGTAATATCTTATACAAAAATATTTTTAGGGAACAATGCTTGTGAAGTGAAAGTAAGTTTTATTTGATAATGATATGAGATTATGATATGTGTATTTTGATATTGTTAAACTCCATGTGTTCATTAGCCATACTATTTGAAAAAGGTCTTTGGGACCGCATTCGATATACATGAAGCATTTGGGGCGTATATCAGGTGTTTTTGCCTTTTGGGGCTGCTCTGCATGCACGTATTGATCCATAATCGCTCTGCGTATCTGAGAATCATGATTGTGTGGCACACAATCATGATTGGGATACGTATTGACCCATGATTTGCTCTGCATATCTGAGACTCTTGATTGTGAAGCTCTGCTTAGTTGTATGACACACAATCATATAGGGATACGTATTGACCCATGATTTACTCTGCGTATCCATGACTCTTGATTATGAAGCTCTGCTTAATTGTATGACACATGATCATAGAGAGATACGTATTGACCCATGATGAGTATGTGTAATGACACATGTATGGAGTTTAAATATGAAAATTATGATATCTTGAGTTACTTTTACTTGTATGAAAGTTCATATGATTTGACAAGTTATGCTATATGTGATATGCTTTAAATGTTTTCTCATATGAAAGAAATGTGGTTATGTAAATAATATATGCACTCGTATTGTTCCCCTATGTTGTACTTTTATTTCACTCGCTGAGAAAATGATTGTTGCTCATAAAACTCATTTTAAATATTTTTTTCAGATACTTATAAGTTCTCGAGTTGAGTCGACTCGGAGCTTATTTTTGTTGCATATAGAGGATGTCGAGCCGCTGGAGCACTTTAATCTCCCTTCACTTTTGTTTTTTTAAGCATGCATATGTAATAGATAGTCTTAGATGTTGTAATTAAGTTTGTGAGAAACTTTTTGTAAGGTTGTATAAGACTTGATCCTGTGGGGTTATATGCGAGATGGTTTGTGAAAAAAATATAATGACAATATGTGAATGTCCTATCTTATAGCTTTTTATTAAATTTTGATGAATATATATATGTCTTTTGTATGTGTGTTGGCAAATACCACAAGATAAGTAAGAGAGGAGGTTTTGCCGATTTTATTTTTTTTGAAATTGCTAAACATAGTTAAGAGTATGATAATTGGAATTAGAATTTAGTCACGGAGTTGGGTGTGACATACATTCATCTTTATGAACAGTCATTGTTATCCTTTTATATTATACAATTCTACAACTTATATTTTTGTTATGGTATCAAAAGTCATTAATGATTAAATAACCCTTCATATTCATTTTACATATATAAAAAGAACTTTCAGATCAAACTCCTTTTTTGCCGCAAGATTTTTTACATATATAAAAAGAACTTTAACATCAAACTTATTTTTTGTCACGAGAGTTTTTACGGGTAAATTACACGAATGGTCCCCCAATTTTGAGTCGATTTTCAACTGGTCCCTCAACTTCAATTTATAATCAGAACGTCCCTTATCTTTTATTTTATTGCACGATTAGTCCTCTTGACCGGTGATAGTGGGTTTCCTGGTTGTCTTGCATACGTGGCCGACACGTCAGCCGTTTTTCTCTCATCCACATCATTTAAGTTATCCACGTCATTTAACGCTCCAAATAAAAAAATTACATGAATCGTCCCACAACTTTGAATCAATTTCGAAATAGTCCCCCAAGTTTGATATTATTACACGATTCATCCACTTGACCGGTAAGAAATACTCTCTCGATTATCTTGCGATATGGCATAATAAAATATAATAAAAAAATTTAACTAGCTAATATCACACAATAAAAAATATTATAAAAAATTAAGGACGTGGACAAACTGACAAAGAGGGAGTGTCGGCCCCCCTCTCTAAGCTCGCCCTTTGGCGAGTTGGCATAGGGGCGTCGACCCTCTTTTCCAAGCTCGTCCACTGACGAACTTCGCACAAGGGGCATCAAAGTCCTCTCGCGAGCTCGTCGACGACCTTAAACGACTCAAAATTGAGAGACTATAAAAAATAAAAATGATATGAGCGTCGACGAACTCGCGAGGGGGCGTTAGCGCTCCTTATGCGAAGCTCGCCAATAGACGAGCTTAGAGACGGGGTCGGCGCCCCCTATGCCAGCTCGCCAAAGGGCGAGCTTGGAGAGGAGGACCGACACCCTTCCTCTGTCAGCTCGTCTGTGTTCTGAAATTTTTATAATAATTTTTATTGTGTGATGTCAGCTAGTTAAAGTTTTTATTATATTTTATTATGCTACGTCGCAAGATAATCGGGAGACTATTTTTTATCGGCCAAGTGGATGAATCGTGTAATAATATCAAAGTTGAGGGACTATTTAGAAATCGATTCAAAGTTGGGGGACGATCCGTGTAATTTACCTGATTTGGAGCGTTAAATGACGTTGATGACTTAAATGACGTGGATGATAGAGAATCGACTGATGTGTCGGCTACGTATGCAAGACAACTGAAAAATCCACTATCACTAGTCAGGAGGACTAATCGTGTAAGAAAATAAAAGATGAGGGACGTTCTGATTATAAATTGAAGTTGGGGGACTAATTGAAAATTGACTTAAAGTTGGAGGACCATTCGTATAATTTACCCGAGTTTTTACATATATAAAAAGAACTTTAACATCAAACTTCTTTTTTGACACAAGAATCATTTAAGGTTATATATATATATATATATAATAAAGTTTGATATTAATATATAGGTATACGACTATTAATATATAGATCACCAATAGTTGTTTTTTTTTAATTTAAAAGACTACTATATCTTTAAGCATAGCCATTTTAATCGTTAATACGCTCAAAGTGGCATATTTAATCTGTTTATGATATATAATTTTTATACTTATAATTTTAAATAATTGTAAGAATCTACGTATAGTTTCATGAATGCCTAGTCCTAAATCCCGTGCGATGCACGGATGAATATTACAAAAATAGTATAGAATTAAAATATCATAATTTATAATAATTAATAAAATTAATTTATTGGCATTTAAATGTGATAAATAAGTTAGTCTATTTTAAAATTTTTAAAATTCAATTTCAATCTATCAAGACGTCATTTCTTAAATTAATTTTTCTTAAATAATTAACTATTTTCCAAAAATAGAATTTTTTTATGATTTGTAAATTTGTATTTATTTTATAAGGAAATTTTAATTTTTATTGGACTCAAATAGAATTCTTTGTTTAAATTATTTCTAAATTTTGAAAATAAGGAATATCTTCTAAAAATGTAATAGTTGTACATTACCTTTTAGAAAGAAAAGATTATTTATTTTAATCATACTCAAATTGATAAAAAAGATAAAATTAATCTTAATTTGACTTAGTCTGAATTATTTATTTTAAACTATTTTTATATTTCGAGAATAACATGTTCTCTTTAAAAAAAATATTATTTTTATCTATACATTATTCTTAGAAAAGAAAATATTATTTATTTCAATCATAACTAAAGAATCCGCTTATAATAAAAATACTCATAAATTTAATCTTATTTTATTTCAAAATTTTGAAAATAAAAAGTACATACAAAATATCACTTAGAAAGTAAATAATTTATCTTGATATACTCAAATGGATAAAAATAAAAGATTAATATTAATTTGACTCAAATTAAAATTTTATTTTATATTATTTTTTAATTCCGAAAATAACAAATTATTTTTTATTTACATTATATATTTTAGA
This sequence comes from Pontederia crassipes, assembly GCA_030549335.1. Lineage (NCBI taxonomy): Eukaryota > Viridiplantae > Streptophyta > Magnoliopsida > Commelinales > Pontederiaceae > Pontederia > Pontederia crassipes. The sequence goes on along the minus strand of CM060196.1, from coordinate 54,449,846 downwards.
AAGGAAATAATATTTATTTTAATCATACTCAGATTGATAAATTTTTAAATTATTTTTAAATTCCAGAAAATGACTCAAAATGAATTATACATTTTAAATTATTTTTTTATTCCAGAAAATGACAAATTTTTTAAAATAGGAAATTTTTTTACTTGTAATCATACTCAAATTGATAGAAATGAAATATTAAACTTAATTTCACTCAAATTAAATTATTTATTTATAAATTTTTAGTCCTGAAAGTAACAAATTATTTTTTTCTTTTTACCTTATATAACATACTATTATAAGATTATTTATCTTTAATTTTAATCATACTCAAATTGATAAAAGAAGAAAGATTAATCTTATTTCACTCAAATTGAATTATTTTTAAATTTCGAAAATAAAAATTACTTACAAATATCTTTTAGAAGTAAAATAATTTATTTTAATATACTCAAATGGATAAAACGAAAAGATTAATCTTAACTTGACTCAAATTAAATTTTTATTTTATATTTTTTTGTTCCATAAAAAACAAATTATTTTTTACTTACATAATATCTTTTAGAAATAAAATAATATTTATTTTAATCATACTCAAATTGATAAAAAAAGTTTAATCTTATATGACTCAAATTAATAAAAAAAACGTTTTATATATTGTTACCTTATGTAGCATACTTTCTAATTTCTATGATTAGTTTTATCTCTTAGATTTAAACTGAATTTTTATTTTATTTTTTAATTTCGAAAATAAGATTTAAACTTCTTAATTATATTAATTATTATTATTGGACATGTGCCATCATGATAATCTATCATTTAGAAAGAAAAAAATTTATTTTAACATACTCAAATGGATAAAAAGAAAATAATAATACTAATTTGACTCAAATTAATTTTTATTTTATATTATTTTTTAAGTCCGAAAATAAAAAAATTATATTTTACTTACATAATATGTTTTAAAATGAAAGTAATATTAATTTTAATCCCACTCAGATTGATAAAAAGAAAAGTTTAATCTTAATATGACTCAAATTGAATTATATATTTTAAATTATTTTTCTAATTTCTGAAATAACAAATTATATTTTAAAAGCAATAATAAGTAATTTTAAATTATTTGTTTTAAATCATTTTTTATTCCAGAAAATGACAACTTATTTTTTAAATAGGAATTATTTTTACTTGTAATCATACTCAAATTGATATTAATAAAAAATATTAAACTTAATTTGACTCAAATTAAATTATTTATTTATAAAGTTTTTAGTTCTGAAAATAACAAATTAGTTCTTTTACTTATTTTACCTTATATAACATACTATTATAAGATTATTTATCTTTACTTTTAATCATACTCAAATTGATAAAAGAAGAAATATTAATCTTAATTTGAGTTAATTTAAAATTTTATTTTATATTACTTTTAAATTAAGAAAATAAAAGAATTTTTACAAAATATCTTTAAGAAAGAAAATAATTTATTTTAATATACTCAAATGGATAAAAAGAAAAGATTGATCTTAACTTGACTCAAATTAAAATTTTATTTTATATTCTTTTTTATTTCCGAAAATAAAAATGATTTTTTACTTACATAATATCTTTTAGAAAGAAAATAATATTTATTTTAATCACACTCAAATTTATAAAAAAAAGTTTAATCTTATATGACTCAAATTGATAAAAAAAAAGAATTCTTACAAAATATCTTTAAGAAAGAAAATAATTTATTTTAATATACTCAAATGGATAAAAAGAAAAGATTAATCTTAACTTGACTCAAATTAAAATTTTATTTTATATTATTTTTTAATTCCGAAAATAATTTTTTTTTTTTACTTACATAATATCTTTTAGAAAGAAAATAATATTTATTTTAATCATACTCAAATTGATAAAAAAAAAAGTTTAATCTTATATGACTCAAATTGATAAAAAAAAGTTTTATGTATTGTTACCTTATATAACAAACTTTCTATGATTTGTTTTATCTTTTAGATTTAAACTAAATTTTTTATTTTATGTTATTCTTTAATTTCGAAAATAAGATTTATGACATGTGTCGTCATTATATTCCGTCGATTGTCTACTTTTAAATTTAGAAAATAAAAGAATTCTTACAAAATATCTTTAAGAAAGAAAATAATTTATTTTAATATACTCAAATGGATAAAAAGAAAAGATTAATCTTAACTTGACTCAAATTAAAATTTTATTTTATATTATTTTTAACTCCGAAAATAAAAAAAATATTTTTTACTTACATAATATCTTTTAGAAAGAAAATAATATTTATTTTAATCATACTCAAATTGATAAAAAAAAGTTTAATCTTATATGACTGAAATTGATAAAAAAAAAGAATTCTTATAAAATATCTTTAAGAAAGAAAATAATTTATTTTAAAATAATCAAATGGATAAAAAAAAAAGATTAATCTTAACTTGACTAGAATTAAAAATTTATTTTATATTATTTTTTAATTCCGAAAATAAAAAATTATTTTTTACTTACGTAATATCTTTTAGAAAGAAAATAATATTTATTTTAATCATACTCAAATTGATAAAAAAAAAGTTTTTATCTTGTATGACTCAAATTGATAAAAAAAGATTTATGTATTTTTATCTTATATAACAAACTTTCTATGATTTATTTTATTTTTTAGATTTAAACTGAATTTTTATTTTATATTATTTTTAATTCCGGAAATAGGATTTATGACATGTGTCGTCGTTATATTCCGCCACTTGTCGTGTTCTCGGCTCTCATGCTTTTACCTCTGCTTTTATATATATAAAAAAAGTTTAATCTTATATGACTCAAATTGATAAAAAAAAAGAATTCTTACAAAATATCTTTAAGAAAGAAAATAATTTATTTTAATATACTCAAATGGATAAAAAGAAAAGATTAATCTTAACTTGACTCAAATTAAAATTTTATTTTATTTTATTTTTTAATTCCGAAAATAAAAATTTATTTTTTACTTACATAATATCTTTTAGAAAGAAAATAATATTTATTTTAATCATACTCAAATTGATAAAAAAAGTTTAATCTTATATGACTCAAATTGATAAAAAAAAGTTTTATGTAATATAACATACTTTCTATGATTTATTTTATCTTTTAGATTTAAACTGAATTTTTATTTTATATTATTTTTAATTCCAAAAATAGGATTTATGACATGTGTCGTCGTTATATTCCGCCACTTGTCGCGTTCTCGGCTCCCATGCTTTTACCTCTGCTTTTATATATATATAAAAGTTTAATCTTATATGACTCAAATTGATAAAAAAAAATTCTTACAAAATATCTTTAAGAAAGAAAATAATTTATTTTAATATACTCAAATGGATAAAAAGAAATGATTAATCTTAACTTGACTCAAATTAAAATTTTATTTTATATTAATTTTTAATTCCGAAAATAAAAAAAAATATTTTTTACTTACAAAATATCTTTTAGAAAGAAAATAATATTTATTTTAATCATAAAAAAATTGATAAAAAAAAGTTTAAGCTTATATGACTCAAATTGATAAAAAAAATTTTTATGTATTGTTACCTTATATCACAAACTTTCTATGATTTGTTTTATGTTTTAGATTTAAACTGAATTTATATTTTATATTATTTTTTAATTTCGAAAATAAGATTTATGACATGTGCGTCGTTATATTTCGTCACTTGTCACGTTCTCGACTCTCATGTTTTTACCTCTGCTTTTATATATATATATATAGATAGATATTAAGCTAAAATATTTCATGTTTAATTATTAGGCTAAATTCTAATAGTGGCATTGTCGTGTCAAATCCTATACGGCGCCCAACTACCTCTTAAATGAAATATAATTAAAAATAAAAGACCAAAATAATATAACAAATATATTTTACAATCTTTTATGGATTAATTTCTTAAATATTTTTTGAACTATAACGATTTTTTCCTCCTAATATATGAACTTACCGTAGCGTCCTTCTAAATTTTATCACGATTTTTATTTTAATTCATTTATCATATTCTATTAAATTTTTATTTTTTTAAAATTATGAAATGACTAGACTAACCTCCTGCAATTTAAAATAAATGTCAATTTTTTATTTGTTGAGAAATTTAGTCATTTAATAAATAAAAAATGAAAAAAATTAACAGAATACGACCGATTGATTAAAATAGAAATCACGACATAATTTAGAAGGTGCTACGATAAATTTATACATTAAAGACAGATATAAAAAATCATTATAATTTAGTAAAAATTTAAAGAATTAACCCATACAACGTTCTATTGGCAATCAATCTATTTGGTCAATTTTCATGAGGTTTTAAACAATTTGTCTTCAACAACAGCTAACCTCACTCTTATTATACCATGTTAGATTTTGGTTTACATATTAAAGCACATTAATTTGAAAATTTTAAAGTTGATTATTTTAGTGAACCTTTTTATTGTAAATAGTATTCATTGTAGTTAATCTGTTTATTTGATTATAATGAAACACATATTAATTTCCAAATGTTACGATAATTGAGTTAAAGATATGTTACCAATTTTTAATATATTTTTTTGCTTAAGTTTAATATATGTTTTTAAAACTCTAAAGATTTTCACTTTATTTAACTGATCATAATAATATTTTCCAAATAAAAAAGTTATTAAATGTTCTAGACTTTAAATAAGTGATAAAAAAAATATGACATAAAAGACAAGTAGATAATAGAAATATACATTTATTATTTGTTTAAAAATTATTATATTACAGAGGACAAAAGTGAAAATAAAGGAAATATATGATAAAAAGGATAAGTATTATTTCGAATAACATGTAAAATGTAACATTTTACCATCTTTTTTTTTTGTGAAAACATTTTACCATATTTCATTTCCAAAGTGTCAGAACTAACTTTGTTGGTATTCTCCTACCACTGCCACGTGGGCTCCTTTCTGTCAGCCAGCAGTTTCCAATGTTGAGGGCTCTGATTTTGGAACTCTCGAATTTCCAACAAAACATCTTATAACTCGGCCGCTGGTTGACCATAAAAGTCGAACCGGCTCACTGTTCAATAAACAAATTTGAACTAATTCATATGTAAAACTCAGCGGCTTGATCTAACTCGAACCGGTTGAATGCCTAGGGTTTTGTACTTTGTAATATTTTGAGGATAAAATTAATAATTTGGCAATCGAAATTCCAAAACGAATAATTTCTTAATACTTTTTTTAAAATATAATAAATATCAATTATAATTCAAACTCGATCAGCAATCGAGTTTATTGTGAATGAAAGTTTTTCGGTTAAAACTTAATTATGGACCGGGTTTGCATGGTTGGTTACGTCAGTAAGGGTAGTTTCGGAAGTTCCAAGCAGAGCGGCGGGGACCAAATCCACCGAGGCTTCCTCTGCTTCTCTCCCACAGCCCGAACCCGAACACTTCCTCACACCTCGCCGTCTCCCATGGCTTCCGGCTCTCGTCTTCTCCTCGTCGCCCTCCTGCTCTGCTCCTTCTCCGTTTGCCACCTCTCCTCCCCTGTCTCCGGCGAGAAGGTCTCCCTCGCCCTCTACTACGAGACCCTCTGCCCATACTGCTCCAACTTCATCGTCAACTACCTGTCCAGGATCTTCAAGAGCGGCCTCATCTCCATCGTTGACCTCGATCTCGTCCCCTACGGTAACGCGAGGGTCGCATCCAATGGCACCATCTCCTGCCAGGTGAAGTGAATTCGACCTCTAGACGATCCTGCTCTGAATTTTTGTGTTCCCTGCTTCTGTTGATCTGTGCCTTAATCCAACAACTTGCCTGATCCTAAGAGAGGTCTTTCTGGTTGGCTTTCTCTGCAGCATGGTCCATACGAGTGCTTGCTGAACACTGTGGAGGCCTGTGCCATCAACGCCTGGCCTGATTTGGTATAACGCTTTCTATTCGTTGTTCTCTTCTTTTGGTTTTCAGGAAATGAGATTCTTATTATATGATCAACTTTATTGATCGTTTACATTAATTTAGGTCTTTAATCCAATTGTGCGTCACGATATGGTCAATTGTTTGTGAAATGTTATATGGAAATTGTGTCTACAAGAACTCTCGAGATCATCAAACTGTTGTGATATGCCCTCTTATTAATTTGTTAATGATTTGGGGAGGCAGATATGGTTTACATAATCCCATGTTCCCTGCATCAATCAGAAACTAATTATTTCTTAAAATTTATGTAGAAGTTCATATGAAATAAAGGCAGAACGTCAAGTCACAGGAGAAATGGGACACAATGGGCATGCATTTTGATCTATAAATATTTGCTTTGTCCGAAGTGAATAATACCTCTGATAGGGTGAGAATGTTATATTGTTGGATCGTAACTTAGGATTAGTTTTTTTCATAATCAATAAAATAAATTCTATTTCCAAATTCTTCTGTGATATCATTGTTTCCGTAATATGGGATGATAAGTTGTGGCATTATTGGATTGTTCAAGTTGTTCACGTTATGCATGTGCTTTTGATGTTTTACTCTTGCCATTATAATTTTTATGAATGCATGATGTAGAATTCTTCTTGCTTTTATGTTTCTTTAGCTTTAATTTTTCACAGGCATATGCTAATTTTCTTGAATACCTATGCAGGATGTTCATTTCAAATTCATTTACTGTGTAGAGAACTTGGTTGTGGAACATAAGTACCTCGAGTGGGAAACCTGCTTCGAAAAAACTGGTTTGGATTCACATGCTGTTTTGGATTGCTATGAAAGTGGATATGGTCAAAAGGTATACTCAGAATTATTACTTGTTCCTTTTGATTTTCGTCGTCTGTACTGGACCCTAAATGAGTACTTTTGTTGGATAAAAATTTCCAGTTTAAAATTAGTAATTTGGTGTTATGAAACTTCCACAATGAACTTGAGATTTTCATCTTCAGTTATGTAAGTTCGTGAATTTGTCAAGAAAGATGGCGAGAGTGAGATTATAGATTTGAATTTTGTCACATTTTTCGGTAATTCAATTCAGGGTCTTACATGATGAATGCCTTTTCCTGGCAGCTCGAGCTCCAGTATGCTGCAGAAACAGATGCCCTTGAGCCTCCACACAGATATGTCCCTTGGGTTGTGGTGAATAGGCAGCCACTCTATGATGTTAGTTTCCTAATCTCCATACACATGTTTGATTCAGAACTATCTGATATCTTTAATGCATCTTGGAATGTTTACCATCTGCATCTGTCATTATCTTTGATTATGGATTAGTTCATGCGGTCTTGAAGATGAATGCAGTTAAAAATGCTTTCCTCTAACAAAGTCAATAGCTAGAGAAATGTAAAGTGATACAGGAGATGTATATGCTAGTGATTATATGAGGAGATAACATGAGGTTACAACAACAACAACAACAAAGCCTTATCCCACTAGGTGGGGTCGGCTACATGGATCATACGACGCCATTCCTCATTCGTTGATCCATGTTCATGAGATTCGACAAAGTTTTACGCTGGCTGTCGAGGCCTAACACAACCCTCCTCCTTTATCCGGGCTTGGGACCGGCTATAAAACATAGGCGGAGTTCTAGACAAAAGTAGCATACAAAAAAAAAAAAAAGAAATCATGTCTCGGCACCAAAAGGAGTTTAATGAATTGATCTTGTACTGAGAACTCAGTAAAATGCCTGTGTAACTTCCACGTCTTTATCCCATATTATTTTCTCCAGAATGTTCCTAGGAGTGTTTCCTTCATTCTCCAAGCGAAACTCAAAGGGCCCTACATAATGAGTAGGAGGGCCTGTAGGGGGTCGTCTGTGAATTCGTATCCCTTGTTTTGCAGCAACATCATCAATTGCATTTCCACTCTGTCGACGATCAGTGCTACTCGAGTTTGCACTTTGAGTACGGATAATACACGGATAATACAACCAGCAAATAAATTTTCTTTTGAGAAAGAAACTAGTAAACAAACTCAATTACCTTGGTAACAAATGAGAGCATAGGATCTGCGGCTAATTTTGTGATTGACATAATAAATTCTTCACAAGTAGTCTTGAGGCTTTTCTCAAGTTCCTTCTTTGCATCTATCTGGAAATATTTGCATATTTTTATAAGTATTGGAAAATAAAAGACTCACTTTTTCTAAACCAAGTCCCTTTGTGAATGGTGCTCTTCCAGTTGCTATTAGAGCTGCATCTACCTCCAATGTGCAAGTACTCAAAAAGTGCACATGGTAACTTCATGTGGATTCCATATTCCATGTGTGCACACAAAAGAGGAAATTAATTATATGAACAGAAAACTATATCTTTATTTCACCTAATTTGTCGTTTCAACTGAATACTTCCAGTCAAAAGAAGGAATTGATAGCAGAAAATTCTAATTCAAAAGCTGAAACCCAATATCTTAGCTTAGAGAAGCCAGCTCAACATTCTGCTGTATTTACTTTTCTCCTTTTCTTAACATCCTGAATACATATAATTTCATATTCAACGACCAAGAATGAAGTATCCACCAAAAAATACACGTATATAAGATTAATAAGACAACTATTACTTGACACCACCTGTATCCTTCTCCCATGCCCTCTATCAAGCAACAATTCTGCAGTATCACACTCTCATTTCCGTAGTATGCACATAAGAACATCAAGGAAGTACCAGCAACTGATACCATTAATTGACGAGAAATGATATCAGAGCTCTAATTGCAAGACAAAACACAGAGGCATTCATCATCTTGCATCTAAAATCTCCGTTCTGATAACCATCTGAAACAACTAAAAGCGGCATAATCACCCACATTCTACAGAAGAACGAACATATTATGAAGAACACTAAGATCAGGCTTAAAAGAATGAACTCAATTTTAAAAAAAAGAACCACATTGTTTGGTTAAAACTCAAAAAGATCTCATTTTCCATCAGTTTATCCGGAAAACATCCTCATTTAAGAAGACCAAGGAACGGATAAATCCTACCATCTTTATCATTTCAGATCCCAGACTCGGAAAGGAGGTCCTACCCTTCTTACTGCCATCACCAAAGATCATGAAGGTGCAGATCTATCACGCACACTAGATATCCCAAACGCCATCGCAAAATAGAAGATTGTACAACGGAAATGCAGAGCAATGTCGAGAGAAAAAAAAACAGTACAGAAAGAGGGCAAAAGAAGAGTTTTTTCGTGTACCTGAACGGCAAAGGTAATCCAACGCGATAGAAAATTGAGCGATTAATTTGTACAGCACGTCAAGAACGAGGAGGCGAAATCTCAATCAAAGAGCAGCGGGAATCCTGAAATGTTTGATTAACATGAGGTTAATTGCAAATTAATTCCAGAAATGTTTGATGGTTGGTTCCATATCTTTTGGAGCATAGTTAACGGAAATCCTGACTTTGTATATGATAAATTATGCGTCACATTTATGCAAGCTGTACTTTGATGTCATGAGTTTTTGTGTTCTGCCATCCCATAGTGATGGACAAGATGATACATCCTTTCAACTGACTGCTTTGAAGTCTTCATATTTCTCTGACAGTGCTCAACAATTCACTATGGCTCATCTTAAAGTGCAAAATCAAATGCAAGCCATTGCACGTTGCACCTATAGATGCAAACTCCCTGTGCACCCATCCTTTGATAAGACATGCTGATATTTTGATTTGTTTAACTCAGTTCTTTGTCATACTGATATTTTGATTTGTTTGACACAGTTATTTGTCATATATTAACCTACAAAAACTGAAAGAATATATATTCTTATGTGTAAACTAATTATTCACATGCTAAACAGTTGCTATTTCGGAGTAAATTTTAAGCTTTATCACTTCACAATATCGGTATGCCACTTGAATCAATATCTGGCTTCTCTCCCTTTTTTAATGCTTAATTGGCAGTGCGTTAATTTGCATGTCTCAGGATTATGAAGATTTTGAAGCTTACGTCTGCAAGGCTTACAATGGGGAGCCTCCAAAGGCTTGCTCAGGTGTCTCCCTTAAGATCATACCCGACACTACAGCAAAGAAGCATGTAACTTATGATGATGCTATGATAGACTCATCCATAGCTAGAGAGAAGAATCAAATGGAGCAGCAAATGGTGGCCTAGAAGTTTCGAATGCACTTGACCTATTAGTAAGTGTAGCCTTTCTATTTCAGTTTAACCTGCATTCCATGTTTTCTTCAAAGATGTCTTCATCGTTGTAAAGAAGTGAGGAATACCATTTGCATATATGGAAGATGTTTGAGTGATCAGATCCCAACTCTTTTGCTTAGGAATGCAAAAGTGAGCTAAGTAAGGATTTCAGACGCAATTCTTGCTGATCTGTGGAGCAACCCATATATTAAGAAGTCAATAAATTAGTTAGCTGTAAAGTTGTAGTAGGCGCCTATTTGGTCCTCTGTTCTTAGCCTTTGAGTATTTTCATGATTGTAATGAGTTCGTGTAAGTTCGGAAGGATTGAAATAAAGTGCATCTGTATATGTTTCTCACTGCTTTTGGACGGAAAAGGGATGATTAACCTGGTTAATCATCTAAAACCATATAGTAGATTCTTGCAAAAGAGGATACAGAAGGAAGTTCTAGAAACAAACCGAGAGTTTTATGAAAGTCAAATAAGATGGGTATCTACATGGAGTCTCAATTCCTGATCTGGAATCTGGCATGGTTGATAATGTTTTCCAAATAGCTTCTGTCACTGCCGAAGATCACCTGGTTCCATTGTAGCCAAACTACCTACAGCAGTGAGAAGACCGAGATCCTGTTTCTCTTTGATCTATAAGTGAAAATGTCAATCGACATTCTCCCCCTCCAAAAAGAGGCCCAGAATCTCATTGATATGGATTCATGGGTTCAGTTCTAGTATACTTATAGTATACTAGAACATTTTCTACACCAAAAGGTTAATTTCGTGATCCCGTTATCATAAATAGTTATTCAAAAAGAAAAATCTGTTCCACTGAATAAAAAGAAAATCTGGATTGAAAATGAGCAATGACAAATTCAACACTATATCATTGTGTGAGTTGGTAAAGTGATTATATTTTGGTTGTTGGCTAATTAGTGCAATTATGGACCGGAACCAAATCCATGTATCATAAACCTTGTGCTTTGTGATCTTGTTCATGTATACCCATAAATGAAGGGTGGCCCAAATCCAGATTCCTATGCACATGGATCTGTCAACTTTTGCGCCATTCACCTGGACTTGCAAAAGTAAGCCTCAGGAGGGCTTAGAGGGTCCTGTGATTTGGTTTTCTAGCTCCACGCAGAGGTGGAATTCCAAAATCTCATTACATATTTGTCTCTCGCATTGGTTTTGTTTGACACGAACAGATGGAAATGTGAACTGTCTATTAGTCTGAAAATATTATGGCCTCGAAGAAATAGTCTTAAACAAAAACTGCCGGTTCAAAATAATTATACCGTGGTCCGCGTCATAAAAGGATCAACCTGCATATACTTTTATATAAAAAAAAAACAAAATTCAAATCACAAGCCTTTCCTCTGTTTTAGCACTTCCCAACACGTCAAAATTTCTTTTGAAGCTTGTTTTTCTTTCTTACATAAATCAGGGAGGCTAAAAAGTCGGAAATCTTTTGATTGCACTCTGCCTTAAAATTGTAAAGAGAGTAATAAAAAAATAATTGATGCCAGACACGCGACCCCTAGCGACCTTACCGGATTAATTGAACTCGATGATGAGCCAGCCTTTCAACTTGTGGCTAGTACGCTCAGTAGCGCGGTGTAGGTTGGACGGTCAACACCATTTTCCATTTACCTGCGGTAGGCTATCGAAAAAAAATTGATAAATCTAAGTGGTGATAAATAATTTATTAGTTAATATTTTTAAAAAAAAAGTAATGACGTGTTTGAAAAAATTATTAAAATTAATATCAACTAGTTAGTTAAGGATCAAATTAATTAGTTTATTTCTTTAGACATTTTTGTTAACAACTTTAAATGTTTGAAAGGTGATGCCGATGATTAAATTTGTACGACACTAAAGAATTCATTTATTGAAAGGTAATTCATCATAGAATCTAACTAATTCGGTTAAGTTATTTTAAATGATACTCTCAATAAATTTGTTCTAACTCGAGATTTTAATTAAATGAAAAGAAACTGCCTATAATTCCACCTCAACTATAGTTTAGACTCTTGTTTACTAAGCTTATAACTAACTTCTAACTTCTAAGTCAATTTGAAGATACAATATTAAGTTTGCTTACAATGTTGTAGACCATCTCTCGTAAGTTAACAAAGTAACCAATTTTAATAAAAAAAAATTTTGTCAACCACTCGACGTTGGGTTTGATTAGGTGGATTTACCATTTTAATCGGAAAATATATATCATTAAAATATTATTAAATTGACAGAACTGAAAACATAAAACTAAAAAAGGATTGAGAATTTTGTGGACTCAAATGAGGTCCACACATGTGGGCTTTTTTTTATTATAAATTTATTTTAGAATATGTTTGTCAAATATCATTATTGATCTATGAATCGATAGTAAATTCACGCGTTGACCCATTTTGAATTCACATATTCTCTAAAAAATTAATCGTGTTCAAAATAAAAGGAAAATATTAAATTCATACATGATAATTAGATAACTATAGTCAAAATGATTAAGATTCCAGATTCAATTAAACAAAAAGTTAAAATGCATATACACATAATAAAGTTTTTTACAGAAAAAAAATGGCATAACAATATAAAAAATATTTAATTATCGGTTATTTCAATTTTTAAATAATTCGTAAGCTGTCTAGTTAATTTGGATAATTTGCTAATCGAATCGAAAGTGAATTAAATAATTTGTTTGATTAATCCGATAAAAATCATGACATTTTCTTGAATTTATCACGAAGTTAAAGAGAAATACTTAAACTGGACCCTATTCACGAAGTTAAAGATAAATACTTAAACTGGACCCTCTTCCATGCATGCATAAATATTCAGGGAGGAGAGAGAGAGAGAGAGAGAGTTGCTGTGAGTAGCACTGCTGCGGGTGCAGAATGACAAGATAGGGGAAGTAAACGGAAGCACACGAGAAGGTTACTGTTTAACCTGGGCAGGAGTTGCACGTGAGCTTGTCTTCTCGTTTAAACGTCTTTTTTCTAGTCCTTTAGCACGTCCTGTCCTCTCTCTCTGTCTCACACTCTTTCTATTTACATCCAGAAAACTCCTGATCTGATCAGAACAGATGCATGTTTCTTTCTTCCCACTTGGCCTTCAAGTTTCATGATCAGTTTGTGGCAACATGTAGCAGTTGCACCAGTTAGCATCCAAAGTCAAATACCCCTCGATTAGAAGCCTGCCACGGAACAGCAAATTATTGCCTTCTGCTCATTTTGTTTGTTTCCAATCATGATAACTCTCCTTTCGATTTTATATAATTTAGGGCATCGCTAATGATAATAGTATTTTTTAAAAATCAATAATAATGATATTCATAATTTAATGCTCAGACAGTCTCATCAGGGACTATATAATTTAATAATCCATTCCGTTATATTTTTCAACCATAAACTTATGCAGAATAAATGAGATGTGCTTCGAACTTTATAGTATTCAGACGCCATAAATTTGTTGGTCTCTTTGAACGTTAATCCGATTTGATAAGCCGATTCATTTTAGATCTATATGAGGTCGAGTGCTTTGCACTCAATTTGATCCTCAACTTAAGCTCCCAAGATTCTCATAAATGTTTTTGTTGAGGGTCTTGCATCAAAATATAATTTTTCTCTTGCACTCGGATTCTCAATGTTCAAAGTTATTAGCCTCTGATCATTAATGGTAACAAAAAAAGTTCAAAATATCAATAATTATTATATATTTAAAATACCTTCATAGTGAGTATAATTATTTTTTTATAACTTTTATTAGTTGAATTATTTTTTAGCGTCATTGGTGATAATCTTAATTAGTAGTAAAAACTATCGAAAAAATGACAAAAAAAAATTATACGTAAGGTTGTTGGACATATGCATACACATGACAAAATCATGATATATGTACATATATATCATGCGGCATTCCCTCCTTTTTTTCCTTTCTTTTCTCAGTTGTTTTGTTCCTTTTATAAAATTGGATAAACATGCACTAATATAAGAGCAATAAAATGGAACACCACAAAGTTAAATATATGCCTACATGAAGTCATGACTCCGGTCAATTAATTATGAGATAAATTAGTTTCATTACAAAGCATATTCCCTCCACAATTATTAGGCTGTTATCGTCATCATTAGAAGAATAGGAGGGGTATTATGTTAACCATCATACTTCTTAACCACAAGAAGCTCTAATTACATGCCCATTTTTTTTCTTTTCCTTTTACATAATTACATATATCTATAAACCACATGATCACGTACATTAACTTTTGGTTGTGAGCATATATATTCAGATTTAAGTTATTAATACGCATAGAAAATAAATCGGAATAATAAGCATATATGTAGCAAATAATAAGCATATATGTAGTAGGTTTCTTTAGTATATTTACATAGGAGGAGAACGGAAATTATTTTTTGTTAGTGAGGAGGAGAATGAGGATTACTTTTTATTCCCTAACTTGTCTATTTAACCATTGATTATGAAATGATTTATTTTTATTTAGTTAGAAGGAGAAAATTTTTTCTCCTCCAAAACTATTTTATATTAAGTATCAGTTATCCTCTTTTTTTTCTTCAATTCAAATGACCTATATCCACATTTAAAAAACTTATATATATATATATATATATGTACGTATTAATTACTATGTTACAATAGTATTTTTAAGTATAATGATTTCTTAAGTTAATTATAATTAACTATAGAAAGATAGTAAAAAAAGGATTTAAGTGTAAAATCTTTTAGCACGCACTTGAGTGTACACGTACATGCATACATACATGCAAATGACTGAGATCTATAACTTTATTTTAATTTTTTTCTTATATATATATATGCGCTTAATGAAAATGGTCATATGCATCATTCATGTTTTACTAGTTATAATTTAAGAAGTCATTGTTAACCCTAGAATACTTAATATTTACAAAAATAAATATTATTTTTAAAAATTAAAAAAAAATACTCAGTTATTTTTCATTACTATATTACAACAATATTTTTTAAAACATGAGATTGAAATGTATAGGACATGAAGATGCTTTTGCCACACATGCTCCTCAATTGAGGACTCAATATGAAAGCATAATTGAGGTCAATCTATATAGATTATTACATTGGGGTATACAAAAATTCTGCTCTTTTCTATTGCATTGTTTTCATGAAAGAATAGTACTCGAACACTCTATTTAGTTCCATCTTTTCCCTTAATTATGCTATCAATTTTATGTCTATGGATTACTATAATTAATAATTAATAACAAAAAATATGAAACGAGACAATATAAAGTGCATTGAAGTAGTTGTTTCTGCCTCCATGGAAAAAAAGAGGAACTAATAATTGGGAATTGATGTACATATCTATATCCATTTATCTTCCTTCACAAATTATTTTAAACTCAATTTTTATACATATTTTGTGATACCTCCTTATGAATGCTTATGATATGAATTTATAATTTATTATACTTTTATGAGTCAAATGATATTATCTTATCTCTATTCTTCTTTTGGAACTACAAAAGTAAGTGACCAAGTGAAGAATGAAGATCACGTTCATCTAAAAATTATGAATATTCCCTTGCAAACTGAAATCACGAAGGTCAACACATTCATTGTCTGCCAAGCGTTAATCACGAAGCAATTGAACTTCAAAATGATTAAGGAGATGTGTTTAAAGTCAATGGACGAATTATTGGAAATTATCCTACCGTGATCACATCGAGTTATCTCCTGCTCCTTTGACCTCAACATGATTTACTGCAGCAACACAATTTGGTATACAACTTTAAAAATTGGCGCATGCTAGAAGGCAACTCAATTTAATAATTAATTTTTTATTTTTATTTCAGGATATTTTAAACATTTTATTTTTTTTAGACTTAAGAAGTATTGATCTGTGATATCTTCAATCGAGGATGTGATTCTCGATGAAATGGGAAACTATAAAATTGAACAATTAGACCTCAATCTACCTTGAAGAAGTGTCGCAGCGATTAATCAAGTGCATCTCTATTCGAATATTCTAACCTTATATCTTCTATTTTTATTTGTGCAAAAGAAGACAAATTGACACTTTCAAAACTCTTGTTGCAAAAGAGTAGCAAAAGAATGAAAACACAATATTGTGGTAAAAAATCTAGGCCATTCCGAACAAGCTCAACAAGAGAGAGACATGATCACTTTTGATGTGATAATTTTGTATAGCGCAAATATTAGCAAGTGCATTAGGTTGAATCAAGTAATAAAGAATGAAAAGAGTGTCGAACTCACGAGGACTAGTCTATCTTTATCTTTTATCTTAATTTAATTAGGTGAGAAAATAGATAATATTTAGTTCAAATAAAAAAAATTAAAATTGATCCAGTCTAAAATCCCAAAATTTATACGTTAGAGATGTTCAAATAAGATGAGAGTAATAATATTCTTAAATGCAAGATCTAAAACAAATTCGAATAATCTGGTGAAAAGGATGCAAAAAAAAAGGGTAAAGGACTCGTACCAAATGTCCTAACTATCTTATCTCAATATTAGAGAGAGAAAGTTCGACTGAATCAATCTCTAACTAACTTTTAATAAGATGCTTTAGCGATGCAATCATATTTCAAAAACACATCAACCGAGTAAGTTAATAATATACAAATCTCTAAATTTCAACTGAGTAAATAGAAATAGAATATGAAATGCTTATCGAAATATCAATAAATTGAGAAAGGTCAAAAGAACAAATCTCGATAATACCAACCGGTTAAAATCGAGTACTCAGAAGAAAGTATTAAAATCAACATACATATTAAAAAAACTCAGAATAGTAAATATTATTCAACGATCTAACAAAGTCCAACATAAATGAATCCTAATCAAAACTCTATTACATAGATAGAGAAATTATCAAGACTGCAGTAGAGAGATAAACAAGAGATTAAAATATAGAAAAAAGGAGAAATAATCGCTTTAAAATTATCTGAACTCATCTGGAAGAATCTCCACCGAGTAGACGACTAGATGCTCTCTCTTCTTACCTTTGCAATGAATTTTGAATTATAGACTTGGATGATTAAGTGAGGTGATATGGACCCCTTTTTATAGTTGAAAATTCATCTTCCCTAGAATCAGCGCAGATTGTGTCATCAATGCCACATTAATCAACATATAATTATTTGATTGAGAAATCTAGCAAAATTAATAACACGAATTGTATTATTATTAACACAGGCTATTTTATATATTGTTAGAGTGATTTCCACCCAACTCTCATATTTTGAAAATATGGTAATTGCTGACTAACAAGGACCATGTTGAAAGAAACGTGGGCTGTGTTGCTCACAAATGCGGACCATGTTCGAGCAACTCGAGCTGTGTTGAATGGACAACGCGGGCTCTGTTGGAATAATGTAGGTCATGTTGCACAACGCGGATTGCGTTGGAATAACGCAGACCGTGTTGGCTGCTACAGAAATAGAAAAAACTAAGAAATTAGGTACTTCCTTTAAAGATTTAATTAAAAACGAGGAAAATTTTATATATGTTAGAATAAAATTATGAAAAATAAACTGAATGGTATGAAATAAATATGTATAAAATGTCATGCATCAAAATTCTCCCAAGTTTGAACTATTGCTTATCCTCAAGCAAGTTTTAAAGTAAGAACTGTGTGAAAATAGTTCCATAATAAACTTCATCTCATGATGAATACTTTTCTAACACTGCTATTTCGCACTTTCATTGTCGAAGCATCTCTCCTCTTGCCATTTGTCCCTGCCTCATAAAATTTCTAACACTTAAACATATTTAAACATTTCTAGATTTAGCTTGATTAAAAAAGTATAGATTATCATATAATAGTCTTAATATTGAAAACATAAGTTCAAGTTGAGCTTAGTTTTCTTATTATTATAGCTATTCAAACGTTCATGTGCTTCTCTATATTGCGCAAAGTGGTCTATGTATCGGATTTTTGATCCATGGTTTTTAGACCAGTTGGCCTTAAATCATCAGGAAAGAATTTCCTACGGATTTAGTTGCCCAAACACACCAAGGTGTCAGAGAAACATTCATGACTTATTCATTACATTTTTTCACACTTTTTTTTTCTTTTTTCGCGTGTGTACTCAAAGTAGTTCATGTAATAGGTTTTCGATCGACAGATCCCAGACAAGTTGACCTTAGGTCGTTAGGCAAGAATCTCCTATGAATTTAATGGTCCGAATACACCAAAGTGCCAGAGATAACACATTTCATTTTATTCAACTTCTTTGAATTTTTTATTTCAAAAGCTCAACAAATACTCAAAGCATTCAATAAAAGACTACTCCAATCCAATTAATTAAAATAAAAGCAAGCTGGATAAAGAATTGTAGTCTAGATATCATATTTCTATTTGGCATCATTCTACTTTTCCAATAACCCAATACTATGGTAATAAGATGATAAAAACTTCAACGTAGAATTTCATAAGTCAATAAGACGTCTTTTAAAATTGATGATAAATTTTTCATTTTTTTTGGATTTTAGATGATATAAAGCAAAAAATGCAACTACTAAATAATAAAACATGTGAATGCAATAAACATAAGAAATGCATCAATGCAACACTCCCAAGCTTAAGCTAAGCACTATCCTTAGTGCTAGCATAGTTGGGTAGAGTTGTGTTATTGAACGACTTAAGAAATATAAAAGAACAAACAGAGAGACACAACCTATTATTTGAAAATCGACGATGACAAAGTGTTGATCAGTGGTGCAATATAGATGTTGATGGTTCTGGAGTTGTTGGAAAAGGTTGCTAACTATAATTTTTGGAATTGTTTTTATACTGAATGATAAAGCACATGGATCATGCTTAATGCTAAAAAAGAACTTTCTGCAAAAATGGGCCGAGTGGTTAGTTCATGTTGAAAACACAAGCCATATCAAAACGCACATGAGTCATTCTTTTTCAAAATTCTCTATCTATGAAATGAGTGTCTAACAAAAAATTAACAACTAAAATTATTTTAAGAAAAAACTAAATTGACCAAAAATAGAATTAAAAAATCCCTAATAAAAGGATAAGCATTATGAATTGTGAAATTAGGAACAATCTCACCCGAATTATGTGATCATGATGCATTTATTATGGTGAGAATCAATGAATGTGAGTGAACACACATCCAACTGTCACCAATTTTTGGCAAGCCATCTCTATAATTTTTATCTTACCCTTGATTTGAGATTTTGCAATTTCTATTATTGGGCTCTTTGGTCGCCATTCTTTGGATGACGTTGGTGCTCATGATGTTATTCTTACTGATGATGATCTTGGTATTGTAATCACCTCCTTTTGTGGTGGTGGATTTGAAGACGCAGTGATGGTGGTAGATGGTACTTCTAAAGTTGAGCACCTCATTCGAACTTATCCATTTTTTATTATGTACGGACTTGCCTTCTTAATCCTCCACTCTGTAGCCAGTCTTTTGTTGATAATATCTTCGTAATTTTCATCGTCTTTGATATAGTTCTCAATGATGACAAGGACATGCGAAGATTCCTGGCCTACCTAAAATGCTTGTCTTCTGAGATTGAGCCAAATGAGAAGATAAATTTGCTACTTCCTTCTGCATTAGCAAAAATTTGGTCTACATATCATCAAAACTTTGTTGAATCTTAGGTGGATGCGATGAAGGTGGACTCTCATTGTGAACCTTGGCTTGATCTTTCAGCTGCGTCAAGTGAATCTCCAAATTGTGGATGAGTTGGTCCTGCAAAGAAAATCTCTTATCAATTGTAGATATGAATTTCTTAAACATGTCCTCTAATTTGGTCTGTGATTCA
Source organism: Pontederia crassipes (assembly GCA_030549335.1). Lineage (NCBI taxonomy): Eukaryota > Viridiplantae > Streptophyta > Magnoliopsida > Commelinales > Pontederiaceae > Pontederia > Pontederia crassipes. The sequence goes on along the minus strand of CM060196.1, from coordinate 54,429,934 downwards.
ATTGATGAGTTGATAGCAACATCTGTCTTTGCGTTGTGTTGTGTCAATTGCGTAATATGATTCTCCATATTTTGAATGTACTCAACCTACATAAAAAAATTGTTCATCAACATGCCTGTCATATGTGTAAGCAAGGATAATGCGACAGTTGAAATATCTTCTGATGAAAATTGTTGAGCCTCCTTGTTGTAACTTGTATTAGGAAATTAACACCAACTTGAATAATTTCTAATATTGAAGGGTCTCCAAGTTGTGTTTCTTCCTCGATAATTATTTTGTTGATGTTTTCAGATAACTTGAGTTGTTTATTAGATTTGTTCTTTTTCATCATTGAAAATTGAACAAATTTTTCTATATCAAGATCAAAGAGAAGTGGATCCTTAAAAAAATGTGTAGCTCAAAAGTTCTAGAGAGCAACATAAACAATAGAGATCCAAAAAAAAAGAATAGGGAAAAGAGAACGTGAACCATTTTGAACAAACACGAAGCATTTTAGGAAAGTCAACACAAGTCGTTTTCCAAATCACCGTCTGTGTGAGGAGGTTGAAAAAAGAAGGTGGAACTTGAGCCGTGTACTAATGAATGCGGACTGCTTTGAACAAACACGAAGCATCTTTTTTTTAGGAAAGTCAACACTCATCACCCTTAAAAAAATCACAAATAGAAGGTAAACGTGGGCCGTGTATAAGGGAACACGGATCGTGTCCAAGAAAGCACAAGATAACTACACGGGCCATGTATTGTAAACGTGGGTTGTATTAATTTTAGCGCAACACAAAAGCAATAGAGGAGGGGGAAAATGCGAACTGTGTATGGACCATGCAGACCATTTCAGAAGTGTCAACACGGGTCGTCTTCCAAAAATAGTCCATTTTAGGGGGGAAATAGAAATGGTAAAAGAAGCACAAACCGTGCCAAAATGATACGACCTGTTTCAGATGCAAAATACATTGAGGCATACGAAAAAGAGAGAAAGATTAGAATATTTAAGAACCAATGAAGTAAAAGAAAAAGATAGAGAAATTCCCGACGCGCCAAAAACTTGATGCGATAGTTTTGTATAGCGCAAATACTAGCAAGAGCACTAGGTCGAATCTAGTAATAAAGAGTGAGAAGAGTATCGAACCAACGATGACTAGTCTATCTTTATATTTTATCTTAATTTAATTAGATAAGGAAAACATATAATATTTGGTTCAAATAAAACAAAGAAGATTAAAATTGATCCAGTCTAAAATCCTAAAATTTATATGTTAAAGATGTTCAAATAAGATGAGAGTAATAATATCCTTAAATGTAAGACCTAAAACAAATTCGAATAGTCTGATGAAAAGGATGCAAAGGTAAAGGACTCAAACCAGATGTCCTAACTATCTTATCTCAATATTAGAGAGAGAAAGTTCAACTGAATCAATTTCTAACTAACTTTTAATAAGTTGCTTTAGAGATGCAATCCTATTTCATAAACACCTCAACTGAGTGATTTAATGATCCACAAATCTCTAAATCTCAATCGAGTAAATAGAGATAGAATATGAAATAATTATCGAAAGATCAATAATTTGAAAAATGTCAAAAGAATAAATCTCGATAATACCAACCGATTAAAATTGAGTACTCAAAAGAAAGTATTAAAATCAGCATACATATTCAAAAAATTTAAAATAGTAAATCTTATTCAACGATCTAACAAAGTCCAACATAAATGGATCCTAATCAGAACTCTATTACATAGATAGAGAAATTATCAAGATTGCAGTAGAGAGATAAACAAGAGATTAAAAGATAGGAAAAAGGAGAAATCATTTCTTCAAAATTATATAAACTTCTCTGGAAGAATCTCCACCAAGTAGACGAGTATAGGCTTTCCCTTCTTGCCTTTGCAATGGATTTTGAATTCTAGACTTGGATGATTAAGTGAGGTGATATGGACTCCTTTTTATAGTTGAAAATTTATCTGCCCTCTAAGAATATTAATCAGCGTGGATTGCATCATCAATGCCACATTAATCAACATATAATTATTGGGCTGAGGAAATCTGGCGAAATTAATATAACATATTGTGTTATTAATAACACGGGTTGTTTTATATATTGTTAGAGTGATTTCCGCTCAATCTCTCATATTTTGAAGATATGGTGATTGTTAGCTAACAATGACCGTGTTGAAAGAAATGTGGGCTGTGTTGCTGACAAACGTGGACCGTGTTTGAGCAACGCGGGCCGTGTTAGATGGACAACGCGAGTTGTGTTGGAATAACGTGTTTCGTGTTGCACAATGCGAACTGTGTTGGTTGGCTACTACAGAAATAAAAAAAAAACTAAGAAATTAGGTACTTCCTTGAAAGATTTAATTAAAAATGAAGAAAGTTTATATATGTTAGAATAAAATTATGAAAAATAGATTGAATGATATGAAATAAATATGTATAAAATTTTATGCATCAACTTTTCTAAACTTTATCAATTTTATGTTTTACATATTACTATAATTTTATGTTAATAACATATAAAATATGAAACAAGATCATCTAAAGTGCATTGTTGTTTATTTATGCATCCATGATTTTTTTCAAAAAAAAAGGAACTAATTAATTGTGAATTGATACGCATATCTATATCTTTCTTAAAAAATATTTTGAATTCTATTTGACATTTTTTGTTTAAATTTTTATTTTCTTACACACTTTGTTATACCTCCTTATGAATATTTATAACCTATGTATTTATAATTTATTGTACTTTTATACATGAGTCAAATGATTGTGTAGCATGTAAATTTTTCTTCTAGACCTATAAATGTAAGAGACCAAGTGAAGAATGAAGATCACTCCCTTACAAACATTTGTTCGTTTCAAAATTGAGAATTTCCCCTTGCAAACTGAAATCACGAAGGTCAAAACCATTCATTTTTTGCCAAGTGTAATCATGGAGAAATTAAATTGCATAAAGACAATGAATGGATATTACATATTTACTATCCTGATGTCAATTGTCATACTGGTCACATATTTACTATCACATAGAATCAACTCCTACTATTTTAACCTCAACATTATTCACTAGACCAACATAGTTTAGTATAGAACTTTAAAATGCTGATGCTTGTTGTGAGGTAACTCCATTCAATAATTATTTTTTATTTTTATTTAAAGATATTTCAGAAAATTTACTTTTTTATACGTAAGAAATGTTGCTCTGTGATAGCTTTAGTCGAGGATGTGATTCTCGATGAAATGAGAAATTGCAAACATGGACAATTGTGCCTCCATCCACATTGAAGAAGTCCTAGAGAGATTCATCTATTGCATCTCTACACGAATATTCTAATTTTATGTCATATATTTCTACTTAAGAAAAAGAAAAGAATTGGAACTAATCAAAGCTCTTGTAATGCAGAGAGTAGCTGAAAAACCACTAGAAAGACATCTAGACCATTTTGAACAAGCTAAAGAGATATGATACTACATTTGATAATTACTCTGAGAAGGACAACCAATCAGATTAATTATTTTCTCCCAACTAATTTTCAACATTAAAAACAATGTTGGCTTGGTAAGAATTCATGTTACTCTCTTGTAATACCGTATTTAATATCATGAATATTTTTTAATGCATTTTGCAATGTTCAATGTCCTAACTTACGCCTTGTACTATGTTTTCTACTAAATTCAATTTTCTATTATTTTGAAATATTTTCTAAATATGTGACCTATTTTTCTTATTTTCTAATGCAAATTTTTTTTATTTTCTTTAAATAATAAATCCATATATCAATCATCTGAATCAAATACTCTTAATATACTTTCACCCCTACATATTTCTTTATATAATTATAAAGTGGGATCTAGACTGCCCGGGAAATAATAAAGATACATAATCTATAAAGTTCTCCTAATTCTTTGCTATTAAATTGTTGGAAAAATAATAGAGAGCAACATGACTAATGAGCAACATAATATAGTCATCTTTTCAATAGTTGTAACTGTGCATCTTAAAAAAAATCTTTCACTAATGAAACTTTATGTGCAAGCCAAAGTTGATTTACATCAAAATTATTTTTTTTTATCACACCTCTTTGTCAGACTAAAGGATCATTAACTTATTGCTTATTTGAATTATTAACTCGTCTGAGAGTGCGAAGTCATAAACATCAAAATATATCATCCTAAACATTTCTTCTATTACTAAATTATGAGAACTCATCTCTCATTACCTTATAATTCTACATGGCTAACCTACTCGTTTAAGGAAGTCATGAATATGTTTGTGTCAAGTTAATCTTGCACAACACTCTTAACATTCAATGTTCTATATCAAGTTAAATACATGAGAATATGTTAGTTAAAACTTTTATTTTTATTTTTATCAAGCAATCTATGACAAAATAATAATCATACTAGTATGAAATAAATTTTCTATATCCAATTATAAAGTAAAATTAATATGCAAAATGGAAAAAAAAGTGAAGTAAAGTAAGGAGGAAAAGTTTAAGCCACACTAGTTCGAATGAAGGGTTAGCGACAAAATACAATAGTAGCCTTTTATATAGATACAATCTCTTAGTTGCTTTTATTTTTTTTTATTAAATGTCAATATCACTAGTTATGATACTTAGATTTAATCTTGTGGCAACTCTTCCTCTATGTGGATTCGATATCGTAAATACTATAGTAGTTATGTCATGTACTTGTGATAATCTTAGTTAGTGCAAGATTTTAAAATGTGTATTGTAGTTTTTCGCTTTTGAATATACTTGAAAATTCACACACTTGCATATGGATTTTCACTAACCAAACAAATAAGCACAAAAGTGAAAAACATTGTATTATATTCATTTTCATATCATTATCACACCACACATTTGGCCATTATCATGAATCAATTCCATAGCCACTCTTCATTGAAAGGATTACGGATTGTCTTGAACGGTGTTATCAACAAGAACAAGACTTTGTTCGTGGATTTGCATTCAAAGAAAACTGAAATGAGAACAAGTTACTGAAAAAATAAAAATTATTGTCGACCATTTGTTTTTGCATCAAGAATTAAAAAAGTAAGAGCATGTTGTTCTTGTTATTACAAGGAACAATTATTATTACAAGGAATAATTAAGTTCTTGTGCACATTTGTTTCTACTCATGATATATTGTCTTTAACCTATTACCAAATGACTAAAAACAATAGTTTAACATCTCGTGATAGATTGCTTTCGATGGACATCATTCAATAAGCACGAATTAATGTGTCATCCACTATCAACTTAATTGACTATTTGTGGTTCTAGTCCTTTTAATCATTTTCATTTCCTTTTGTTGATGATGACATCAAATTGCCAACTTGAGATTTGGAACATCAATCTTTTTCCTCGCAAGTCAGAAGCTCACACTAAATAGCTCTCGATTGTGTACATCAGTTTATGCCTCAAAATTAAGAAGAACTAAGCAATTTCACTAATAAAAATCAAGTTCTTTTTTCCCAAACAAAGATATGATATTGCATGTGTAATACTGCAATGACCTAAATTTTTAATAATAAATAAAAATATCTTATAATTAAGTGGATGTGGAAAATGAATAAGATGGCTATAATCAATTGAATGTATGTGTTGTATATTATATGGATTCTATATTATATGGCTATAATCAATTGAATGTATGTGTTGTAGTATATGTTGTAATGTCACGTTGTGATATAATAAGAATTTATAAAATTTAATTAAAGTACTAAAGTATGATTAATAATCATATTATGATAAAGTATATTCTATTATGGTTAACTATGCATGTGATTTGTTAGGATTGGATTTAAGCATAGTGGACCAATCAAATGTAAAATATGTGAATAAATTATATGGATTATATTATACTAATTAATATCAATTAGGGATGAAATTAATGATTTTGAATGTTAAATTTTAATTGGATAAGAATTTCAACTCTTGACATGCAAGCTGCTAGGCAGCTTGCCACCTCATGCTTAAGCTATTTTTTCAACCGACTTATTCAGGTGATAAAAATCTGAAACAATTCGTATTCTTCTCTTTAGACAACACACAAAAAATTTTAGACCATGACTCCTTTCATGGACTTTGAAGGAAATTTGACAAGGAAGATCATTAAAGGTGAAGATTCTAATCCTAGACTGAAGGAGTTCTTCCTAAGATTTTCTTTCGTATCAATTCGTCCTTAGAAATTATGAAATTTAACATGTAGAATCATATCTGAGTTTAGTTTACATGAGATTTGGAATCATATTAATAGGAGTTATAAAACGAAAGTTATTCCATCAGGATTAAGGGTCTATCATACTGTTTAATAAAATTGTTAATCCGGATTGCAAATTAGGTATTAAATTGGATATGTAATCATATAAATTGATATTTAATGGTCCTTACAGTACAGAAGTTAGCATGTGTTTCCAACTAGAATAATTGGAAAATATTATGTCTACAAAAAATTATTGATTTAACATTCTACATAATCCTTTCTATCAGGATGGAATTTATGACAAATTATGCTAGTATTAGTTAAATTTATTGTGCTCAGTAAAAATAGATATAAATTGAGGTAATTTTATGAGTTGCACCCTATGATGTCTACTATTTGGGAAAATTAAAATTATGAGAAAAGGGAATGTATTATTTTATATAAATCATAAAAGTAAGGTCATTCAATCTGTCAGAACATAGAAACAAGATAAAAGTTAGACTGAATATTGATTTTTCTATGAACAAATCACAATAAAATAAAATTTGAAACTTTTATAAATTAATATATTAGCAACCAGAAAGTAAGCAAAATTTTAGTGAACAAATTTGGTTATCAATTCAAACAAATATGAAATTTTTTTTATTATGTATACAATCTGTCTTAATAGTAGGTCAACTCTTGCGATAAATAGTTACTTAAGTTATAAGAGTAAATACCCAAAAGTCAATTACCTCTTCAATTAATTGTGTTTCATGTGTGACAAGCTTCTGTTCAGATCATAGAAGTGATGTGTTTCTTATTATTATTGTATAGGAGTAGAAGAGTAAAGTAGTGAAAAATGAAAGGAAAAACCTTTTGATAGCTCTTATAGGTAAGTTGGTTTCTCCTACTCTATGTATTCACCTCTTTTGGATTTTGTGTGACATAGATTATGATATTATTGAATATCTTTTGGATATGTTATGAATTGATTTCAAGAAATGCAATTATAAAAACATATATCTGAATGATTATATGATTGTACATTTGAAAAGCATATGTGATACGATATGAATAGATTATGAGAAGTGTAATTTTGTTCAGTTTGAAATGGTATTTGATATGATTCATCTTTTGATATTCGAGATATGATGGTCATGTGATGAAACATGCATCGACATCTGCTTGTATTTGCATATATGCTGGTGGAAGAATGTTAGAGTTGGTGAATACTTCAGGATCCCTTGTTTCTCACACCGGGTTCGCCCACGTGAGCTTAGGGGAATCTGAGTATTACCAATTAGCAGTGCTGCTGGCGTACGAACGAAAGGGGGGGGTTCGGGGGGCCCCGCCCCTCGACGGCGGTCCCGTGTGGTTCGGATTTTGGACTTTTGTACGACGGGTTTTGGACTTTTGTTTAGTCGGCCCGTGTGGTTCGGATTAAGTTTTTTCTCTGTTTGTTTGGGTTTTAAACTCGGTTTGGAGAGGCTATTAATAGCCTAATTTCTGATGTAATCTGTGCGACGGCTGTAAACCTAAACGATATAGTAGAACCTCTTTGCAGGACGTAACTCTCATCTCAAGGGTGAACCTGGATAAATTCGTGTGTCTCATCTATTTTTCTGCAATCTCTCTGCGATCTTCTCTCCTTGTTCTCGACTTTTTCCATCAGGAGCTAAGTGCTACATTGCTGATCATGATGGGAGCCACTCTAGAGTCCAATCTATCATTCTGTTCCCTAATAATGTGATGAGATGGACTGAAGCTAAGTGTCATGCAGAGCTAAGTGCCACATCGTGAGTAGTCACGATGGGGCCACCTCTAGAATCCGTAGGGGCCACCTCTAGAGTCGACTTATCGTTATATGATTCGTTCTCCGAAAGGAATGAGGTAGAATGGAGCTAAGTGCTACATTGATGATCACGATGGGAGCCACCTCTAGAGTCCATCTACCGACGACTGGCCAGTTAGTGATCCGTACATACATATGAGAGTGTTGCATTGCATACAAATGTTTGATATGTTTAAATGACTATGATTATAAATTGGGTGTGATGATTTCGATTGAAATGTTATATATGTATTTATTAAATGTATGAAAATATTGATTTTTCTATTATGATTAATGCTTGTATTTTTATGTCTCCCCAAATTTATTAGATGGTAATACATAGCTTATGAGTTATCAACTTACTGAGCTATTTTTGCTCATAATGTTATTTTTAATATTTTTTAGATTCCTATAACTCGTTAGGGATCGTGCAAGGTGATAGTCATAAAAGGTTTCTATAACATCCTTGGTGGTATGATGAGATGATTTATGTCTCTTATATCTTTCTATTAGGATGTCGAGAGATCTAGTCCTGTCAATTATTTATGTCAAAATAAGTTGTATTGAAAATAAAGTCATTTTGTCAAATGCATGACTTAAGGTGTATCAGTTTGCTCTGAAATAATCACATATTGTGTAATTTATTTAATGATATAATTTTACTCTTATGTTATAAAAGAAGAGTAAATTATATTACATTTTCGCATTTCTTCATAATTTTATTTGATCATTCGTAATGAGTTACGAACTCTAGTTTAACTCGCGGGTTAAATCGGGATCGTGACACTAACAGAAAGAAGGTTGAGTGATAGACGAGGAACATGAACAACTTTAGGGAACCAAAAGACAGCCAAGCCAACCACGTTGGAATTCACAACCAAATGTGTCTCCAGTTCCAACCACCATATAAGTCCCCCATGTAGCATAGGATAGGTCGGTTCACTTGAGAAGAATCTTTTCTATGATCATACTTGAATTATGTAATGCATGAATAAGCTCTATAAGATCCCGTAGACCGGAATAAATGCTTATACTCCCAACAGATTCAATGTCACTTAAGTTTATGAATTCACCCAAGCGAGGAAATGGAAAGCGTCCCCCTCTATCGAAACCTAACTTCAGTGTTACCCAGTTATGATTCTATGCAGCTGTTGGGAAAGCTCTATTATACGTTCTTTTCAAATTCCATTTCTTCCAACAAATTTTTTCAAAAAACTCCATCTATTCTGGGCAGGCAGGTTGTCATGTGAATTGCTAGAAACATGTAAAGTGTATGGCTAACCCAATAATGAAAGTTTCGTAAGGGGACTAGAGTAGGCTACCATGAGACAAGAAAAAGACTTCTGGATGGAAGAGCACTCCCGTGCTAGGCTCAATCGGTAAGAAGTGCACTCTTTCTTGCCTGACCACTATGTTACGCGGCCGTAATATTTTGTTACATTCCACCACATTTACGCCAGAAATCCAAGGTTCCACAGGGGACTTCCATCGTGAGTGGTCCATGAAGCGAAAGGCACGTCGGAACATTCTAAAGACTTAATCAAAGGAGGTAGAGTGAAAGATTTGCCAGGTGTGAAATCCCTTTAGAGACTAGATCAGATATATGGACAGGGAAAGCTACTCTTCACCGAAAAATAGTTACTGTCGCAAAAAGGCATTCTGTCGTCTGCTCTTGCTCTTGTTCCTGCTCTTGCTCATAGAAGTAGGAAGAAATTGGGCTTGATGCCATCCTCATTCCTGAAGTGAGGTGCAAGTTGAGCATCCACTAGAAAATGGCCCGCTACAGAGAGAGACCAAAAGAAAAGTAAGGAAATCAATCAAAAAAGAGTCTACCAGCACTAGTGGTAACTAGTGATCCCTTGCTGCTACGTTCTGTTAGGCGCTATGAATTATAGGAAATTAAGTGGTTGACTTGGAATTTTCTTATTAGTTCATGCGCCAACAATATGTTCTAAACAATGCATTTGCCTTTGATGAGGGTAATTTGATTGACTAGGGTATTGCTCTGAGAATATGGTGGAAAGGTACAGGAATCTTCAAACCTCACATATGCCCTATTTGATCTAGTAAAGGGAATGAATACTAGAATGTTGGGCAGAAAGTCGATGATTTTGACGAGGCCCTTCCCTTTCACCCGAAGTCCATGGAGTTTTTTTTTCGCTTTTGAGTCAGGAAATCGCTCTACCTTCGGAGAACTCAAGTTAGGGACGCTCGTGAGTAGAACTTTTTGGTTTGCTTTCCTTTCGTCTAGTGAGCTCATTCCTCCGGACCTTCTCTTCTTGGTGGGGGGGGGGGGGCAACTTGTTGAAACTTTCCTTTACGTTCCAAGGGCTTTTTCGACCCTGTTACCTTTTGAAATGGGGGATCCCAAGTCCAGAGTCAAAATCCTAGCTTACAATTATAAATAGGAATTAAATGGTGGCTGAAAGTCCTTAACAAACAAACATAATTTCTACACCATGAATCCTACTTCCCCTCTCATTTTCACACACATAGAGATGTTCCAAAGAGTAATCAATGACTGCTTTCGAAGACCTAACATAGGAGAGAACCCTCAAGATGATAGGTGAAAGTTTCAAGGTCAAAATAGAAAAATTGTCGATCAAAGTTCGACGTTCATGTACTCAATAGAAGACATGAACTTAGTTGATCTTTCATGTAACTTTAGATACATAGGGACCCTTTTGCTTCATATTGAGATCATGTTGGGATAATTTTCATATTTATTGGAATTGCCATCACATTGAAATAATGGTTGGAAAGTCATGCCACAGATAAAGCCGTCGAAAATGCCATTTTTTTGTAGTGTTGGAACATTGTTTCTTGTCAACAGCAAAACTCGACTTGAGTTCTGTATGTCCAGACCGAATTCAATGGAAGCTAATGCGAGTGGAACTTGTGTGGGACGACTTCGTATGAAGCCAACCTGGGTTGTCGAAGGGCGCGGCCCGAGTTTTTTGTAACCTAAGACTGGATAGAAAAAGGACAAGCCAAGAAGGCTCGGGTTGACCTCACATCCAACCGAGCTTTGACAATCAAAAGTGATAGAACATGAACTCATCATACTCGGCCCGGGTTTATCCAAGTTGAGACATTATTGGCTTTCTAGAATGTGACCCAGATTTCAAACGTGGAGTTCTGGTGATAGAAAAAATATTTTTCAATATTTAATAGTAGTGAATTGGATTATTAGTATTATTAATTGTTCTTGATCTTATATATTATCATTATATTTTATTATAGTATCATTCAACTTGATCATAATGTCATCATATCATATCATATTATTATTGTTAACACAATATCTCTGCAACCAACACAACCAACACTAATAGATTTATTTGATATTTACTCATATTGTTCAGATTATATTGTTATATCATTTCAGTTGTAACTTCTTATCTTGTATTGTCTATATAAATATCTGTGTAATCGAACTCAAAGATATGTAGAAATCATTTTGATTACCTTCTTGAATTATCATGGTATCAGAGCTATAATACTTGGAACCAACATGACATCTTTCTCTGTAACATCATCCACTTCCTTTACTTCCTCTACCAATGTCTTCCCAGCAACCTTACCCTCCTTTGCACAAGTGCATCACAACCTTTCAATCAAGTTAACCCCCACCAATTATCTTTTATGGCGAACTCAATTCCTACCTTTATTACGCAGTCTTGATCTTGAAAGTCTTATTGACGAGTCTGCACCACAACCATCAGCAACTCTGTCTTCTTCATCTGCATCAGACACTCTACTACCTAAACCAGAATACATTTCCTGGGTACGACGAGATCAGACGCTCCAGAGTTGGCTCATAGCCTCCTTATTAGAAGAAGTGTTATCTTATGTAGTTGGTCTCTCCACATCACTTGAAGTCTAGAATGTCTTGCATCAAGCATTTCGAGCCCGATCTCATACAAAAATTTTGCAACTATAGATGCAACTTCAAACTATGAAGAAAGGAGAAGATACTGTCAGCACCTATCTTCGAACGACCAAATTCATCATTGATGAATTATCAACTACAGGACATCCTGTATCAACTACTGCCTTTAATGCCATGATTTTCAATAATCTTGGACCTGCCTTCAATGACATTGTAGCCTCCTTGGCTACACAATCCACACTTGTGTCCTTTGCTAAATTGAGCAACATCTTACTTAGTCACGAGATATGTCTCGCTCAAATCAGCACTACAGTAGATAACACATTTGTTCCTACTGCAAATATGGCCAAGCATCCTATGCGCGATACTCGTAGACGCGGTAGGGTTCGTGGACATGGCTGATTTCGCCAGCCAAGTGATCGTTGTGATCCTTGTCCAGTCTGTGGGCACTATGGACATAGTCCTTACAAATGTCAATTTCATCGCCCACCAGTCATGCTACAATCAACAAGGCCTTATCAATCGCCTTTGCCACACAATCCTCAAGCATACACCTCATCTGTCTAGCATTCAACTCCAGACTTTCCCCAGCGACGGCGTACGCTACCTCTACCTCTTTTCCGTCATTGAGTGACTACTCAGACTGGATACCAGACTCTAGTGCAACTCATCATGTCACATCATATTTGCATGCTCTGCAACAATCAGCACCATACCAGGGCGATGAGAAACTTCGTGTGGGCAATGGTACACCTTTGAATATTTCTCATGTTGGCACATCTACTTTCTCCTCCTCCACTCGTCCATTATCTCTATCAAATGTTTTACATGTCCCACATATATCACGTTCACTTCTTTCAGTTCGTCAATTTACTAATGACAATTCCTGCTACTTTATATTTTACCCAAATTCCTTTGTTGTCAAAGATTTACAGACCCACAAGGTACTTCTTCACGGAAGAGTTAAAGACGGTTTATATCACCTTCCTCCATCCTCAAGTTCTCCGCCGACTGCACTTATATCCACTGCGTTCGTTCCTTGGCATGCTCGACTAGGTCACCCACACTCTCGAGTCCTCAACTATGTTCTGCGTCAGCATCAGGTTGGACCTCCTGTTCCTGTTTCCTCCCCTTGCGTGTCTTGCAAACTAGGAAAAACAACTCGTCATCAATTGTCTACTACGCTGTCCATTAGCACTACTCCTCTACAACTCATTCACAGTGATGTATGGGGCCCTGCTCCAATTGTGTCTTCTAGTGGTTATCATTTTTTTGTCATTTTCATAGATGATTATTCCAAATTCACTTAGTTGTTTCCTCTTAAACATAAGTCTGATGTATTTGCTTGTTTCCTTCAATTTCAAGTGTTTGTTGAATGTTTCTTTAGTAAGAATATTTTATCCTTTCAATCAGATGGTGATGGCGAATTTGTTGCTTTAAAACCTCATTTCAGCAAAATAGGCATACTTCATCGTTTGTCCTGTCCACATACACCAGAACAAAATTGTGCAGCTGAGCGCAAGCTTCGTCACATCTCTGAGACAGCCCTTACATTACTTGCTGAGTATGCGGTATCTCTTCAATATTGGCCCTATGCTTTTGACTTTGCTGCATATTTAATTAATCGGATGCCCACACCATCTATTTCAATGCTGTCGCCTTTCAAATTATTATTCCATCGTGCCCTTGATTATTCGGGTCTTCGAGTCTTTGGCTGTGCGGCTTTCCCTTACCTCCGCCCCTATGACCGCCATAAGTTTCGAGCCTCATTCTGCAATTTGTATCTTCCTTGGATACCCATCACAATATCACGATTATCGTTGCTTGGATCTCACCACTAGCAAAATCTACCATTCCAAATATGTCACTTTTGATGAGTCATCTTTTCCCTTTAAACTTTCACCCTCCTCTAAGCCCTCTGTTCTTGGCCCTCCTCCTTCCACTCCTTGGCTCAGCATTCCGACCACGTGGTTCTCCCCCTCCCCCTCCTCCCCCTTAGCCTCTCCGAGCACTCCATCACCTAACTCTGCTCCCTATTTCATCCAGCGATCATCATCTCCCCCACCAGTTCATATAATCGATACCTCTGCTTCTTCTCCTCGCCAACTTCGTCCCCGTACCAAAGTTAATTATCGTGAACTTGCTGACCTTCGATCCTCCATTGCTTTTCTCACTCAAGCCCCTAACTCTGTACCCACGTGCTTCTCATCTGCCAACAAGTTTCTTCATTGGCGTACTGCTATGTCTGCTAAAATCTCTGCTTTACTGAACAATGGGATGTGGACACTTGTACCTCGCACTTCTACTATGTCTGTAATTGGCTGCAAAAGGATATTTAAAACTAAGTATAACCCAGATGGTTCTATTGAGCGTCACAAAGCCCGCCTTGTGGTCAAAGGTTTTCATCAACAAGAAGGTATTAATTATTTTGAGACTTTTAGCCCAGTGATCAAGCCCATACCATCAGAGTTGTTCTTTCCTTAGCTGTGTCTCAGCGGTGTCCATTGCGTCAATTGGACATCAACAATGCCTTTCTTCATGGCGATTTACAAGAAGTGGTTTACATGCAATAGCCACCGGGTTTTATTGATGAGGCACGATGGGACCATGTTTGTCTTCTCCACAAGTCCATCTATGGCCTGAAGCAGGCATCTCGGGCTTGGTTTTCCAAACTAAATGATGCACTATGCTCTTTTGGTTTCACTGCCTCCGTAGTGGATACTTCTTTATTTGTTTATCATCGTGCTGCATATATTTACTTGCGTATGTCGATGATTTGGTCATCACTTGCTCCAGCACTTCCCTCATTGATGCAATATCTTGCTTCAAGACCTCCATGTCTCAGCTACTACTCTGCTCCTATGGTGCGATAACTTGGGGGCGACTTATTTGACTGTAAATCCTATTTTCCATGCTTGTACAAAACATATTGAGGTGGATTATCATTTTGTTCGTGACGAGGTTGCTCATCCGTCTACAAGTGCGATTTATTTCCTCAAAGGATAATGTTGCAGATTTCCTAACTAAACCACTCAGCTCAGCATGCTTTCAATTTGTCCGAGACAAGCTGCGTCTTCACTCTCGTCCAGCCTAGCTTGCGGGGGCATGTTAACACAATATCTTTGCAACCAACACTAACAGATTTATTTGATATTTACTCATATATTGTTCAGATTATATTGTTATATCATTTCAGTTGTAACTTCTTATCTTGTATTGTCTATATAAATATTCGTGTAATCAAACTCAAAGATATGCAGACATCATTTTGATTACCTTCTTGAATTATCAATTATCACATCAAATCTTATTATTGATTCTAGTATTGATCCAGTAGCCTTATGATTCGGTCTTGTTTAATCTAAACTAAATTGTTAAATATAGAAGTCCTAGATAAATAAGATAAAAGATGAAAGGTGTTGAGTCTCTATGCTTCCAATTGCCTTCAAGTTGGGACGTATTGTTATCATATTATATGAGGCAAATAGTGTACGTAAAAGTTAGAGACACCATTCTTTAAAGAAATTATGTTTGGAGTGTGTTTGGCCCTAGTCCTTCATCATTCATGAATTATTGATATTTTTATTGATGACTCATCATTGGCCTACATGAAAGTAGTATAGAGTTTCACTTAATTGATTGAGCACTCCCTATTATATTGGATACGATAAAACATTTTAAATTAAATGAAATTGTATATATCATGATCATTTTGGTATATTGGCATTGACTTGGAATTGCTATTTCCCTATTGGATCGAATTGAATTATTATTGACCAATGACTATTAATTATTGAATTGAAATCGTTAATCGAACATTTTTGTGTTGATAAGGTCATTGTTAATTATTATTTGATAATTATTATTGATATTGATTGGTCTTATGATCTTAGGCTCTATTTGACATTACTAACGGTTTGATAAGCGGATAGCAGTTCAACTAGTGGATTAACTAGCGAATAGCGGATAGCAAATGATGATTAGCGGTTAGACATTGGAACAAATAAGTGTTTGGTAAATGTAGCAATAGAATTAGCTGATGAATATAAAATTACATAATTAGACATATGACAAATTACTTAATTTAAGCACTATATAAATTCTATGATAATACAATAAATTAAATAATTATATCTTAATTAAATAAAATAAAAATTCACAACTATTTTTTTGTTAAAATATATAGAAATTTATATTGGCAATAAATTTTATATAATGCACTGATAATATAAAAATATTAATTGTGAAATTATTTTTTATTCCTCGTTAACATTTAAATAATTTGTAACTAATTAAACATGAATATGAAAAGAAATATAGTTAAATGATTATAAAATAAAAATGAGAAAATAATAAGATAAGTCAAAAAGAAATAATATATTTGAATAAGGATAAAATTGGAAAAATTTATAAAACGTTAACCTCTAATCGCTAAATGCTAGTAGAAATAGTTTTTCAATATTTTTGTATGAAATGCTAAATGCTATTTTTTTATCATTTACCATATTAGCGTTTGAACCGCTAATCGCTACCTGAAACACTATTTTTTGTCTTGCCAAACAGGCTTTTAGTCGGATTCGTCATGTTGATCTATTATTATGTTGATATATTGATCCATTGACTATTGTATCACATTGTCTCATCTGCTCAATTGTTCGATTAATTCTATTTTTGAGCATCGATTATTGATTTTTAATTATGTTTAGACCCAATGTACTATGTATTTTATACTCACGTTTTTTTTTTGTATATTTGAATCCAAGCAGGTGAGAAAATGGTAGATGCTGTTACTGCAAGTGGCTCATCTATCAGACAGATATTGCACATTATATAACATTGGATCGAGTTGTCTAATTTTATTATCTCATAATTAATATTGTTAACCTATGAATGTTCTAATATTTCGATTATCATAGATTATTAGTTATTACTAGTGCTAAATCTCTTGTGATGCACAGATAACACTACAAAAATATATAAAATATCATTGAAATATTATAATTTACAATAATAATTAAAATTAATTTATTAGTATTTAAATGTGATAAATAGGTTAGTCTATTTTGAAAATTCAATTTAAATTTACCAAGACCCCAACTTCTGCATAAATAATTTTTATTAAATAATTAATTATTTTCAAAAAATATAATTATCTCTTTATTTTTATTTTTGTTTTTATTTTTATTTTTATAAGGAAAATATTAATTTTCATTGAACTCAAATTTAATTCTTTGTTTTAAATCATTTTTATTTTTGAAATAAAATAATATCATCTAAAAGTGAAATACTATAATATTTTATTATACGTGAACATTACCTTTTAAAAATAAAATATTATTTATATTAATCACACGCCAATTGAATATTTATTTTTTTCATTTGAAAAATAATAAATTATCTTTTAAGAATGAAATATTACTTTTTTATTATACTTGTCCATTAACTTTTAAAAAGGAAAAATTAATATTAATTTTGTCCCAATTTCTTAATTTGAATAATTTTTAATGTAAAAAATAACTCATTATTTTTAAATAATATTATTTATTTCATTATAATGGTACGATGCTTTTGAGAAATGAAAGATTGTTTATTTTAACCATAATCAATCATTTATTTTGAAATTTATGAAATAATACATTTTCTTAAAGGAAATTATTATTTATTTAATTATACTTGACCGTTATCTTTTTAAAATTAAATATTTAATTTTAATAGGACTCAAATTGAATTCTTTATTTTAAATTATGTTTTTAATTAAAATATAACAAATTATCTTTTAGAAAGGAAACATTATTTATTTTTGCATTATATTTTCAGAAATTACATGTTATTTATTCTTATTATATTTTATGCATTAACTTTTAAAAAGGAAGATTATTTATTTCACTACAAGAAAAACGCGGATTACCGACGGTTCGAACCGTCGGTAATCAGCCCGAAAACCGTCGGTAACGCAATTATCGACGGTTTTTCAGTCGGAATCGATCCGTCCGAAAAACGCTCGTCGCAAACGGATTTGCGACGGTTGAAAAAAATTCGTCGAAAATATCGACGGTTCGACCCGTCGCAATTTTCTGACGGTTGCAACCGCCGGAAAAGGCCGGCGGTCCGAGCCGTCGATATTTCCGACGGTTGCAACCGCCGAAAAAGTCCCCGGCGGTTCGAACCGTCGATATTTCCGACGGCTCGGACCGCCGGACCACGGCCGGATCCGGCCGGCCACGGTCAGATCCGGCCGACAGCAGAGAGAGAGACGCCGGCGCGGGAGCGGATCGCCGGTGCGGAAGAGGGTCGCCGGCGTCCGACGTGGGAGGGTCGCCGGCGTCCGGCGCGCGGGAGAGGCCGATCTCGCGGCATAACCGGTGTCCCTGCTCGCGGCTGGGAGAGGGAGATAGGAGAGGAGGGAGAGAGAGAGGAGTGGAGGGAGGAGGGAGAGAGAAGAGGGAGGAGGGAAAATATATAAAGGAAAAAAGTGGAAAAAAAGCGGGAAAAAGGAAAAAAAAGCGGGATAACGAAATTTTAATTACAGACGGTTTCGACCGTCGAAAATATAAATAATAAATAATTTTATTTTATTTAGTTATATATAATATGAATTTTTTATTTTACCGACGGTTTGAACCGACGATAATCTTTACCGACGGTCAAAACCGTCGGTAATTGCGACGGTTTGGATATTCGTCGGAAATTGCGACGGATTTACCGACGGTTACGACCTTCGGAAATTGCGGCGGATTTTGCGACGGATGGATATCCCTCGAAAATATCGACGTTCCTAACCGTCAAAAAATTAAATAATAATATAACAAATTATATAATTAATTTTTTTTATTTCCGACGGTCACAATCGTCGGAAAATCCGTCGAAAAAATTTAATAATATTATTAAAAATATATAATTTATTTTTTTTATTTTCGACGGTCCTAACCGTCGGAAAAGTCGTCGGAAATTGCGACGGATGGATATCCGTCGAAAATATTGACGTTCCTAATCGTCGAAAAATTAAATAAGAATATAATAAATTATATAATTAATTTTTTAATTTCCGACGGTCGTGACCGTCGGAAAATCCGTCGAAAAATTTTAATAATAATATTAAAAATATATAATTTAATTTTTTTATTTTCGACGATTGTAACCGTCGGAAAAGTCGTCGGAAATTATGACGGATGGATATCCGTCGAAAATATCGACGTTCCTAATCGTCGAAAAATTAAATAATAATATAAATTATTTCCGACGGTCATAACCGTCGAAAAATCTGTCGGAAACGGAACCGTCGAAAAATTCGTCGCAAATAGCGACGGATTTAGAACCGTCGAAAATTATCCGTCGAAAAATCGCGATTTTCTTGTAGTGTTTTACTCACACTCAAAGTTAACAAAAGGGAAAGATTAATCTTAAGTTGACTCAAATTGAATTACTTATTTCAAATAATTTTTAATTTCTAAAATAACAAAATATATTTTAAATAGTCATTATTATTTACTTTCATATTATCTTTTAGAAAGAAAATATTATTTATTTTAATCATATTCAAATTGATAAAAAATATAGATTAATCTTAATTTGACTCAAATTGAATTATTTATTTAAATTAGTTTTAATTCTGAAAATAACAAACTATCTTTTAAAAGATTTTTTACATTTAATCATACCCAAATTGATAAAAATGAAATATTAATCTTAGTTTGATTCATATTGAATTATTTATTTTAAATTACTTTTTAATTCTGAAAATTTCAAATAATCATTTAAATTGCAATTATTATTTACTTACATATTTATCTTTTGAAAATAAAATATTATTTATTTTACTATACTCAAATTGAAAAAAGGAAAGATTAATATTATTTGACTCAACTTGAATTATTTGTTTTAAATTTAAAAGGAATTATTGTTACTTCTGTATCAAAATATTATATTTTAGAAAAAAATATTATTTATTTTAATTATAGCAAATTTAACTTGCTTCTGATCAAAATATGCTCATAAACCTAATCTTCTTTTGATGCATATATATATTACCTTATATAAAAGTTTGACGCAGGTCATCCGTGTTATGATGTCGCTTATCACGATATCCCTTTTCATATATATATATATATATATATATATATATATATATATATATATATATATATATTAATTAAAAAAGTCTTCTGTATTTTTATAGTTTATATTGTAAAAAAATTATAAAAATATATTATTACCTGTCTCTGGTGCCTTACAAATATATTAGGAATGCAATTTACTAGAAACGGCAAACACATATACATGCATGTTGCAGCCATGACTCCTCCAATGAGTATAAATGTAGAGCATGTTATACACAAGGACTACCTTAATTTATTAAAGTCAATAATTAGTTTATTCAATTAAATTTTTAATTCGACATATTAGAACTCACCCTAAAGCTCGTGCAGTTAAAGTTTAATAAAAAAAAGTATCTAAAGGTTTGTTTACCTCTTAAGATGATAAATATTAACGACTATTGTGTTTTCTCTTTTACCTTTTATCTTCATACCTTAGCTAAAGATGTAAATTGTGAACCTAAAGAAACATTTTATCTATTCCTTTTTTAAAATTTAGATTCAATATATGGAAACGTAAAGTATGGGGGCATCTAGAGTGACTACAAAAAAGAAACTCAATGAGGTCACAGCATGGAACCCCATCTTGATAAGAAAAAAAAAAAGGCAGTCAAGATTAGTCAAATAGTCATCTTCATAGTTAATAATTCTAGGCAGGGCCGAACCCACATGCAATTGGCAGAGCCTTCGTTTTCAACTTTTAAAAGTCTTAATATAACATTATATATTTAAATGTTAAATGGAAATTTAATCTCTTTTTTTAAATATTTATATTATGATATTACAATATAAACAATAATTTGTTATATTAATTATAATATTACAAGATTACAAAAAAGATCAACTGTTCAAATCCTCCGGGAATGTGTAATGTTTTGCTATGTATAGTTGATGAATTTTCGTATCCTTCACGGATATTGTTGTTCCATGCATCTTATGGCATCACCACCCATGCATCTGCTATATTTACAATGGGATTTTTTTGGCAAAAATCTAAAAAAAACTTATAAAATTTAAGACTCCGTGATAATGCATTTTCTGAAAGTTGTGTTAAAAAATCATTGACAAAATTTATATTATGGTATTTAAGTGTAGAAATTTTTTACAAAGGTAATGAATAAAAAAATTTAAGGTTTAAATTTAAAATTATTTCCTTAAATCTTTTTTAAACTATCAAGAATTTTTACATATAACTTCAAAGTATGAAATTAATTTTTAATAGCCCTAAACTTTCCTATATTTTGCACTTTAATCCTTTCATTACCTATGTTTTCTATTATTTTTTTCTTTTTTTATTTGTGAAAAAATTAAATTACTCCTTCTTCCAACAATTATTTTGAAAAATATACTTAGTAGATGAGAGAAGTAACTTAGTCTTTTCACAAATGAGAAAAAAATAAAAATAATAGAAATTTAATAGAACCAAACGAAAAGAAGGAACGGTTGGCCAAGTAGCAATAGTTAGATGGTATAGAGAATGTCTTATTTTAGGTTGTCATAAGAAATTTTACAGGGATGAGATTTCTAACAAGAACAAAATTACATATAAAAAAAAATAAAAATAAAAAACTCAACATATATTTACATATTCCTCTCGGAAATCCATGAGCTCCATATATAATCATGTGTGTTTCGGACAAGACCCAACGTTGCCGATGTGCTTTCCCTTTCATGTACACTGAGAAACATCTTTTTTTCCCCCATTTTGAGAATTTCTCTCTCTTTAGCGTAAAAGAGAAAGGTAGAAAAGAAAGAGAAAAAGGGCATGGAAATCAATTCGGTGCAGTGCCTGACTACAGAACCCAATCGATTCCACACGCTCAGAAAACTTTAGCAGCAAAAGGTAGGAGACCTGAAACACCACTGTCCGTACACAAATCCCCGCCCACCCTGTGTCGGATTTTCGCATACAGTAACTAAGAGTTTGAACTGCCATGCAGACAAAGGAAATGATTCTGGTGTACTGTTCACCAGGATTATAGGGATAATTAATTATCTTAAAATTCTTTTTCTCACTGTCATGAATAAACCTAATTACCTCTCTTTATATTCCCTCAACTAAAACATGTGTCAACCAACTTACTTCTCTCTTTCCTATTGCATATTCTCCTTCTTTTTCCTGAATAATTGATGCTTGCGTAGTTGTGGGTGCTTGGTTGGTGTGTGTGAAATATGCATGTGATAGACTCATAGGTGGTGAGATTCTTACTTTGATATTGTGAGAAATGAGTATCTTGCAATAGTTTTCTTAACCTAAGATTATAATTATTTAAGTTACAATATAATTATATAACTTTTTTTATAAATAAATGGATACGTAGATATATATATATATATATATATATATATAATCATGAATTTGATCTAGCGAAGTCGAATGAAATTTGAATTTTGATTTTGATATGTCATATGATCTCACATGAATATATTCTTCAGTGAAAAAAAATATTCCGCTATGATCAAAGTAGCCTTTATTTTTATGACCTTATAGTCTTCTACAGAGCATAAAGTTCTTCAGAGGGAATCAACAAGACAACAATATTATTTTGGTTATAGAAAGAAGATTCAAAACTTAGTTAAAAAAATTAAAAATAAAGTACACGATATTAAACTTGAAACTCCTTATCTTAAATAATTAGGACTTACGTCACAGTATCATATTTTATATCATCGTCACTCTAAAAAAAATATCATTGACACTTTATTTTACTGGATAAAGATAAAAACATTTTAAACTTACAAGATGAAGTGACAATAAATAATTAAAGCGCCCATTTTTATATTAATCTTATCATTCTTATGTGTGTTTACAGTTGCATAGGTAGCTTGGTTCAATCCATATTTGCATGCAAAGATCTTATGACCAATGATAGATAGATGGATAGATAGCTGCATAGAGATCTTACATGCGTTTTCAAGTACCGTAGCTAATTGGGCAGTGGAGAAACCTTGGGAGCAAGATGAATGAATGCACGTCTAGGAGACCATATGAATAAAACCAAAATGAATAGACTTACCTCTCTCTCTCTCTCTCTCTCCAAATTAAACTAATGTACAAGAGTTTTATTTATCAACTTTTTTAAAAGTAGAAAGAAAAGAAATGAAACAGCAAGGCAGAAGCGACTCTACTGGTACTCCATACAACGTAATGCGAAACATCCATCTGATTTCGGCCATGGAAGTCACGGTTTCACATGAATGTGGTACATGAACTAGTCTAGTCAATGGACATGTGGTATATATTCTTCCAAATTAATTAACATACATGGGAGCAAGATAATTGATGAGATCAGGCATTTGAAGAGGGGTTGGGTGTAATAATAAGGAGACCACCGGAGCAGGCAGTGCAAGACATAAAGGATGAGATAACTAAGTGGAACTCATCATTTAATAACTGCATGCAGGTAATGATGATGTGAACAAAGCCCTCAAGGTTTGGCTTCAGGAAGACTTGACTGATCAGATGAGTCAATCGAATTATATGTAGAATTAATTTCGTGCAGAATGAATGATAAGGAACAGCAACATGACAAGCAAGTAAAACCAAGAACAAGTAGTGCCGGCCAGTAGATACAAAGTCCTTTGTGTGTTAAAACTAAGTGTGTATATATATATAAATATATATATATATATATATATATATATATATATAAACATACATGCATTAGTAACATACATAAGAAATATTTGCCTTAAGAACTTCAAACATAATATAAGTAGCAAATAAATTTTGAGCCGCCAAGATCAGTAAACAAATTTTGATAAGAAAATGAAAGAAAGATCGAAGTTTATACCGATCTTTTTTTTCATTATCTTGTCCATTTTTTTCGGCCTGAAACATGAAAAATATGAGAATTGTTAACAATTATATGTACTCCTAGCTTCCTTAATCCCCTCTATAAATTAACCACTAAATAATAATAACACCATCAAATCATGTAGAATTAACAAAGATAAGAAGCGAATTAATTATTAGTCAAGAACTGGACTCCCCGGCCGGCAGCACATCGGCCCCCTCTCCGGTTGCTCCGCCATCCCCACCGGCTCTGCCGCCGCCGCTAGTGCTGTCAACAACGGCACTGCTTGTTCCAGCACGGCCGGGTGCAGCGGGATGAGCAGAAGACGACTCCCCGCCACCTCCGGAGCTCCCTTCGCCGCCGGCAGCGGGAGCGACCGCGGCGGTGGCGGCAGCAGAGGAAGAAGGACGCTTCCGCTTCTTCTTCTCGTACGGAATGCCACGGGCCTTGGCCTGGCTCTCCCTCACCTCCCTCAGGTAAATCCTGACTGCCTTGGCGCCGAAGGGGTTGGACTCCGGCCGGCCGCCGTTCTCCTCGTAGGCGGCGCGGAGGCGACCGATTAGGGCGTCGAGGGAGCCCCAGGCCTGCTTGAGGGGGCACGCGCAGGGCGCCGGTGGGTTCGGGACGCCAAAGTGCGGGCACCCGTCGGCGTGCACCTTGGTCTTGCCGAACTGGTCCAGGTACTTGAGGAACTCGATGACGTGCGCGCCGCTGCAGCGCGCCAGGGTCAGCGGGGGCTTGTGGTTCTTCAGGTACTGCAGGAAGGTGTTCCAGTCGCGCTTCTTCTGCGACTCGTATCGGCTCAGCTGCTGGTGCTGTGGTACCGCCGGCGGTGGTTGCTGCTGCTGCTGCTGAGACAACTGAGGAGATGACAGTGGCTGCGGCGGGGGATGAGTGGTGTCGGTGGTGGTGGCGGCGGCCGAGGAGGAAGGGCCTTCGCCCCCGTCGCCGCCGGGAGGGGCATGGCCCGGTTCCATGCACAGGGAGAGTGAGGAGAGCCCCGACCTTGTTGATCGATTTCTTTGTTATGCTCTACGTCTCTGATACGCTCCCTTTTGTGATGTTACTAACTATTGGAGGAAGCTTGTGGGGAGTTTTGGGTTGGCTTTGTGTTTTTACCTTTTTTTTTCCCAAGTTCTTACCGCTGCTTCTTCACCTCTCCACCTTCGCCAACAAGTGTTTCCTGTTCTTTTTCCTCTCTCAAGTAGATTTTAGTACAACAGGACTCCATGAGTAAACGGTAGCACGTCAAAATGGTAATGTTGGGGAGAGAGAGAGAGAGAGAGAGAGAGAGAGAGAGAGAGAGAGAGAGAGAGAGAGAGAGAGAGAGAGAGAGAGAGAGAGAGAGAGAGAGAGGGGCAATCAAATTGGTGGCCCCCATGGTTGGAGATGTGAAGTTTAACATGTTCTTTTTCTTTTCCCACTTCTTTTCTGTAGTTTGGGATTTGGGGGTTTAGTACTTAAGTTTGTACATAACACTAGTACATTATACTTTCATGGTTTAGTCTTATTTGTCGCATGACATAAGAAGGTGTGGTAGTACGAAATTATCATCTAATACTAACTTATTTCCAACATTATACTCTCTATATAGGATTCATGTGTTTACGCGTACGAAAGTTGGAATAGAGTGGATAGTACTTACTCGCCTCTTGAGTAAAAATTTTGAATTTAAATTTTTGTGAATGTAAAAAATTTTCGTTAAGAACATCATTTGTTCATGATGAAACTAAATTAGTCGAGATCGATGATTGGTCGAAATTTTAATTCGTAATCAGTGTACATAACTCTTAATGCAGCGGAGGTTTAACGGCGCTACTTTTCGCACACTAGATTGACAATAAAAAAAATCCTTAATTGAAAATATCCACGAAGTCCTAGGTTTTATGTCTGTAATTAAGGAACCCACCGACCTGTTAATTATTCGTAAATTTTCTCGGCGCCTTCATGTGAAAAATTCAACTTTGGTTTTTCTTTTAGTTTTCCATACACAAAAAGATAAATAGCTTTGATGTCATATACTTAGTACTGAGTACTCCAAACTACAATACAGTATACACAGTGTTGATGCATAATTGCTGGGTGAAGAGGCATATAATATGTGGTCGTAGTATTTTAAGAATAGATTTCTTTTAAGTGCATAAAATTAATGATACTGATCGGAAGAAGAAGAGGAGGAGCAAGGGAAAGGAGATGGGTCCGGACTCTGAGTGGGAATAATGGAAGCGGTGCAGTGTAGAGACCCGAGAGGTACCACGTCCATGTCTTCAAATAAAGAAGAGGAAGGCTATGGAGTGTAGATTCCAAGGCCAGATGTTTTCAGTAATCATGAATAGAATAAGAGTTGTGGTGTATATATGTACCATGGAGAGAGAGAGAGAGATTGTTGGGGGCAAGAGGCAACTAATGAAGTCCTCAACTATTGATTAAACTCATTTTACCCATTGACATGTCTTTCTATTGTAACCAAAAAGAGGAGGAACTTTGAACTCAGAAATGGTTCTTTAATTTAATAATATATATATATATAATTTATCCCAAAAATTTATATGTCCAGATTTCATTTCACAAACACAGAAATTCTAACTTAACAAAAAAATTAATTTTTTGAGTTATGGTCGGTGATCATTGCAATTAATCTGGTGTTCGAACGCTAGAGGAACGGTAAACTCTGAACAAATTGACAACTCAGAAAATCAATCCCGCTCACATTGACCTTGTGACACAATTTCGCGAATCAATTTTGCTAACCAATGTTGATTAACAAATAAATTAGTTTGATTTTGATCTACTCTTGTAATTAGTCTAAGTCAAAAACATTTCCCCTACTCCTCCATCTCATAAATTTGTCCTTATATTTTCATTATTTCCTTTCATATTTTTTTAAGTTGAGCGGTCCTAAATGTGTTGTTTTCTCAATATGTGTGAATCCCAAACTATAACACCAATTAATTACAAACCATCAGTTTTTTCTCTCTCATATATATATATTGTTTTGAAGATAAAAAGGGCATAATTTTATTGTTTTATAAGAAAACAAGAATTAAGAAATTTGAAAAGGGTAAAGAAGCATCATCTCCATCCTCAGGCTCCCACTAATTAGTTCTACCTAAAAGAAGTCTAATTCCAAGCTAAGTGAGGAAGCTCACCGACAGGCCCTTGTGTGTGTGTAGCATATCATCTCCACTCCACATTATATTACCCCCAAACCCTAGTGGAAAATGTTGGCATATAACATCCTTTCTTTCTTTGTTAATTGGCATTTTCACAAAATCCTCCTTAGTAGTGACAGCAAAAGCTTGTCTAGGAGTGGGTAGCAAAATATAATCTACGATCTCACGCAATCTCCTTATTAGAATAATAATTAAATTGATATAAAGAAATGAGAATGATCAAGAGTAGACCCCCATCACACACATGAATATCAATGAAGTAGATAGAATTAGGAATTGTTTTGTGTTCATTCTTATACAAAAATTCTACCAAATATCCTTTCTTAGGCATGAATCTCGCATATACTACTTTAGTAAAATAAAAAGAAAAATTATCTAACAAAATAGTTACAAGATCTGAAAATTCAATCATTTCTGCTTACTGATTTCTTTTTCGAGGGTTGAATTTTGTACACTTTATACTAATCCTATACCGAGGATCAGATGGGAGCGTATAATTAATTATCAACCAACCTAATCAAAGTGCAATAGGAAAATAAGAGCTACGAGCTAGCTAGGCATCTTTAAATATATATCATCATAAACGTTATATTTTGAGAGCATAGGAGAGAGAAAGAGAGGAGTCAGAATGATTAATAGTGCACTGAGTTTTGCTTTGATGAGCAATGATGGTTACATCGGTACGGATACACTATTGTTTATTGTAGGGCAGATAATTAAATCCCCCCCCCTCTGGGGAAAAAAATATTGTGACAGAGAATCCAATGCTGGCGTCCACAAAGGAAATCACTTAACGATGGCCCCTTTTCAGATCTTACTATTGGATTTGCAAAAAAGCTCATACTTTTGGAAGCTTCAATATAATTAAACGCCAAAAAATGACAGTTCCTGAGTTTAATCAGTTTAAGAATTTCGGTGTGGATTTCGTGTAACGTTAATTTTGCTACGGAAAATTCTTAACTCGATCATGATGAGGATACTGATATATTTAAATTTTTATTAAAAATTTTCAATCTAAGTAAGCTGTTAATTATCAATTCTTTAAACAATAAAATTATCAATTCAAATTAATGGCATTCGATTGAGTCATCCATTCAAATAGTTTGACACACGCATTAGTTTAGTCTTCGAATCTTGGCAACAATCGATTGCTAGCCTTCCTTTTTATTTATATTAATTTTGTTTACTTATCGATGTCTCATAATGGAAGAACATATTAACATTATTTTAATCGAATTGGTTGGTGATATCATTAATCAAATTGCAAGCTAACAGCGTTTCATATCTTTTTAAGAAAACAACTAAATTTAGTTTATCCAATCTTCATTTACTCATTAGAAATCATTTTAACATGGAATAAGTTTAATGTTCCAATTAATCTTTGGGAAAGTGTTCGAATCTTGTGAAGGTTACGAGTAGCATAATATTAAAAGGACAGAAATTAAATTAAATTAGACATTGCAGAATATTAATTTATTTTAGCATTTGTTATAGAACCGTGGCTAAACTTTGTCTCTAGGTTATAACAATTGTCCTTACGTGGGGAAAAAAAATATAAATCATCGGAGCGTCCACACAAGTAAACTATTTTGCATCTTATTTCTTTTATTATACAAGGTCTAACGTCGAATTAATATAATTTTTTTTATTAATCATCATGATAAAAAAAACTCACGATTGATGAACCTTCAATATTCTACAACTACATATTCCTCTTTCCAATGGAAAAAAAATGATGGTGTCTTTTGAATTTTTATTTTTCAAAATTGTAGGTAATAATTTACTTGAACCATTATGCACAATTAATAATCATATTAATAATCCACCTAGCCTTATATTTATGCTTTCATATGGAATGCACTACATATATCAACCATATTAAATTTCAATTATATATAACACATAAGTCGACATAGTAGTGGCATGGTCATCATACAAACCTCCCTTCCCTATATGCATACAACACTTTTTTTTTGTTTACTAACTTTTTTTTGGGTGTGGTATAATAATTAATTAAATCAATGTTTAGCTATATATATATACACATACATTCAATAATCTTGTGATAACATGACCCCACCAATCACAAACGATTCCTCAATCATTTAGGCGTAGGGGAAAGCCCACTATATTTTGTCCAATCACTAGGTTATCATAGGACCTCACAATTAATATTACCAACTTGTTGTACGTGCTGCCTTTCGGGTAATTATATTTTTCTATTATGGGGGACGACATATATGACCTTGACAACAATATTGGTAGACCAAATGTTTGATGCAATCAAACTTAGAGAAAAGGCCCAAAGGGAGATCTCATTTTTTGCTAATTATTTCCTATTATTAACATTTTAGAAATAATTTATTTTAATTAAGTTAATGAGCTGAAAATTAATTTGGCTCAAGGTAGCTCCATGTATGCTTTTATATATATGTTATTTGGCTTAATTTAATATTAAACATCGAATAATGTAAATCGATTAAATAATATCAAATGGCATTTTTTTGTTTTTTAAATTTTTAAATTTAATTGTTTTTAAACGTTTTCTCTCTTATGTTTAATTAAATAGCAGAATTAGGGAATTAAAAGAATCAAACGGCTCACTGGTCATTACTACCCAAGTTAATATTGAAAATATGGTTTTATGACATTTAATAGTCGATTCAACGGGATGGTAAATTAAAAGATCTCAGGACTAAACCCTAGCGTCGTGATTTCTGGAAGTTTCCAATTGAATTAGTTAATGACTACTTGCCTACCCAAGATAAATATTGAGAGGATAATGCATTAAATCATAGGTGTTAGATGACTTTAGATGGAGATTTAAAGTACGAGAAACGTAAACCTGATAATTAAGAAAGAAAATGAATATGTAGAGCATTCAATATATTAAGACTCGTCACTACAAAAAAATAGTCAATGGTTAGAATCGTTTGAATTTGCCGAGAATCATCGAAAATGATATTTTTTGACTGGTTAGCGTCTGTGTGAAAATGATGTGTCGCGAACGATTTGCGACGGTTATCTCAAAATCGTCGAAATCTTTGATGGTCCAACTGGCGGGAGCGGCCATCGACCCTTCAAAATTTAAGACGGTTTGAGCCGTCAATATGTATCGGCGGTTTGAACTGTCGATACTATCGATGGTTCACACCGTCGATGGCTCAAACCGTCATTAACTTTCGACGGTTAAAACCGTCGATGATTATCGACGAGTATGACCTCTATAAGTTTGGACGGATGGTTAGAATCGTCGATAATCGAAAACATTTAAAAAAATGACAGAAATTAAATGTCAAAATACATAATACAACAAATGTCCAAATGTAACACATAATGTTCAAATGTAACATAACACATAACACAAATGCAACATGATGTCTAACACAAATCCAAACACATAATGTCCAATACAACATCATCAAATATCCAACATCATCAAGAAGCTATACTACATCATCCTCGTCGTCCTAGTCGTCGAATTCGCCATGCATCATGTCACACATCATTTTCTTCATCTCTTTCTTCGTACGACGCTCACGTTCTTCGAACTTCTTTCTGAGTTCCTGCGTAACCTCTTGCCTGATCTCTTGCCTGATCAAGTCAAACATTTATTGCATATCTTGACCAGAGGAACTTGATACTGATTTACGACCATATCTAATATCTGCACTACTAACAGAAGATCCGAGATCGTAAATGCAACCCTTCTTAATCCCGACGTGATCCGTCCAAAGTTGTCTTGGGGTCAGCGGTGCGGTCCCCTCCTACGTGGCTTGCGTAATGTGCTCGACTCCTCTTGTTTTGTAACCCTCCTGAAATTAAAAAAAAGATAAATCAACTAAATTATTTATAATGATGAATTTACTATCTTATAGATTTACTTGAAATTTTTTAAAAAATAAACATCAAGTAGATTTACAAACATATGTCTCCTGAGCAAACAATGAAACATATTCTTTGTTCTTCTTCTGATGAGTTCGAAGAAATATTTCGTCCTGAGTAAGTGGTTTACTCGTCTCTTTCTCCTGCAGTTAAAAATGTCAAATAAAGTATAATATTTTATCCACGCAATATTGAAAGACTTTACCATTTTTTTCGCAATCGTGTTCGTGGATACACATCCACCCGAATGCAAGCATGCTCTCTGATCAGAATCTCGACTTGTTTTCGCTTTTTTGCACTTTGATTTGTACTTATCGGTGAACCACTTTTGTAGCAATTCGATCCAAACAGCCTCAGGGATCGAAACATATTTTTTACCATTAAATAATTACATATTAATCTATTTTACTACTTATATGGTGAATTTGATTATGATTAAGACCATCCAAACATATAATGATCATGACTAAATCTTTTAACACATGATAAACTAATGGATAAAACGAAGGTGTTCCTATTCCATTTTATTTCTTATCTTCTTCATCCTCGTATCTTCATCCAACTGTAATAAATTATTTGAAAGATTCAATCATTAACCATTAAATCGAGATCTGATGATGTAAAAGGTAGGGAACAAAATGAGGCAGGAAACATCAAAATTGAACCCTAAACTAATTAGACAATCACTATTTATATATGTTCATTTGTAATTACTAAATTAATTGAATTATAAGAAAAAAATAGGTGCACCGCACTAGGATTTAGAGTGGAATATTCTACAAATTTATTAAACTGAGTTGAACAAAACTAAATTTGAATTTAATGCTAACACTATCCCAACGTTAACTAGGATTTCACCGAAGGCATCATGATCATAAGTGTATCCCACTCCCAAGTTAACCAAGAGTAGTACTGAATCGTGGACATTCCTCTCGGTTCAACTCAAAATTGTTACGATAATAGAAGATAATTGAGACATAATAGCAATGTTTTCATAATCGGACCAGCGATTGCATCGGGCTCCTTATTGGGTCACAGTTAGACCGGTCTGATCGAGTTCAATCGGATTGAATCGAATTTTATTAAAATAATATTATTTATAATAATTGTAAAATATAATATAAGTTATATGATATTAAAAATTAATATAATATATTTTTTATTTATAAAAAAATTTAATAATGATTAATATATAAATATAAATATATTATTGTTAATTTAATATATATTATTTATTGACGACCGATGCTATATTAATAAATTTTATCTTAAATTATTCTTATTTCCTTTTTTCTTTAACACTTTTCTTTTTATTTTTTTTATTTATGCCCTTTGATAATTTTTCATTTTAATGTCAATCAATTTTAAAAACCTATTTTTTATTTAAATTCTTATTTAATTTTATGCATGTCATATTCCTTCCTTTTTTTCCCTTTCTTATATTCCTTTCCTTTTTTTCTTTTTTAACTTTTCTATTTTTTTATCATTTTTTAATTTTATTTTTTTTAAATTTGCATTGAATCGGATTACGGCCTGGTTCAAATCGACCGATTCAATCATTTTTTTTTTCAGTTCAATGCCAAAATTAATTTTAATATCAAATCGAACCGAATTTTTGATCGGTTCGGTCCAATTTTGATAACCTTGCATAATAGACAGATATACATGATATTCAACAGCACATATGTTTATAACAATACATAGTATAATATAACTGACTTTTAAATACGTATTTATTAGTTACAATAATAATCAGTCATATTATAATTCTAAATATGGGTGAATGAAGTATACAACTCTCTTTTGCACACGATCCCAAACTTATCTGTGAGAAGAAATTGACCTTTACATAAGGATTCAAGATTATAAGTACTATGCGTTGTATATTAATCATTGACTCCATCTGATATATATATATATATATATATATATATATATATTATTAATTGAGTTTTTTATAATATATATATATTATTAATTGAGTTTTTTATAATCAAACTTATGGATTTTTTACTCAAAATATTAGGTTTAGACTTCTAGTATCAATTGTTTGCCCGGAGAGTTTCGGTATGCCCATGCCTTAAAAAAATCTGTCGGTGTAGTATGACATATACACTAAGGTAGAGCAAAATCGAATTGGGGATCAGGTTCATCCGAATTCGA
Source organism: Pontederia crassipes (assembly GCA_030549335.1). NCBI lineage: Eukaryota > Viridiplantae > Streptophyta > Magnoliopsida > Commelinales > Pontederiaceae > Pontederia > Pontederia crassipes. Next base: position 54,396,909 of record CM060196.1, on the reverse strand, counting down.
TTCTAGAATCTTTTAGAATCTCGATCCTAAATTCAATCAAGAATTTTTTAGCCCTTGTTTGACTCAGGAGATTGGCCCAAGTTTTGAAACTTGAGCTAAACGGCCAACGCGACAGAAACTTGACCAAAGTTCTCATTGGGCGAGAATTTTACTATTTTTTTTCTTTTTTTATTTCGATTCTTCATTATATTTTAATTAGTAAAATATTATTAATTATGAATTAATGTTAATATTATTCATTAAACTATTTTAATATTATCTTAAATAATAATAAATAAATATTTTATTTATTAATATATTTTCATTTAGTTTATAAAATAATAACTTTAACATAATATAAATATTTTTTTGTAAATTATAATATTAATGACATATGAAAACAATACATTATAATAATATTATTTTTTGTAAACAATAAATTATAATATTAACATAAATAATTTTCATAAATTATTATTTTAATCAAATAATATATAATATTTTAATTTATTATAATTTTATACTTCATAAAATAATAAATTATATCATTAGTTCTTGCTTTTATCCAAACACTAACTAAAACTTATCTATCAAATTAACTTTTCAAATTCTCATCAATATACTTTTCATCCAAACACTACACCTAAATTTTTTTATCAAATCAATTAGTTTCCGAAAACTTACGAAAATTTAAAATTTTTAATTCAAATACAGCCTTAAAGAGGATCCTAAATTCAACCTAGAACTATCAATCATATATCAAGTCAAGAATATTTTTCGAAGTAATACACACATTAGAGAGTACACTAACTTTTTTCTTCTTCAAAACGAACGAGTCTATTTTCGATGATTAAACTTTCACTTTAGCTCTATATATATATATATATATATATATATATATATATATATAGATATATCTTAATGTGCGCCCACAAAAATTGGGCGCACAGTGCGCCCGCAGATACAACGCCGTTGGATTTGCGATGGATGGACGAGATGAAGGGAGCATGGTTCGACGCATGGTTCATCAAGCAAAAGGGCGACTTGGCGAGCGGGAGGCCGAATTGTGTGGCGACCATGCGATTTCCTTTCCCAAGCTACGCCGGAGACCTGCGTGCGACGACGAGGACCTGCGTGCAACGAGCTGCCTGCATGTGACAAAGTTCCTTCACCAGCTGCGCCGCCGTTCTTCCTCCCTCACGATCATCCACCCTCGCCAATCAAGCTTGCTGAGAAAAGGGGGTGTCGGCTCCCCTCCACGAGCTCGCGGAGGGGGGCCGATGCCCCCCTTTTTCACATTCATCGGGATGACAGAGAAAAAGGGGGCATCGGCCCCCCTCCGTGCGTTCGTCGGCGAGCTCAAAGAGGGGGGCCGATGCCCCCTTTTTTTCGCAATGGCGCAATAGTGAAGATGTCTCGTTCGATCGGCGGCAGCGCCGCGTAGAGAGGGCCGAGGATGATCGTCGCAGCCCGAACTCGCTGGAGGGGGGCCTCTGTCGCCTGGCGCCGTCGTGCATAGAGGGGAGGAGAAGCGCAGGTCATCGCCGACCCTCTCTCGCTGACCCTACCTCTTCGATCTCCCATCGCCGGCCCTCCCACACCGATGTCCCCTTGCCGGAGCTCTGTCGCCCGCCGCCATCACGGGAAGGGGGACCGCCGTGCATGTCGCCGTCGAGCAAAGAAGGGGGATGAGACACGCAGCTCGTTGCCAACCCTCGTCGATCTCCTCTCGCCGGAGCTCCGTCGCCTGCAGTCGTCGAGCAGAGAGGGCTGCCGTCATCCAAATCGCCCTCGTCGATCCCTTCTCGCCGGAACTCCGTCGCCCGCCGCTATCACCCGAACCGCCCTCTTGCGCGCTGAGCCAACTCGCCAAATCGTGCCGAACCGCGTCCACCTTCCACCTGAACCGATGCGCAAATCTCATTCGTCCATCTTGCATCGGACGATTCTAAAGATGTGATCGCACGGTGGCCCGCCGCCATCACGGGAAGGGGGACCGCCGTGCATGTCGCCGTCGAGCAAAGAAGGGGGATGAGACACGCAGCTCGTTGCCAACCCTCGTCGATCTCCTCTCGCCGGAGCTCCGTCGCCTGCAGTCGTCGAGCAGAGAGGGCTGCCGTCATCCAAATCGCCCTCGTCGATCCCTTCTCGCCGGAACTCCGTCGCCCGCCGCTATCACCCGAACCGCCCTCTTGCGCGCTGGGCCAACTCGCCAAATCGTGCCGAACCGCGTCCGCCTTCCACCTGAACCGATGCGCAAATCTCATTCGTCCATCTTGCATCGGACGATTCTAAAGATGTGATCGCACGGTGCTACCACAAAAGTGTGATGGCACACTAATATACCTCGTATTGGCAATGCATCACGATCGTTGAAGTGGGAGTTCCCCAAAAAATGCGGCGAACGATACAATGAAACATCATCATATGTTTTGTTCTGTACTAGGGACATATTTATGACTACGTAATCTACTCTTAGTTCATTCATTGGGGTTTGTTGTCCTCCTCGTAAGTCGTAAGTTGCGTTTTGATGTGTCCCAATTATCTGCTACATATGATGGGATTGCAAAGGCAGATATGAGTCATATTTTGTGCACTCAGCTAATTCCTAAAATAAGATTTGTGGGTTTGTTTGGGCGCAAAGATTTTTTTTTTTGAAATAAAATGTTGATAATTTCATCTTGTCCTCCCATCTTAACTCAGCTGGAACATAAAATGTTCTTAGCAGAGAAAAAAATTGCAGAAATCCTTACTTTGTTTTGTTATTATAGGGGGTATTTAGTAGAGGAACATAGGTGATGAGAATTAATAAAAAGATTTTTCTTCCTACGAGAAGAATAAGAATAAGAGTGGGATGTTTTTGTGATATTTTGAATTTGGGTTTGATTAATTAGTTGGTTAATTATAAATAATTAATACCTAAAGTTGTAAATAAGTAAATACTTATAATAATTTTATTACTATTTTTGATAGCATTACACATGTCCAAACCTAGTACGCGTCAAACCTAATATTAATTAATCTTTACATTTAGTAGTATAAATAAAATTGCAAAATTAGTTAAAAATAAAAAGAGCAAAAAATGATGGAACAACATGTTCTTATTAAGTGGTTTTAGAAAATTCAAGATGATTTTACTTTTAATCAGAACAATCTTATTCTCAGTCATTTTAAAATTGTTTGGATGTAAAAATGAGAACAGATCGCTTGTTCTTATAATTGCCCTTGTACTAAACGTGGCCATTCTGGTGCTAAGCATGCCCTTTTGCTTCTTTGATGTTAAACAAATATATAATTGTTACATTCCAAATTTGCTCCAATAGTTTTGAAGGATTAAAACTTGAGTTTGGTTGAATAGCCATGAATAAAGTTTTATTGTGAGCTTTATCCAACAGACGTGCACCACCTCATGGGATTATAATACAGAGTCCATTTTAGTTTGGGAAAAATGAAGATGTCATGCATCATTATTTATTAACGACATTACATATGAATGAGGTGTACCTTTTTCTATGAATAATTTTGTTAATGGGTCTTAATTCTTAACTTACCATTTAATAACATTTGAGTTGCTTTGCATTTTAATGTACAATCACTTTATTTTGAAAAATCAAAATTTGTGTCACTTATGTCAGACTACATGGTGTATGTCGCATCAATCATCCACAATTTTATTTATCATTAAAATCATTAAAACTTTCATTTGTAAAATATATTTTGCATAAGCTACTTTTAAAATATAATTTACTAAAACTAATTTAAGTGCATTGTATATGGAAAATTAGAAAGGAGTTATTCAAATTGTGACAAAAAAATGACTATATATATTTATTTATCTAAATGTAAATCGAATGTTGAATTAAAAAATAGTAATCAGACACTTTAAATACTCTTATAACACCAAGAAAAGACACCATATCTTTTATATTTATTATTATACGAAAGTCTTCAATCCTAACGGATCTAATTGTTTAGATTATCCCAAACATAGTTACTCATTTAAGTGATACATTTTTTTTTGTCTTGCACAAATATATTCAAAGTAGAAAAAAAAGGCGTAGTTGTTTTAGTTTATTTTTGGTGGCCATTATTGGCATTGATTAATTCGGAGTCCAACAAAAAAATAATTTCAGAAGTTGAACATTGGAATACCAGATCACATGAATTGAGTTGGTTGTAATTATAAATTTTAAATGTCGTTGCAATTTTTTTTCCAACATTAATCTAAAATATAACTTTCATAAAAATTAAAAGTAAAAGAAACAAATGGTTCAGCCGTAAAAATCATATTGTCATACTACAATCTTTTTAGCCGGTTGGACCCAAGAAGAAAAGAAAACATAATTGTGATAGAACAAGCCCGTGCCAAGGGGAGCTTTCTTCTTTGCCATGTTGTTGATATCAATTCCCTTTCTCTGTCATCATCCTCATCCTCAAAGATCGCCCAGTCCACATCGCCAACTCCAAGCCTTTGGAAGCATCACTTGTAAATAAAATTGATACACGAATTAATTAATCAAGAAGCATTTATACAGAAGAAAAGGAGAAGAAGAAACCAAAGGAGCATTTGATGTGTGTGTGTGTTCCTCTCTCATCAATTAATTAATCACGCATGTCCTTTGACCTGTGTATCAATCGCTTTCATTTTTTCATTTCTTTTATCTTCCTTTCTTCAGCAATTCATTCATTGTGTCACTCTGATCTTATTAATGCAGTGGGAAACTAAACATGGGCCTGTTGCTATCAAATGTTATTCTTTGGACAGTGCAGTCTTGAGATGGGACTCATGGAAGCTTATCTTATCTCGTTTCAGGATGATTACTTTATCTAATGCTCCTGAGCTTCTCTCCAAGCAAAGAAAAAAGGGTGACATAATTTGTTTTGCAATAATAATTCTCGAAATGCTATTTTTTCCCTAATTAATATTTTGTCTCACTACTAGAAAAACGCGGATTACCGACGGTCCGGACCGTCGATAATCAGCCCGAAAACCGTCGGTTTTTCAGTCGGAATCGATCCGTCGGAAAAACGCTCGTCGCAAATGGATTTGCGACAGTTCAAAAAAAAATCCGTCGCAAATATCGACGGTTCTGGCCGTCGGAAAAGTCCCCGGCGGTTCGATCCGTCGAAATTTTCCGACGGTTGCAACCGCCGGCGGTTAGAACCGTCGATATTTCCGACGGTTGCAACCGCCGAAAAAGGCCGGCGGTTCGAGCCGTCGCAACTTTTCGACGGTCGCAACTGTCGAAACTTTGGACGGACGTCGCAACCGTCGATCTTTAGACGGTCGCAACCGTCGTAAATAATTTTTTAAATATAAAAAAATTAGCAGCCGGATCCGGCCGCTGGAGGCCGGAATCCGACGGTCATAACCGTCGAAAACGGAACCGTCGAAAAATTCGTCGCAAATTGCGACGGATTTAGAACCGTCGGAAAATCGCGATTTTCTTGTAGTGTCTTATTACTTGATTGCTAGTTAAATAATTATCAAATATATACCTTTGATCTCGATCTTTCAAATTAACTAGTGAGTAGGGACTAATTTCCGTCGCTAGCCCAAATATTTATAAATAATGTGGTTAATTAACTCCTATTTTGATTTTGCCAAAAATATTTAAACGTGGTTCCACCTATTTTAATTAGTTGAACAAATCGGATTTTATATTAATTTCGTATTTTGGATGAATAATAATTCGTCTGACATTTAAGTTCATGTGTCGACCCCAAAAATGGGGGCCATGAATCCGACATGTATTTATTCGCTACGTTGCCGATCGATCACTCAACTCTTACGATATCATTAACGAAATTGATTAGCGATCGTTAACAAGGAACGTATGTTAAAATGTTGAAACCTTAATGATGTTGTGGGAGGCCACAGTCACATGATTGAGCCGAAAGCAAACCCCACAGACGTGGATCATTTCGTTTTCTCGTTCATATGTGTGTGTATGTGAGAGAGAGAAAGAGAATGAAACTTTTACCGTAACTTAGTATGATAATAACTACTGGCCATTTTACTGAACGAGGATGTAAATTCATATGTACTCCACGCCGACTCAAGGCCCCATCATCACATGTTAGCGTCCCGGTCTCCTTGAAAGCCCACAGCCATGGCTTTTGGGCGATGACAAGAAGACTTCTCAAGCACTCCACCTCTCAACTGAGAGAGAGAGAGAGAGAGAGAGAGAGAGAGAGAGAGAGGATATGTTTTACTTGGCCCTGGTACGTGCATGCATCTGAGCATTCAAAGGGCGACTTCAAGTGCCACCAAGAGTCTCAACTGGTAGCAGCGGAAGAGAAAGTAACTTGAAAATGGAAATAGTGCCCTCTTAGGATCTTGTAATCAATGGATATCGATCATAATAATGCGACATATGCATGCACGAGGTCTCTTAGTCACGAAGCTGGAGGAGGTGTCACAGCCAGTTTGCAGGGTTCAAGTGAAAGCAGCTGAGAATTAAAAGGTCTTGGCTCATCGAAGGTCATGTCTGCAATCATTCATTGCCATAATCTGCCTTTCCGAGCACTCGTTCGATCGGAATGTGATAGGCTTTAGTGACTGTTGAGAAGGAGATCGATTCGGGGCCGTAACATTTGGTGCATCTGCCATTTCAATTTCAAGTGATTTCATGGTAAGAGGGGAACAAAGGAATCAGAGCGAAACGTGTAGAGTTTCTTCAGTAAGCAGGATTGGATTGTCGCCTTGGCTTGTTTCCATGGCGAATTGGAGTAACTTTGATCCAATCTTCACATGCGTGCCCACCCTCCTCTTACTAGAAAATTCTAATCGATTACATTGATTAACAAGTTGGAACCCTAATTGAAAATGTTTTTAGTTGTCTCAGGGCAACGAATGCGTAGAGCATTAAGGAGATAGCTGACATTGTTAGGTCTCTTAAAGACTGCAATGCCCATATTATAAAAGAATTCATTCAAGACCAACTCCATTATACAAGACCACTTCTTTATTGTTGTGGTAGGATGAAATGAATAGGACTACATACAACAATGAAGCGGTTAATTGCACTCTTTCAGGAAATATGCAAATAATGAACTGAGTGTTCTTCACCGTCAAAATACCAAATACTTCTAATCCACTTTCGGTGCAGAAACAAATGCTTCTGGATTTTTATGGACAATGTACAATATGCTTACAAGTTGCTGATGCTATCATTTTTCTTGATGGGTTTGGAACCATTTTTTGTTCTCTGCCGATTGAAGGGAGGAGAATCGAAGCTCTGTGAAACAGCTGGAAAAACCATGAAAGAAGCTTCTTATCCATCATTATGTATCGTATTTCCTCATGTATCCTGATTGCAGGAAGCAACTGGTAATGAATATGTTCTATAAACTTGTTATGATAGGATAAAGAATATATCCATGCCTGAAAAATGGATGATTTGGAAGTCTGCTACAGGTATGCATTCTATGTCATGTCAGTAATCTGCCAACTTATTAGCTTCTTGGGCGCACCTTGATGGTTCAGATCTCTGATCGGCATGATAAATAATGACAAATGGGAATAACAGGACAACCAACAAATTGGGCTTCATCTGAGGTGAGACCATTTAATCCCATGAAGTCACTGACATTGCAACACGAAGATCATTGGACGTCCCACATATGTACATCCGATGCGTCTGAATTTCTTCCGTTTCGGCGTCAGGAATCTTGCTACCATATGCACTGTTAGTTACTTTATCAAAATTAAAGAATACAATTTCCCTCAAAATAGGTTCATGCCCATTTAAAAGATTTCCCATGCTCAAAACTTTTCTCCAAGACTGGTTTGCAGTGGGTGGAGGAAACAAATTAGCAACCGATTCTCTTTCATGCATCAGTACTGGTTCCTTGGTTTCAAACTCCTAAAACAAGATAAACAGAAAATGATATTGTCAGTAGAAATTTTTTATCAGTAAACCACGTTTGATGAACACTGCAACAACTCTGCAACTATATTTGATCACCTAAGCCCATTGTCTCTAAAGATGTAACATCTTTTAGTCTAAGAAGATTTCTAAAACAATCATATCATAAACTAGATACATATTTTATTATGCTATTATTAAAGAATAATATTAGAATGACTTATTTGTCAGCAAGCATAAATGATAATAGGACATCTTTGATTAGGTGATCTAAGTGGTTGCAACTGGGAAGAAAATATTCAAACTGCATGAAGAAACTTCAGAATGATTGCAAGATTTATAACACCTAGATGGCATATCTTAGTTATCTTTTATAATCAAAAGACTGGTTGTGTTTGTCAAATTTCAATTACTATTATGGGCAGCAAAACATAAAAAATGGAATATATCAACAAGACAGGAGTGCACCTTGTCATAGCAAATGTTTTTCAGACTAGTACCCAGTTTGGGAAGATAGAATTCAAAATAACTACTGAACACTGCTTCAGAAAGGCGTGGAACATCTGAGAGCTTTCGATGCAGAGATGCTGCAAGAGTCAATAGCTTCTCTATGTGCTCAAATACATCACAAAGGCGCCTCAATTCACCAATCAACGCAGTCTTGTCAGCTGACGTATTAGCTGTGAGAACGAACAAGACTCTCACCAAGGAAATGGAAAGAAAAAGAAACATTCATAATGTAAAAAAAATGAAAAATAAAGCAACAGAGGAAATTCATCGCTACTAACAATTCAGGCAAGTTGCATCATGACATCTCACATTTTTTATTAACTGTCCACAAACAACCCTCCTTGATAACCCAATTATCACAAATATTGACAATGTCATGTAGAAAAAAAAATGACCATGGTAAATCATCAGTCTTACTTTCTTTGTTTCTGTTCTAGGGTAATTTCAGCAAATCTTTGATGGTTTCTTATGAAGTTATATTTTTAAGGAGAAAATGATGACTTTTCATTATCAATAGGTTCCAAATCCATTATATCGCTTCTGATTTATTTACATAGGAGAAGCATTACAGGGATTTCACAACCACCCAAAATAAACCATTTTTTTAGGATGCCCAGAAAAGAAAGCCAAACTCAGTGAATTGTGAGGAAAATATGTCAGCTATTCCCAACCTCATCATATCACAATGAGATGATTCATCAAGAAACAAAAGGACTTCTAAAGAATAAAGGAGAATGGTGGACACCTGTAGTGAAGTATGAAATATCTAGAATTTATACAAACTAATATACTCAAATAAAAGGGTCAACAATGTTCTAAGCAAAGGTTTAACTGTTAAATTAAAATCAACTCACTAGTTTTGCTAAAAAAATCAACTAGTGTAGAGTGAGCCTAGTAACCTTGCAAAGACCTTAGTGTTGGTGATAATGTTTGGTAAAGCTGACGCATCTTTGTTTTCATCAGTTTGATGTTTCCATATAAAGTTTGATCCAGAGTGTCAGCTGCTGCTCTAAATCCAGTACACACCATTTGCTCAAGCAGCTCATGCGGTGGCAAAGTTTCTAGATAGTGCAAGATCTAGAAGAAGCAGTACAAAAATTAGGTGGATCTGAACAATTCGAACAAAAGAAAGCAATACTAATGTGGAAGAAACAGTGACCGACGTTAACATTCAACAATAGTTATGATGATAATAGGATACCACTTTGTATTAGTTAGAAAGATAATGGGCTGAAGAGTGCTAACTCTAGATAGTGAAAGACAATGAGTAGTTTCAACTTTCATGTTTATGTTCTCCATTCTTAGTTATGTTATATAGTTGTTGTAGCCAACTATTTCATGTTATAAATACATATGTTCTAGCTTTATGGACATCTTTCGAAAAGTGTTTCTATCAACTCGTAATTGGAGTTTGGTTCACTCCATAAGGACTATTTTACATGGAGATTTTTCCTTCAAATAGACATTATCAGCAGCAACTGTGATTGAGATTCTTGCAGCTTCGTTATTAATAATATCTATCTCATTTTCCATTACAGTCATATAATCATTTATAGTTTCAGTTTCTATCAGATCATTTATTATATTTTAGCTTTGAATCAATAATGGCTATTGTACCAAAAGAATTCAATTCAAGTATAAATGAACACAAATCTGTGGGGTTCAACTAGTATGCGTAGCTATTGATGGAAATTGTTCAAATCAGGTCGTAACTCCAAGTATGAGTAGCTAAAAGAGACATTTCCAGTAAATGATGAAACCAACGTTGGTTATTTATATAATGGCTCTAGACATAAAGCAGTCATGAGTATGAAATGGTTCGAGGACACACCTTCTCTCCTTCTTGGATTGGATCAAGAAGAGGCTTCTGCTCAGAGGCAGGTAAAGGTGGAGAAGTATTCCAGATTTGCCTCCATAAATTCCCATGCTCGGACATTCGTTTTGAAAGTTTACCCTGAGGAGGCCATTCATTTTTACATTGACCGTCATCTTCTATTTCATCAACCTCCCAGTCACCAGGTGAATGCCATCTAATAAAATCGTCAAAAACAGCATCTGGATTTGCAGCTTTGAATGCTGACATGTCTATAAAGGTGAAATGGCATTAGTTGGTAGATATGCATAGTGAAATTCGGAATAAATAAAGAACTCAACTCAGCATTATGACTAATAGACTAGTATTCACGCAGATGATATTTTTTAATCATTAGAGCTTAATAATATATGGTATTAGAGTGTACTTACCAGAAGAGAGTATATCCTTTTCCAGTTGACCAGAAAATGTCTGCAGGAATTATAGCATAATGGTAAGTTTCCAAGGAAAGTAATAATAATATGGAACATGCACAAGAACCTAAGCAAGGTATGTAATACTGGATAATATAACTCACAAAACCAAATTTCATCATAAAATCCCTAAAGTATCATGAATGGTGAAGTATATTACAGCATGATTGAAGACACTTCAATCAGCCCATATCAGCACAACGATTCTTGTTAATGTCTGTATACCTAAAGTGCAATTCAAGTACTCCATAGTAGGATGATAGGATAGTCTTTTGAATATAAAACATAGTTAGGAGACCCTAATGTGGCTGTAGATGGAAAGAATAATAAAGAGAAGATGCACTACTAGGTCTTAGGCTATTTTGAAAAATGATAAGCTTCAAATTATAATTTGACTGCACATACTTCAGGACATTATAGCTATCCTCGGATTGGATAAATTATCAGAAGAAGATCGTTTAATTGTAGCAAGAGCACGAAAAATTGAGCGTTTCTTATCACAACCTTTCTTTGTGGCAGAAGTTTTTACAGGTTCTCCAGGAAAATATGTTGGTCTTGCAGAAACAATTAGGGGGTTTCAACTGATTCTTTCCGGAGAATTAGACAGTCTTCCTGAACAAGCCTTTTATTTGATAGGTAACATCGATGAAGCTACCGCGAAATCTATCAACTTAGAAGTGGAAAACAAATGGAAGAAATGACCTTAAATCTTTGCGTACCGACTCCTAATCGACTTATTTGGGATTCAGAAGTGAAAGAAATCATTTTATCTACTAATGGTGGCCAAATTGGCGTATTACCAAATCACGCCCCTATTGCCATGGCTGTAGATATAGGTCTATTGAGAATACGCCTCGACGACCAATGGTTAACGATAGCTCTGATGGGTGGTTTTGCTAGAGCTTAAAAGTTTTTTAGGGGAACCTAGCTTAAAAGTTAGTTAAATCTATTGAGAAAGAAAAGGATGACTACCGAATTTGATTGTCATCCAGGTATATATATATCACTGAAAAGAAAACACCATGTACATGTGGTACGCTCTCTAGAAGAGAGCGGCAAAAAAAGGAGTACAAGTACTAGTCAAAACCCCACTCCGGAAGAAGACAAAAGATGTGATGTACAATATTATCCACCTGACATCTCTTCCCACAAAAAATAACTCGGTTGCGCCATAGCCAGATGGCAAGTTACTTAAATTTAAGTCACACCTCAACATATTTGGTGATAAATACCCTTCCAAAACTTCATAAACCTTGCTTTATGCTTTTTCATTATTCCTCAGATAATACCATCTTGAAAGCATGTAAATTGCAATAAAGTTTCAACAACTATGCTAAAGTGAAAATTCTCTTTCATCATAAAATATGTCAAACCATGATACTTGTTAATTTCTAGAGTGTATTTTTAATTATGTGCAAATTTTGGAGCTGTAATCTAGAGAGAGAATAAAAGCCATGATAACATAAAGTCGATAACAAATTTATCAAGCATGAAGAGCTTTAACTTCAGTCTTTCTCAATATTGCTTTCTAATGATCGCCATCATTTCTTTTTTTGGTAACTAAGCCTATAGTTGAATAATGTGCTCATACTTTGAGACTACAACGCTGCATCCAATTCTGAGAGAAAGAGATGCATGGTTTGGGAAGACGTCAAATACAACAGTATGATGGAGAAGAGAAGCTTACAAATGCATCGCCAAAGGCTTCAACTGCACGGAGCCTTTCTTCATGCATGTCTTCTGTCATAATTGGTGCATCCTAAAATTGAAGACTTTAAAGGCTTGTTCAACAAGGGAGCTAAAAGATCAGTTAGAAATATTCAAAAAAGAACAAGACTAATTGACCTGTGTGTAGGGAGCATGCATCATCTCATATGAACCCAGGAGCATCATAGGACCCACAATACCCGCTGATCCCCTCCGTCTATTATCTATGATAGCTTCAGAAGATTGCACTGCATAACTAGTATGGTTACTCGATGAACTTACATTCTGTTCAAAGTCATTTGTGCGGTGAGATCCCGGTGAACTGCAGTGAGCATTAATAAAAATATCATTTGGTATAAACAAGACGATTTGTAGATCTTATAACACTCCACAGCCATGGAAGTGACATAGACTGAGTATTCTATTTTGTTTTATGGGCATGTCAATGATCAGGAAGAGGAATTAGATTGTGGAAGCAGATGCAATGCAACAAATTCTACGATTTCTTCTAGACAAACCAAAAACCAAGATGGCAAGTATCTTTGCAAAGTCTTGCCTGAGTAGTATATTCAAAGAAAAAAATATAGCTGAACAAAAGAAGAAATTTAACAAAAAAACACTTGAAGTAATCAAAACAACAATTACAGAAAATTAAAGCTCACAGTTGAGAAAGAGAAAGAATCAAAGGAACACAACTGCGAGTGCCACTAGTCTTACCTATCAATTCCACGTTCTGAATTCATTAACATTTTGGCTTCATCCACCTATTTTTCCATTGCAAAAGTATTACTACATATTTCTGGCCAAACGAAAGTAAGGAAAAAGATAGCTAACACCTTTGCACCACTAGGAGTGTGACTGTTTTTCGTGGCTTCAGTGCTGACTTCATCTTTAAGATCATTCTTCTTCCCAATGCATATAGAGAGCTATATAGAAAGTAGATTGTATCAAATCACTCATGCAATATATTCAAGAAAACACATTTTGAAGATATTTTTTGGATCAAAACATTTTGAAAACCTTCCAATTCTTTGATCACGAATGACGAAAGATTTCAGAACAATGAAACAGTAAGATTTGTCTCCCTCAAGTTATGAATTTACTGCAATCGTATAGCTCAAATTTCTTCATCTTGAGACAAATCCTTTTTTCAGAAAAAAAAAGGATTGTGGAATCATTAGTAATTTAAACGAAATCACTTGAAGTTCTGAAGTAGATAAAACTCTGTCGTCGTCCTCTTCCCTTTTAAAACAAAGTTTTAAGGTAGATAATCTTGGAGCTGAGTGTAGGCTGTCAATTGCAGAACTCAAAGAAAGTGTAGCTTCTTAAGAAAAGAGAAACTTCCCCAAACAAGAACAGAAAGGGAATTCCAACAATTCTTATTGAAAGTGAGAAACATGATCTTTTCTCTCAGAAGAAGAAACATGAGTTGTGGCTTGCATTTGGATAAAAATTAACATAAAGTTAGAAGAATCCATTTAGTTACATACCATCTTGCAAATTTATGTATGGTAAGACTTATAATGATCTATTAATATTCAAAGCCACCAATTAAAGAGAGAATGATCGGTCCTAAATATTAAACTACATGTGGAAACCAATGCTAACAGTTTACATCAACAACTCAATCAGGAAAGGAGTAAACACACACTAAGACAATAATAAGACATCTGAGATACAATACCATCAGTGATTACCTAATCAGAACTCTATAATACACATTGGACCATCAAGATAATGTTCCTTTTTTCGGAATTTTAAAGGATAAGTAGTGTCAATTTAAAGAAATGATGTTGCGGAAAAGGTTTCTGACAAAGACAAAAAGTTGGCCTCATGCAAAAGTTTACAAGTAAACCCAAGAAGACGGCTCAGTCCATGTGACAGAGGAAAGGATGGCTGTCCATGTGACAATAATCCCAAGTACTAACAAATCATGGTAATGCCATGAATTGTGAAAGAGCAAAGGATGGTTGCCCATGTGACAATAATCCAATATACTAACAAAACATGGTAATGCCATGAGTCTTCATCTGTTGCCAGAAATGGAAAATGAAATACAACACAAGCAGAAGTAAAAACCTACCATTTGTAGCTTCTGATGCACAAGACAAGCGGACAAGTCAATGCCACAATCAGTTGATATATTTGGCAAAGGTTGTGATTCCATCCAATACCATCGAACTTCTCGGACAAAGTCTAACCACAGAACCACTATGGCTACACAAATTAAGAAAGCTCCTTCAGAGTCATTGTAGTGAGAAGATACCCAGATACTACTCTTAGCAATATGATAAGGCTGTCATAGTTTAGTTTCAAAAATCAAAGTAGGCAGAAGACAACTCTAGCAACTGGTACAAACCACGTATATTACAACCACCAAACCAGAGTGACTGCAAACAAAATTGCGCAAAAAGCGATTCCAGGGGTGAGCCTTTAATTGCACGAGCGTACTTGTTTTCACGTTCCATGTTTGAACCTGGAGCCAGTAAAGCTGACATTAGATCACTAGGGATTAAGAAGGGTCATTCAAGGTGAAATTTATTTCTTTATTTTCCAAGGACAGGATGACTATTGAGATTGAGTGGCCATTCAACTTGAAAGTTATTATCATCTAAGAAGTGCTTGGTTTTTTCAACAGAGAAAAACATGCTTTATACTATTAAATTTTGCCAAATTCAGAAATTTATTGACAAATTACATTTTCAACCAAGAGAAGGCTTTGAAAAAATCTCTTGCATATGACAAAATAAATTAGATGCAGGAGAGGATATTGTTTCTCTGTATATGAGGCGTACATAGATCACGTTACTTTATAACTAGTAAACAAGATAATCAATTATAAGCAGATCATGTAATAATATCAGATGAATTGTTTGTGCCTACGTAGGTTCAAAGATTGGGCACATGTGCAATACATAAATCTCATACTCTGAATGTTTACTGTTCGGAGAAGGAAAATGCTTGCCCTAGACCAAAAAGCCTAAACCATGAGAAGTAACTGAAAAGTTGTTTGGCATGTTTTTATGTATCACACTCTGAATATTTCCTGTTCAGAGAAGGAACATGCTTGCCTTAATCCAAAACAACCAAACCATAAGTAACTGAAAAGTTGTCTGGATAGTAAGTTTGTTTCTTTTCTAGACAAAACAAGATCAATACTAAAGAATAGCATAATGCAAAGTATTTTTCAGAATATATATATACACAAATATATAAAACAAAGTCATGCGGACTGATCATCTAGAAAAGTCCTTTTCTATCATGATTGCAAACTAAATGGACACCTTGGTCATAACTTTGAAGACCATCACAGTATCCTACAATTATCGGTTCACTCACTAAAAGACATTGTCAAATCAGAATATCTCCAATCTTGGGGTTATCATAATTATAAAACAAAAGGTTTTCTTTTAAGCCCACTAAATAACGTGTAAAAAGGAAAGTCCTTGAATCTATCTATGAACAGAAAATTAAGCCATGAAATATACCATCATGGAAAATTTCCTTGAGAGCACGGTCGATGACTGTTGGAGGTGGTATAGCAGTTGTAAACCTTGAACTGTCAGAAGCTGGTTTGTCAGCTGTCTAGCATATATTAGACAGATATCAGAGGTGTAATATTTCAGGTTCAAACCAATCAAATATTTGAATAACCTTAGATAAAGCTGATAAAAAGAAGAAAACCAGACCTGCGACCAAGTCTTCCAAAAATTGTGCCTCAAACGAAACATCTAATGCACTAACAAGAAGTTGAAGTTGGGAAGCAAATCCAACAGGTTTTCCCATTGAGTCATCTATCCTATAAAGAAGCACATATTTTAATTCTGACAATCAAATAATGAAATACATATTTTGAATCATTGTGTGCATGTCTTTCGCTGCTAGAAGTGGACAGTTTTAGGCTACCGAAAAAAAGTAGACAGTTTTACAAAGAATGGTATGAAAGCAAAATATGACACAGAAGCTAAGAAGTAATCCTTGCAAAATGAAGCTCTAAGGGCAAACACATAGGTTACATGACAATTAGTAAGAATCAACAACAATGCACTTTGAGATTGAAGTAAAATTCATATAACGATGAACTGTTATATTATCAGACTCAAACAAACTCTACATGTGATTCAACCATGAGTATTGTTGCAAGAAACAGACAAAGAGAAAATTGCACACAGAGAGGTTCACTCTTCACTGGACGGCAGCAGAGTTATTACTTTGATGTGGAAGAAAATAATGAATGATACAAGATGCTGAATAACCCAGATTCTAGAAAGTTTAAATAGAGACTCCAATACAAAAACCCCAACTGTCTAGTGAGATCTCTATATGGGATGGGAACTTTCGCAGCCCCTAATTGTTTAAAAGCTTGTACTGCGTAGGGGTAAGGATTTACAACTAGGTTAAAATTCTAGAAATTATAAATAATTGTTATTGTTATATATGTGTATCATCGAAGGATATCAACCACCTTTATTTGTGGCTACCCTATTGCATTGGAGGTTTGGCAGCAGATGCAATGACCGGAAATAAACAACTCGGTGTTGGTTTCTGTCTGGAAATAAATACAGCTCACATCCATGCCGAGTTATCATAGTTGGAGGCACTTGTATATGATGACCATAGCGATCACATGGGCCATATAGCTTCAACGTAACCATCATTTTCAAGAGGCAAGGTGTTGTATAAAGAACATTGTACAACAAATCATTTTTTATTTCGTGAGATCCACATCCATTGACTCACTCTTCTATCTTTATTTTTTATTTCTCAAACATACATGTAAATTGCTTGTTTTTTCACCTTAATGTATGGTAGATGGCTGCCTAAGTTTGGGAGGCATCATTTTTTCTCTAAAAAAATTTATTATATACATATAAGGGTCCAATATTGTATGAATCAACAACTATCTTATATGGATGATGCAATTGCTTTTATGGACTGTTCTAATAATGGATCACAACCACAAATTTAAGACATCATGGTTGGCATTGGACTTCACATAGTGCTAACAAAGAACTGGTTCACACAAATATTTAATCTCATGCCCACACACGCATCACACATGCTACTCTTGTTAAATCAAACAGCAAATTATTAGATCTTTTCCTGAAAGATGAAATAGGTGAACATAATTATTAGAAACTTAATGAAGAAATTGAATTTATAATTTTCCAAAAATTCTCTTTTAGAGATAATATAAGAAGATGGCCAAAAATTCAAGAAAAATACAAGCAATAGTTAATCAAGAAATTCTTCTTAAAAAATAGTTAATCAAGAAATTTCAATTTCACAAAACCCATGATCTTTTTGTCAGATAATAAGAAACAAAGAGAAACCAAAGAATATCTCTTTCCCACCCAGGAATTATATATCTGAACCAAGTATCATGTAGCTCTCCGAAATAGATTATTCCCTCACAGGGTCAAATATAAAGAGACATCATAATTTTTTGGGGCAGGAGAAACTTCATCATGTTGCTCAAGAATCAGGAATGGTCAACCCATTGCTTCCATAAATGTGCAAAAATGACTAGCTATGTGATATGAACAAATAAATGTAGTGTTAACTAAGGTATACATGATGACAGAAGCTCATAGAAGGGCAAACATTAACAGGCATCTTATAAGCTGTTGCAGCTCTAACTTTTTTTTTTTTTTTGAGAAGGTGTTGCAGCTCTAACTGCATGAACCATGTTCTTTTTAAGGGATTTTCATGTTTCTAACATGATATTCATGCAACTAGGACTGCTGTATGTAGCTGAACTGAACAGGGATAGTGAGAATTAATGCTTTTGTAGTTCGACTTCTTAGTCAATTCATGCATGTGCCAAAAGATTCTCACTTGGCTGCAGCAATGAGAGTTATCAGATATCTCAAATTGTCTCCAGGAAAAGGCATTTTATTTTCATCTGAAAAGGACAATAGTGTGACTGCTTTTCCTGATGCTGACTGGGCCTCATGTATCCTTACTCGGAAATCAGTTTCTGCCTATTGCATTAAAGTAGGGAAGACATTAGTTTCCTGGAAATCAAAGAAGCAAAATGTGGTTTCTCGGTCTTCAGCTGAATCAGAATATCGAAGTATAGCACTTGCTGTCACAGAACTAATCTGGTTGGATCGGTTATTTGCAGAATTACAACTGCAACATCCATTTCACATGTTCAGAAATAGTCGTGCGGCAGTTCAAATGGTTGAGAATCCAGTTTTTCACGAGCGAACAAAACATATAGATGTTGATTGCCACTTTGTTCGTAATAAAAGTTTGCAGAAACTAGTTCGAATACAACATGTCTCAACTCAAAATCAGTTGGCAGATTTGCTTACAAAGGCGCTCAGTCGACAACAGCATCATTACTTGGTTGACAAGTTGGGTCTTTTTGATTTGTTCAAGACTCCAACTTGAGGTGGAGTGTTATCAAGCTGCTCTGTATGACTTCACTTGCTGAGTTCCAGATATCGGCAGTTGAAGTATCTTATAATTGGTAGTTATAATTTTATATCAGAAGTTTGTAACGGTTTGTATCTGATTATAAAAACTCAAAAAGGGAAGTTGTAATTTGAATTTTCATATTGCAATGAAATAGTAATCGGTTTTCCTCCCAACTTCCATCGTGTAGTTTGTGTGTGAGATCCAAGTGATGCAGGTATCGCCATAGATGAAGCTTGCAGAGCAGAGTTTATCATGTATAGGAGGTCTACATAAATAATAAGTACAATGGAAGTGATTTGCAAGTTAATATCTCAGTGCCTAAATCTCAACCAGAAAATACTTCAGAGCCATTATAACTTAAGATCATCACATCAGGTGTGTTGGAGAAAGTTTCTAAATCTTAAGAGTCTCAATATGTCATCTAATTAACTCAATAAAAGTTATTGTAAGTTCTCCAGAATGATGACATAATAATGATCTACAAAAATAACGAGAAGGAAAAAAATTCTTCTATAGGCTCAATAATATAACAAGAAGGCGAAGAAATCATCTTGCTGCTAAAGAATCAAAAGGAAATATATTCAAACAGAGACAAGAATACAGAATTTCTTTTTAAATTGATTGTGAACTCTTACATATTCAAGGATATCAGTGGGTATAGAAACCACTTGTCAGCATCAAATGAAGAAGCATTTTCTAGTTCTGCCATCTCATGAGAACCTTCAAAAACCTTGTTTGACCATATGGCAATCAATTCAAAACCTATAACAACAAATTTAGCATACCTCACATCATCATGAAAGTCCGAGAAGTCATTGAAACAGCAAACCAGTATAAAAATTAATTGGAGTTAGCTAAACATAATACATTTTAAAAACAAAATAGAAGAAGAGAACATGAAACTACATGCTACCTTAGGTAAAGTTCAGATTACATCCTAATACCAATCTTTTTAACATATATCAATTTTCTTCGTTTTTTCTTATAAAGTTTACCATATATTTATTGGTTTAAAAAAATTGGTGGTCACAATCAATACAATAACAACAACAACAACAAAGCCTTATCCCACTAGGTGGGGTCGGCTACATCGATCATACGACGCCACTCCGTATGTTCGTTGATCCATGTTCATGCGATTCGACAGGGTTGCAATCAATAATGTTCCATTAATTCTCCAATTGCTTTGTCAGTTGTAGTAACTAACCCTTCATGTTATAAATGCATGGATGGGACACCCCTTGAAAAGTGTTCAATAACTATGTCACTGAGTTTGGTCCACTCAATATGGACTATTTTACTATGGATATTTATCCTCTCAAATGGAAACTATTGGTAATGATTGTGTTTAAGATTTTTGCACTTGTACTGCCAATAATCTTCTTCTTATTTTCATTTTCATTGCCATAAAGTCACTTGTATTTTTCTATTTCTACCAATGGTATTGGAGCCACAGCAATCTTAACAAAATATCCACCTAATACTCTTTGATCCAATTTTTTCAATAGCTTTTAGCATTAGTGGACAAACTACAAATCATTGATCTGTATAACATGAGATGCAACAACATTGGAAGTACAAAAAAACAGAGAAATCAGCTTTAGTGCACGTTCCAAAGGAAAGTTCATTTCATAAGAAGAAAAGCTCAAAGGTTGTCATATTGATTAAAAAATCCTCTCTTGATGCACTGATAAAATATCACTTTGTATTAATTAATGTGATGATTAAAAAATAGTCGTTTTTTCCCTTTTGAGAAGATCATAGTGGGTAGTTATAACTTATATATTCCATGAGTCCATTGTTTCCTTTATTAGCTTTGTTATAGTTATAGAAAATTGAGTCTTCAAAATAGAAATACACAGATGGGTTCTCAATCCATATGGTGGAATGGCAGAGCATATGTAGACCAAAGAGGTTTGGGCGTTCTGGACCTCCGAACTTTCAGTGAGGCTCTGCCTTGCAATAGGGGTTGTGAGCTTTTAGGGGAAGGTGAGGGACTGCTTTTTGACATAATCAACACCTGCCATGGGGAATGGACAACCTGGGACTGGGGATTCCTGAGCTACCATGGTGTTTCTATGTTTTGGAGGGGGATCTCGATGGTTCTGCCCAAGAATCGATCTCATTTCAAGCAACATATTGGTTCCGGTTCTAGTTTCTTATTTTGGAAAGACAGTTGGCATCAGTTAGGATTTCTGGCACATCGTTTTCCTAGGATATTCGCGATTGCTCGGGACAAGGACGCCACTCTCGCCAACGTTTGGGTCTGTCACAATTCTTCTGGTCGATGTTGGGCACCTTCTTTCACCTCTCCTCTGTCGGATCACTGAACTTATTGAGCTGCTTCAATAAATCTCTGAGCTCAGCATTGACAACTGGCATAGGGATTGCTGGGTGTGGACAGTGGCTCCTTTTCGGTACATTCTGCTTAAAATTTGCTAAGGGGGCAGGGGCATGGCATGTATGATGTTTTTTTACTGGAAGGCCAAGGTTCCTCTAAAAATCAAGATTTTCATGTGGCAGGTCAGGCGAGGCAGGATCCTTACTGCAGCATATCTCTCTGGTTTTGTTCTGGGAGTTGTCGCCGATGTGTTGCACCTACCGGGAGGAGGAAAACTTGCAGCATCTCTTTTTTGGTTGTAGAAGCTGGCGTGTGGTGTGGAAGAGGCTTGGCATATCATCTACTGTGGCAGCGTCCGAATATGATTTCTAGCTATCTTTCAGAAGAGGAGGGCCTTCCTGTTCACACACATATAGATCCAGAAGGGACGTGGCAAGGGTTTTCGCAACCATGTGGGCTATCTGGTTGCAAAGAAACGCGGTGGTTTTCAGGGGTGATCCTTGCTACTTTAACATCATTTTTCACATCAACTCCATGACGAAGGAATGGAATCTTTCTATTAGATGAATTTTTGCTTTATCCTGTGCCCTGGTCTGTTTTTTTGTTTTGTAACCTTTTCTTCTAGGTCGCCAGTCCTATTCCCTTCTTTCCAATTGTAATGCCTTTTGCATCTTTTGGTATGAATGAATATGGATGATTAACCTTTTACCCTCTCAAAAAAACTTTATTTCCAACGGTCGAAAAGTTATGTTATTGTAATTGAAGTTTGGTCAACTCCATACTTACTATGCTATTATGAAATTCATCCTCCTGAATGGACAAGTTATTAATAGTGATTGTATTTAGAATTCTTTCACTTTTACTACTAATAACATCTTTTTCATAGTTATAAAGTCACTTATATTTCTCCTTCTATCCGTTCATGTATCAACCAACAACATTTTAAGCATAACAACTCTCAAGAAACATTGCCAACATAATAAGTAAGACCCAACACACAACAGCATAGATCAGAAATTAAAACCTTGGCAAAGAACCTAATGTATAATTGAGTATTGTGTTGGATATAGAAGAGAGATAAATAACTGCTTCAAACATCAACAATATGACAGATAACAAAAGAAATCATGAATCCATAAAATTGTTGTATATTCTTGATAACGAGAGTTCCAGGATGCAAGGTATTATGTGAAAACAGTTTGACAGAACTTATACCACGTCAGTTATAACATCTGCATAATGTGCTAAATCAGCGACCAAATACACCAGCAAGAAAATAAAAGTATAACAAGAAAAATACACTGTTATTATACAAATAACAGAAAACATGGGAAAGAATTGATCTTATGCTAATGTATCTTAGGTAGGTATGAAAAAGCTACCTGTAACAGGATCCTCAGCAGAATACCATTCTGACCAAGGGCAATCATCATCCCATTGCGACTTCATGTCGACATCCCTAAGTGGCCCATTAACTTGACGACCTGAACTTTCCATCTCATAATCATTTGTTGGAGTTCTATATGTTAGCTTCATTCCAAAATGCACTTTGAAAAGGCTCATTGAGAAATCTACCGAATGCATGGCCTTCAAAACAAGTTTGGAGAGAATCCAGGTTAAGCAATCAAGGAGAACAATGACTATATCCAATATATGATATCCAGTGTCTTGCAGATGCCAAATAGAACCATTCTACAGAAGCTGTAATAAATTGTTATCCTAAATTAAAGAGATCAACAAATGTTTGCCACGCTGAAGATTTTTCTTTTTTGAGTGAGAAAAAGATTACTACAATGCTTGGGTAATCATCCGGAATGTGTTAAAGAAACCATAGACTGTAAATTTACAAGTCTGACAGTGTATATAAACAAAGGATGCAAAAGTAAAAAAAGAGAAACTAAAGGTTGAGCTTCCTGTGCCCCCTACTCTCTAACCAAAAAAGAGACATGATGTACAATGTTTTCAACATAGCACCTTTTTTTCTTTTTCTTTTTTTTTTTTTTGTGAGGAAGAACATAGCACCATTCCCCCAAAAAATAGTGTGATTGTCTTGCATGACATATTCAACATGCATTTGGCATTATACCCCTCAAAAAAAGAAAGGAATGCAACACACAAATCATGATTTTTTGAACATCTAAATTAAGTTTTTTGCTTGAGAAGTAAAATTAAAATTCAATGCTACATAATGTTATTCTAAAATGACAGTGAATACACTGCTTTGAAAGTTGAAAACAAGTGTGAAGATAGTGAATGATAATAGTTTACACATAACAATTAATTTTCCACAAAAAAATGCTCCTGACAAACTTTCTACAAAACATAATGTTTTACAGGCTCCAGTTTCTTTCAGGAGAAATACTAAACGGACTACAGTTACTGCAAAACATAAGTGCGCCAACAAACTCCGTCTCCGAGTCCACATGACCGGTGGAAACTGTTGCTCTTCTTAATGGCTTAAGCTTTTAGAAAAATTGGTTAGCACACCAGAGATCAAAAGTTCGAACCTCGTTAAGCTCTTATTAAAAAAGTAATTTTCTCCCTTAATTGTCCACGTGTTAGGCTTGGGCTAGACTAAAAAGTTGTCAACAGCCCACACGTGAGGGAGAGTTTTAAGAATATAAAATTAATGATGTTGCTCTTCTTAATGGCTTAAGCTTTTAGGAAAATTGATTAGCACATCAAATTTAACAAAAACAAATTTCAAGACAGAGCTCAATCAAAAGGATTTCCCTACAACACAGAACATGAAATTTAGAGAATAAAGGTACAGCTTTATTGAGATTGCTAGAATTCAGCATGGTTATGGTACTTTTGATCTCCCAAAGAATTGAAGTCATGGAGGTCAAAATTAATGATAAGACTGACTATCTGATTAAGAAATAGGTTACACATGCCTTTGGTAATTTCAATGTTGAAAGGGTACCCTTATGAAAAATGTTTTTTTAGAGGCAAAGGGAAGTCTACCAAATTATGGATTCGTCCGTATATATTACTATAATGGTAAAACTATTAGAATGATAAAAAGAAAAAAGGAAACAATAAAAATCATTTAAAAATAGTACTTAGAACTTACAAATTTTGAGACGAATAATTCATAGAGACCCTCCAAATGCATGAGCCGCACAGGCACTTGGCTACCAATACGGTCACCATCAAATCTTCTGGTAAAACTTAAGTCCATGTTTTGGATCCCCATGTATGCTCGCCTGGAAGGATCATGAACTGGAACAAATGCTGGCCAGTTACTACAAAATGAAAGACAAATTAAACATATTATATTTTCTGTTTGTAAAATCATCCAAAAATTTTGAGAAAAAAAAAACTTAAATTCCTTTCCAAAAGCCATCTCATAACAAATTTCATAAAGATCTATAAATGTTTTTTTTTTTTGAGAAGGTCTATATATGTATTTTGTATAAATATATTTTATTATTGATATATAGATTCATGTTTTCATATTGTTGACTTGGTTCTTCACCAGATAATGTTCAAAGAAGATGTTAGTTGACTTCTGCACTGTGATCAAATTGCATATACATTGTCCATGTTCATGCTGCTAAAGCCATCAAAATATCTCATAGAACCTTAAGCTAATTAACCAAATGTACACATAGCATTATTTAAGAATCTTAATAGGCGCCGACAAAAAAGATCTTAATAAGAAAAAACTTTAAGAAAATCTGAAGTTTCCAATTTCAGGTGCTAGTAAGCCACAGATAAAGTTATAGAAGCCGACAGCACATTCTACATTTCTTTGTTTTTAAAGTAGGAGAGGATGAGAGACATTCTACCTTTCTATCTCCCTTTACTTTGGAATAATGTTAGAATGTGTAGTGTTTCCAAGTGTTACGATGTGGTTATAAAGATGAGTGATTTGACCAGATGGAGATGTTATTCAGGTAACTGACCTACTGCAATTTGTTAAGGCAATTGCAACAGCACTTAAAAGCTTTGTAGATTCAGGTTCATCAAGGACCACACCACTAGCACTAATTGGTGAAATTACCTGTAGCAAAATTAACAGATTGTGAATATCGGAAAAAATAACAGACTATTTTTTCAGGGGAACACATAGAAACAACCATAAGCTATGCCCTTTTCTTCTGGGAGGAAGCCATCTGATATAAAATTAAGATAACAAATCTTAAAAATCGTTGTTTACTTCAGCGTTTGTAGTCACTTATCCACTCTTTTAATTTATAGTTCTTTTTTACAGATCCTGATAAGAGGTTAGAAGAGTAGCAGGTACTACTAAAGAAGAGTGAGGTCTACAGGTTAAAGGAGCAATATGGGCCCAAAGCATATTTCTAAGTAGACAAAAGTCCTTAGGTTAAAAATAACAGCATAAGCAGAAATTAACTAACAATGTAAAAAGATCACGAATTACATCAGAAATTATAAACACATAACAAGATATTACAAAGAACTTGGGATAAAAGGTATGTCACTGGCATGTTCTTTAGATACTATTACATCGCAGTATAAATTATCAAATTAAAAAGTCAATATAAAGTTCCAAGGTTGGACAGACTTTGCTGACATCGGATGACATTATGCCGTCCGATGTCAGCAAAATATTTCTAATTAGTCCAGGACATGTCAAAAGACACAAAAGTTCCCATATCTCTTTGATGAAACAAACAGAAACTTAAGAAGAGAAACTTCATGTCCTGATTGAAGTCATACAATGTGTCATTCCATATGTATGAATATTGGCTCATATTTTCAAAGTGCTTGGATCAATGTGCAACTGGCACAAGCGTACCAGCAGCTAACCAAAGTAGTTATGTATCACGTAATGATCGAAGTCCGATGACATTCCCTCAGAAACTAACAGATAAAAACAAATATCAGATCATTAAAATCAGACAGAAGGCTTCAAAATAAAACCATACCCGGCAGACCCATACCAAGCCCAGCACATGGCGTTTTGCAAACACCACCTTGTTTCATGTAATTGTTGGTCAAGAAACTGTGAAACCCTATGTTTCACCTATCATAGCATTTTAATGTAAAACCTTGACCCCATCGATATGGTTCGTTTCAGGCCTCAGTTTGAGAATCATAAAAAACATCCCAAGGGGTCACAAGTATATCCAATTATATACCCAATATTTCTCCCATGTCTTGCCCATGTAGGATTAGGTACCCTTCCCTAGGAACTCAACAACCCCTTTCTTGAAGAAGAAGAAGAAGATCCCCCCCCCCCCACCCCTTTTTTTTTTTTTTGAGAAAGAACTCAACATCCCCATTGAAGTTTAACCCACCACGGGGACACATGGAGCGGCTCTAATACCAAAAGTGGCACTCTGGTCCCCATCAATATTATTCACTTTGGTCATTGACTTGCACGATTTTAAAATGTTTCTCAAGAGGTCACTTACAAACTGAAATCCTTGCCTTAAACCTTACAAAATAAGAATTTTCCTCATCCAAGATTTGGTAATTACAGAAGAAATGTAATAGGCTATCCAAAGATTTCCTCATTCCTGTGTGTGTGCGCGCGCGCGAGTCACATGTGAGAGCACGTGTGTGCGTTTGCGCGTCGTGTTGGTGTGGGTGTGAGTGCGGGTGTCTGTTTCCTTAAGTCAAAGGAAATTTATATAATATCCAAATAAACAGCCAGCAATGAAGTAAGTCAAAACTTGAGCACACAACCACCGCACACATACAAGAAAGTTGCCCACTCCAAAGGAGATTTGCAAATCATGCATACCATCATCCCAAAGTGAACCTTGACCTGCAAGAATTGAAAACTTTATTTTTTTTTTTTTTTGAAAGGATTGAAAACTTTATGGTAAATTGCAAGAGGAGTAGAAAAGACAGACTAAAAAAGAGATTTTGATGAATAACTGACCATGTCTAGACATCTCAAAATAATACTCGAGCCAGTATGATTTTACACCATACTTCAATTCAGATTTCACTTTGTATAATTTTCTCTTGTCATGCAAGCATTCTGCACCCTTTTCCTGCATAAGGTAGATGTTTTAGAAACAAAACAGACTCAAAACCCACTTATTCGCTTACATTTGTTAACAATCTACAAATAGAAAAGACAATTACTTAAATTTCACATCTGCAAGACAAGCATAAATTTTGAAGCCCAGTTCAGTTTTACTTATAAGGCAAGTAGCCAAATATGGAAATACAACTGACATCAGACTGACCAAAGGTTGAAATCTGCATATCGAAATAAAAGGAATATGTTGCACCTACCAAAAAGAGACATAACAAGTTGAAATGCCCTGTCACAAGCAATGTAGTCTAATTCGATGAGAAATGGAAACTAGGTTGCACCATGTAAATATAAAACAATCGTATCAAGGTTTGCTGCAGTATTAACAATAAGACCTGAGCCATGACATCACGAAACAAGAACAATATCAAACAACAGTATGAAAAGATAAGTTGTTTATAGATTATAAAACTTTTGATAAAAATATAAGTATACATCTGCTTTTATTTAGTGTTGTAGCAGTGAAACAAGATGCCCCAACTTGGAAACTGTCATGTCGTTATTTAGTGAAATATAGCATTTGACTTCCATATCATGTGGGATTAGATTGTTTTAACCTCTTATTAAAATGCTATCTATAATCCTTGGATATCCTTTCACCGGACAGAGAAAGAGCCTCCCTCCCACCCAAGCAACATCTAAACATGTTGCTTCCTCCCACTGTGCCAGAATTAATGTGCTGAAAAGAGAATGTCGCATGAACAAAAGCAAGAAGTAACTACAGAAAGTGAATACATAGAAAAAGGAGCACCCACTCAAGTCAATTCTCACAATCAAAAGATTTTTTTTTTCTGAGGAGAAAAAGGATGACCACCAGAGTTGTGGTTGTCATCCAAATATACATATATATATATATATATATATATATATATGACTATGGTATGGAGATATTGTACAGGTGTAGGCTCCCAATGAAGAGCAACAACAAGATGGAAAATCTCTTATAGTCAAAACCCCGCTCCCAAAAAAAGAAAATGTGGTGGCACTCAAACAAAACAAACATCTCTCCTACCAAGAGTGGCCAGAAAACGCTGGACCACAATAGCCCTACCACTGGTCAAAAGGGGTCTTCCACTCTCCGCCTTAGTGTCTGGCGAGCCAAAACCTTTCCTAATCAAAAGGGGCCAAAACACAGTGCTCGTCCGCTGCCAGGTGCCTCTGGACCACAATCACTTTCCACCCATCTGCCGCTCCCAAGGTTGGCCCATGCAATCCATATGGCTAGCTTCACTAACTCGTCGAGGTTGTTCCGCTGCCAGCGTGTGTGACGGAAGCCGCGCTGGCTTCCGCAACTAGGCGAACCTCCTCATCCGTCCACCCTGCGAGAAGGTGCCCCCCTCAGCATCTTCACCGGAGGTCGGCAAAACCGGCACGGTCTGTGGAGCACCCCCCACCACCGGCTGCTGGGGCGGCGATGGCAAAGGCTACATGGTTGACTGCTGTCTTGCCGGCAGTGACGACTGTTGTGCAAGAAGCTGCTGTCCTACTGGCGGTAGTGTGGCGGAGGCCGGCAACATCTCCACCTGGACGAATCTCCTCGGCCGCCCTCCCAGCGAGGAGATAAACCCCATCTGCCGTGTCATCGACGGCCAGCGGGTCCCGCATGGTCCGCGGCACACCCCCCACCTCAGGCTGCTGGGGAGGTGGTGAGGATGATTGCACGAGAGGCTGCAAGTTTGCTTGTTGCAGTAGCAACGGCGGCTGAGTGAGTAACTACAATGTGACAGCCTGTGCACGCCGACAGCGCTGATAATAGAGGAGGGAAGCTATCAGATCATTGCCAACAGGTGTGGTAGTCACCGGGATGATCACTGAGATGCCAGTGATAGTGGGCGGTGTGAACCGTGGTGGGGTTGTAGATGTCTGGCTTGGACCGAAAAGATGAGGCAAAGCTGGCAGTGATGGGGTTATGGGCATGGTGGTGGAGGTCGGGAGGAGGACCGGCGCATTGTCAGACTGGAGCGAGTTAGCAGGGAAGGAGTGGGATGGGGTCGACTGGACACTAGTGTGGGGGTGGGAGGGCAGCTTCACGGACTCGATGAGGTGGGGGATGGTTATATTCGAATTTGAGTTTGCTTGGGCTCGAAGTTGGGTTCGTAGGCAGGCACAGTGCGCAGGTTCAGAGTGGGCGCGAAGGTGGTGGGGCTCAGCTGCGTTGGATGGTGGGATTGGGTCTGGAAGATTTGGGTTATTGGGTTCAGGATAGGAGGCAGTTGAGTCAACTTGCGAGTGTGTGTTTAGTTCAGGGTGGGGTGGGTTATGCGATTGGGTGTGTTTTGAATTTGTGTACGGTTCCTGTGCTTCAGCGGTGTCGGGCCCGCTGGCCTGCGACTGACGTCTGGACAGCTGACTGCAGTGGATGACCGGTGACCACCTCAGCCCACGATGAGGCACCATCCAAATATCGCAATTTGAGGGTGAAGCTGCCAATCCCGGCGTAGAGAGTCAACGTCGAAAGGAGGTTGCAATCTGGGCAGAGCTCAACGTCAATGGAGGTGATAAGCAAGTCCAGCGAGCCAAGGGTTGGGAGAGCAATGGATATGGGATTCCCTCGCGCCACCGCCAAGGCGGTCTCTGGCCGCTGGAGATGGAGCGGAAGGTCGTGGATGTCAACTGTTCGGCATCTCCCAGGGGTGCCAGCAAGGCTCCATCTCCTTTTTTCCACGGCCGCCACATAACGCTGGTGTGTGACGACAGTTTGGTCGGCGCTGCAAGGAGGAATTCATTTTGCTGTGACGACCCTGGGACAAGCAGCCATAGCGAGGGAGAAATGCGGCTTAAATGGAAGGGCGGCGAGGCTCCAATCTTGGTGAGACTGCTGAACAAAGAACCACTGATCCGGGGGGGACCACTGGTCTCGCCGACGACGCAGTCACTCAGCAGGTCGATGACACGCTGGATCCGGTGACCACGGAATGGAAAGGGTAAGAGCCGCCTGAGACGCCAAAACAGGGGGCGCGTTCTGCATCGCATTTTGTTGGGGACGGGCAGGTGGTGTCGCAGATGGATGTTCTAGCAGGGTACAGGGGCATGACGCTCTCAAGTGACCCTCGCCCCTACATCGGAGGCAGCGGAGAGGGCCGGAACGGATAGGGCCGGATGCGGGCCAGGGTGGTCCAGCCATCGTTAAGGCGGAGCACCCTGCAACGCATCGTACGCCGGAGACGGAGGGGTCGCTGCCACAGACAGGTGGAAGGGTCGCTGCCGGAGACAGGTGGAGGGTCGCTGATTGTTCAAAAAACATATCCACTGCTCCAGTATCGAAATCAACATACACCAATACCATAAAGGAACTTGTATAGTTGTCAAATGAATTTGTCTTCAGGAGATTGTTAAATTTTTTTCTAGTTGCATTACAGGTAGAGACATTATTCAATCTCCTATTAAACTTTTTTTTCTTTTTTGAGGGAAGTTTAATGCTAAGATTTGTTGGCGCATCCCCCTCAAAAAGAAAAAACCTTGTTAGTTCTTAGACAGAAAGAACTTGTGAAAAGCACACGGGACAGATAAAGCAGAAATCTTAAACTTTGGAACAGAATCTAAAGTCCGTTACAAAGAACTCTATTGGAAGAAACATATGTAGTGAGAACAAGACATTACTATGAGACAACAACAAACAACAACAACAAAGCCTTATCCCACTAGGTGGGGTCGGCTACATGGATCATACGACGCCATTCCGCTCTATTAGTAACCAAACCTTTCGGTATATTATTCACCAATAGATTTCGTTGATCCATGTTCATAAGATTCGACATGATTTTATGTTGGCTGTCGGGGCCTAACACAACCCTCCTCCTTTATCCGGGCTTGGGACCGGCTATAAAATATAGGCGGAGTTAAGACATTACTATGAGACAAATGAAAATAAAACTCTAATTCCCAAAATCAACTTCCTGAATAAGTCGCAAAGCTATTTATTCATCCTTGCACTTTGCACCCCAAAAAAGGATTTTGTTATAATTCCCTATATGGTGTTGGTCAAAAGTTACTGCCTACATAAATATGGAACACATTAAGAAAATTGAAGAAGAAGTATGTACCGTTAGGTTTTTTGGCCCATCAACCATCCACAAACGACAGAGAGCTTCTATTTCTGATATGAATCTAAGCAAAACAAAAGTTAATTCCATTCTGAAACAAGCAACACTAAATTCAGAACTAAGTTAGGTACCTTTCCCACGACGATGCAAGTGTGAAATCATCAAACCGCTCGAGCTGTAGAAAAAAGTAAAGGGAAGCTCAAATTACGACTTCTATAACTAAGATTCCAACTTCAGTCAATGGTGTTCAATTTTCCTGCACCACCATTTACAACACTACAAATTCCAGGATAAAAAATAAGTTCTTCGATCCAACAAAACAAATCATGATTTATCCGTAGACCAATCTAATTTAAACAGCATAAAAATCTATAAACAATGAACGTATAGCAAACATTGCGTGAAGAATCGACCAAAAAACGGATTACAAAAACATTAAAAATTTTCAGAAAACACCAAACGATCTTTCAAATGCAAAGAATTTGAAGGAAACTTGAGATCTATCAACCGAATCGCATAATTAATTAAAGAGAAGGGTGAAGAGACCACGAGAAGAATACCTCTTCTAGGGTTTCATCTTCTTCCTCCTTGGACACTTCTCCTATGAGGACACCTTTTCTGCGCGTCGATTTGCTCGAAGACGCCATTGGAGACCTGCGATCCGACGATCGCCGGAGCCAAAGAGGACAGAGAAAAACAACGGGAATGAAAAAAAGAACACATTCGTCGGGAAATGAATATATTTTAAATTAAAGAAAAAAGAAACGAAAAGGAGGTAAGAATAATAATTAATTATTAAAGAAAATAAAAACGATGTGTTTTCAAATGGACGGTAATTTAGTTATATAATACATTTTGTATCGGTAATGTGCTTATTTATTTTTCAATTTAGGGATCAATGAAAGAATGAGCCATAGAAGATTAAAAAAATAAGGAGCAAGAGATGTAAGTAAAAAAAATCTAAAAATTGAAAATTCACCTCAACATAAAAATTTATATTTTTTCTAAGCTTTAAGAAAATATTTAATTTAATTTTTTTAAAAAAACACCCGAAGAACCTAAAAATCTAATTTAAATTATATAAAATTTATAGCATTATTATATTTGAAAAATATTTATATTGTATATAAAATTAGCCAAAAATATCATAATATTTATCGCATTTATAGATGTTGACAAAAATTATATAGGTCATAAATAGTAGTAAAATCTATAATAACTTATTGGCATCAATTTATAAAATAAATAATTTCTTAAGCTATCTTTTTATAAATATGAAATATATAAAAATTTAGGGACTCGAAAAGAACATTCCAAAAAATTGATTTTTACAAATTTTAAGAAAATTATTAAAAAAATGTGAGTTATCTTTTAAATGGAAAAAAAATCCAACCAAAGTATGGAACAATGTGCTGGGCTTCATTGGACTTAATGGCTTAACTGTGAACTGTCTTTGAGGTGGACTGGGCCCGGTGTGAAAAAAAAGAGCATGTGCATTTTCAAAAGAGCATGTGCATTTGAGGTGGACTGGGCCCGGTGTGAAAAAAAAGAAAAGGGCACGACGACCCATGGCTTTAGCACGGGGTGCATCATGCACGGAGCAATTAGGAGAGGGTTAAAGAGGAAGCTTCTTGAACTATATTTGGCTTCCTTAGATAGTTAAACTTAGTAGCAAGGTAACATTCTCAGCGGAACAAATAGTCAGAAATCCAAAAGTAGTTGATTTGGGTGCCCTTTGGTTGGGGTTAAGTGGCAGAATAAATTGATTTTCATCTTAATACAATTAAACATATGATTTATTTCATAAAAAGTACAAATGACAGATTTTTTTTCAAAAAGTTAAATTAGCAAACATTGAACTTTTGAGAGATAATGTATTCTTTTGAAATGATAGAATATAAGTTATTCTCGATGCAAATTTCGAAAATAGCTAATCGGATAAAATATGTACAATTATTCCATACATTCTTAACCTTCAACCAAACAATCCCTTGGTTATTAATAAAGAAGAATGGGACTGAAGCATACTAAATAAATATCTCAAAGCATAAACACTAAGGCGTGGTTCGAGAATATAACGAAAGGAATAAGTGAAAATATTCTTAAGAATATGATATTTCTTGTAGTTATTCTTATTCTTATTTGATTGTTAAAATGTTATTCTAGTAATGATGAAAATTGTTATTCTTGATAATGTTTAGTTTATAAGAAAAAAAGTAAGAATAAATATTATAAAATGATTAGTGTGCCCCTTACATTAGTGTTAAAAATAATGAACAAGTTTGCTTTGTTAAATTTTCATGATATCACAAATTTATTTTATACAATCATAACATCTCATTATTTCTTCTTTCTATACACATTCTTTAATTTAATTTGCCATATGATGACACGTTTAATAGACTTTAGGCACTAATAGGTAACAAAATTGAATCTTCTTTACAACTATTTTTTATGTTTAATAGACTTTAGGTACTGATATGTAACAAAATTGAATCTTCTTTACAACTATTTTTTTTATTTTGTAGCATGCAGAGCAACTAACAAATGATGACAACTAAACTATTCTTATATAGTTAGTTGGCATGAAATTAAAAATCATGAAAATTGTTGGTTACAAATTCAGGTATTGCATTCCACACACAAGATAAAAAAAATACAAGTAAATCATTCACATACTAATGATATCGAAGCATAGAAGACAATTTTCAAAGAAAATATGTCATCTTCAATATTAGAGTTGGCTTTAGAGTTTGGCTTACAATATTGAACAAGCTTCATAAATTATAGTCATAAACTTAGAAAGCATACAAACAACTCAAATAAAAATTCTGCATGCATATGATGACCATCTACTCTAATCTCTTCTGGTTGTCGATATTGAAGCTCCATGTCATCACCTTAAAGAACATCTTGATTAAATAACATGTTGATAATGTTCAATAATAACATTAAGAACAAATGCATAAAGGGTATTGCTCAAGTTTAATGTTAGGCATCATACCTCTTTTTAGAACTTTTTCTAATTTTTACATCACAACTGATTGGTTTCTCCTTGGTTCCCTGCACATTGAGGTATATAATTATTCACACATATGGTTTATAAAATTTTAATGCTTAGTTAATGTAATTAAACCAACTCCATTGTACATTCTTCCACGATTGCAATGATTATTCCATAATGTACTAGTTATTTGGCCATGAACCAGATCACCGCTGCGACTCACATCATTTCTTGTAGGTACATAAATTTCTTGCATATCCGAATCACTATCATTAAGTTGAGCTTGTGACATGTTGAAATATTCATCATTTTCTTGGTAACGCTTGATGAAATTGTGCATAACACAAGATGCCAAGACGATGCGTTCTTTTGTTGCCATAGAAAATGGTATTGCTGACTGAAGAATTTGAAATCGCATATTTAAAATG
The DNA here is from genome assembly GCA_030549335.1 of Pontederia crassipes. Taxonomy (NCBI): domain Eukaryota; kingdom Viridiplantae; phylum Streptophyta; class Magnoliopsida; order Commelinales; family Pontederiaceae; genus Pontederia; species Pontederia crassipes. The sequence goes on along the minus strand of CM060196.1, from coordinate 54,362,292 downwards.
CCAAATGACTTTTCAACACAGTTACGAAGTTGTGCATGACGATGATTGTATAGCTCCTTTGGGTTGTCGTATCTCCTTGGACGTTGATTGTTGAATTCAGACAAGTGATATTTAATACCACGATATGGTGCAAGAAATTTTTCTAAATTAGCATATCCAGAATCTACCAAATAATATTTACCTAATAAAAAAACTTAATTATTCTTGAGCATAAATATATTGAAAATTTTATTTGAAATCTATGTTTTGCATACATTCTGGTACCACAAAATTTGCATTTTCTACACACCATCGAAGAACTCTCATATCAACGGATGACCCCTCCCAACCGGTGCAAACAAAAAGGAATGCAAGATCAAATGATGCCACAGCCATCACATTTTGGGATATTGTGCCCTTACGATTCCTATAACGTGCTTGATCAGCCTTTTGAACTAATACAGGGATGTGTGTTCCATCGACGACTCCTAATGCATGCTACAAAATTTAAATGTTCTTGTTAGCAAGAAAAATATGAAATGACAAGTACCCTGAAGCAAAAAAAGTCTTACCACAAAATATGGAAAAAACATTGTGGACCTTCGTATGCGAGGATGCACACCTTGATTGCCATCAGGTAATACAATGAACTCTTTATTCAAAGAACATATAGCTCTGAGTACATTGTTAAAATGTCGTGAAATTATTTCTCCTGAATGTTGAAATGCCTTTGCCATATTTCTATTTGATTCTCCATGTCCTAAATAATGTAAAAAGTAAGCCAGTTGCTCACTTGCACTCATATGTCATGTACTTGTTATGAGACCCCTCAATGTAAGTAATTCTTCTAACTTCATAAATATTGGGGGTGACATCCTAAAAAGTTCATAACATCTTCTAGGGTGGCCACCCAATATGTCATGACCAAAGAAAGGCCTTGTTCTACAAGGTATTTTCGAAATGATACTTCGACAACCAAAGTTAACTAGGCCACTAGTCATTAGTATTTTGATGACATCTTCATGGAATTTCTCCTCTTCATTAAAAAATTGTATCAACATATGTTTATTCATCTATTTATAGAAAAAAAAATTTACCATGATGAAAATTAATGCATAACATAAAAAAATAATATAATTATTTCACACAACATCAACAAAAAAAATTAAGAAGGAGATCACTTAATACAATAGAGGTAGTCCACACAACATTAAGTAGTACATAAACTAAGATAGAAAGTCATAACTTAATAAGCATGACACAAATTATTAACATAGAAACTGACATGGAGAGCATTTAGCTCATTCAAAAGGATCGTTATTAGTCTGCAAACAAGTTATGTAGTTGCAAAAGGTTGTGTCATTAGTATTAGCAAAAAGGTATTGTCATAGGTGCAACAGAAGGTAGTGGCATTAGAGCAGCAAAAGGTAGTGGCATTCACGAAGAGCACAAAGCAGCTGTTGATGAGTCACCACGAGCTGGTGAAGAACAAAACATGAATCGCAACACATTGCTCTCATCTGATCGAAATTGTTGAGAACCAAAGCTCGACATTTGTGCTGGTGGGGTGATAGTAGCAAACGTAGTACATGGAACTGAAGGAGATGCTCCAAATGAAGAATTGAAAGTGGTATTTGGATAGAAATCCAACCCAAATACTCTAGGTGTTGCAACAGGTGATGATCTAAAGGCTGGAGCGTGGTCTGATTGTGTAGAACCAACAGTGAAATAAGAACATGTGAATCCTGGATAGTTAGAAGTTTGGCTTCTTCGTGGGCGGTTACGATGATAATCATAAACTTGTTGGAGCAGCCATGGATCCAACGTATCGTCATCGCAAATCATAAATGCCCAACAATTAGACTCATTATTAAATGACTCCATCATGGCCAACTTGAACTCCACAGTATAGACCTTCTCGCGTAACTTGGCCCAACATTGATTCTAGAATAAGAATTTGCCTCTAGATCATGTTGCACTACCTTGTCTAACAACATCAGCATTTTCTTTCCTTGCTCAGTGATCTCATTCATAATCTTGATTGCTTCGGCATTTCCTTTAGTCTTGGATGACTTATGAACTGGACCAATAAGACGAGCCCTTTTCTTGGTGGAAGATGAACTTGCATCAGATAAGGTTTCCTCTTAAAAAAGCGATGCAACATCTGAAGATGGACTGTCAAGCATAATATCTAATGGAAGATTAGCGCTTGGGTCATTGTTACTTGTGGTGTGATTTAAATTCATAGCATCCAAGGTAATGTCATCAGCGTCATCCTCAATTTCTTGAATCTCATCAAATGGTTGACCTGGCATGGTAGTAGCAAATGCACGACTTCCAGTAGCAGTATCCTTAGAAAATATGAAAAGCATATCATCATAAACTGTAAAATCCTTGTCTTTAATTCTTGCATAGTCCTTGTTTCTTTGGACAAATAATATCAAAGTATTAGTCATACGAAAAATAATGTACATGAAAATAGTAATAACTCACCGCTATGACCTCAAGTTTGGATCACCGGGGCTAGGGATATTTTTTTCACTATCCCATCCCCATCCGCTGGGGTTAGCCAAACTTTCATATTGATTCAATAATTTCTTCTTTCAACCTATTTTTCAAATGCATCACATCATAACACTTCTTCATTGTCTCGTTGAATCTTTTTAATATTCGTTTCCAAGTCTCGTTAGAAAAGACACCATTTACAAAATTTTCATCCAAATATTCAAGTTTCATTATCCCAACAAAGACTTCATCTAAAGCATCATTCCAATTGCTTAACCTCTTCTTCCGAATTGAGCCATCCTTGTTTAAGCTTTCTGTTTCGGAATTCATCTTCACTTGCACTAACCCACTTTATACATAGTATTATGACATAGGAGAAAAAATTAACAATCATAGCAAAAAAAAGGCATGAAAAAATTAACAGAGCATCAACATATCACTTTATTATATGAGAACAATCATATGAAGATTTCATAAGAATTACAATGTGCAATAATTGGTAGAATTATAGCTACAAACTGGAAGGTTAAACATGAGACAGAGAAAAAAATATTTGGCCTTCGATTAATTCCATTCGAGATAGGTAGTGCAGATAAAAAATATTGGGGAAAAATCAATTTATACAATTAATCAATATGAACAGCAATGAAAAAAATCCTTTTACAAAATGCATTAGACATATTAAAATATGGGCAGCCAAAACTCATCATATGCATTAAAAAATTCTTTGGCCTTCAATGAATTCCATTCAAGGTTGGCAGTGCAGAAAAAAAAATGGGAACAAAACTTTCATGTATAAAATAAATCAATATGACCACCAAAGAAGAAAAAACATTTACAAAATGCATTGGACAGATTAAAATATGGGGCATCCATAACTCGTCATGTAGTTAAAAAAGGAATAAAAAAAGATGTAACCATATAAACTCTCGGACAACAAAGGATGTGCTAGGTGACAAAAGTTCTGATATAAATGGAAAAATAATGTATCTCTTCAAGCCACCGAGTCGTACAACAAAGGGATTTGGTTCACTAAAATACCACCAAAGATGGAGCAGCATTTCAGCGTTCCAACGTCGTTCTCCTAGCACTGAGCAAAAGAAACAGATTAGGACAAAAATAAATATTTTATAGCAAAAGTCATGTGCTGCTACAGTGAAATTACTATCACTGTCGCTCCACTATAAGATGGAATATGTTATATTCCATTACATCGGTGGAATATAAAATTGTGGGAGACAATGTACCGATAAGAATAAACATCAATCGGAACCTGTGCTATTAACATAATAAATTTAATCTTATTCTGTTGTTGTTTGGCTCATTTTAGAAGAATAATGAATTATTCTATTAGTTAATCTCCTTCCAGATAGGTCTTAACAGTATGTTTGGATGAACACTCATTAGGAGGAATAGAAAAAAATGAGGGGGAAAAAGAGAGGAAAGGGAAAGTAACATTTACATCTTAATTTGGCATTGAAATAAAATAATGAGGGAATAAAGAGAGAAAATGGAGATCCCCCTTCATTCCCCTCTTTTAAAATTTTGTTCAAACAAGAGGAAAAAAACTTTCCCTTCCATTTCCCTTTTTACCTTTCCTTCACCTCAATCCAAACAAAGGATAAGTTCATATTGAGAATTTAGGTGAGTACACTGCACGATCTACATATGCTCTATTAATCACAAACTCATGGAATGAGCTAGATCGTATTTGAAAACTAATCTAAAGGTGGAAAGGCCCCGGTGAGTCAATAGCTTCCTAAGGCTAGCAATCCATGATAGGCTGCTAACAAATGACATGATGTACATCGAGGACTAAGCATTAACTGTGATTGTTCGCATTGTGCATGTGTTCAAGAAACACTACATGTACTTAGGGACTACCAAAAGTAAGAAAAGTGTAGAATTTCCTGCTCATTGTCCATCTCTTTAGCAAGTTCAACCCATCTTCACTCAAAGTTTGTCTTTCGGGACCTTAACCACAACCGGAAGTTGTGAGGATATCTCAAGTGGGTGCTCATATTTGGGATAGCATGTTGGTGGATATGGAATGGCATTGTATTTTCATTTTCTCATCAAGGGTACCTCCTCACCTCTTCATGACCAACTAATCGGGGGATTTGAAGTAGCAATGTGATGGCAAAAGACATAATCTATCCAAAATCGCGAACTTGAATAATTGCTTTGGCAACCACCACTGGAGGGTTGGATGAAGTGCAACATTGATGCACCACTATACATGGCATCTAATTAAATCTTGGTGGCTACTGCATGCATAATTGTTAGGGATTCAACTAGTAGTAGGATCACTGGTCACATTTGTTGAATCGAAGGATAACATTTGTAGTATCACCATTGAAAGTAGAATTGAAGGCCATCTTGGCATGTATTAGCTTCATCAAGCGACAAGGACTCACATAAATAATCATAGAGACAGACTGCAAATCTGTAGTAGACATCCTTAACAACATCATCTATCCAAGGTCGAGCAATCGTGGAGCAAAATCAGGAAAGAACTATATTAGGAGCTACGAATTATATTCTCCTATGCACCAAGAGAAGCGAACACTTGTACTGACAAATTCACTCGTACGATCCAAATGCCCGATTGTAACTTCTTACCTTCATAATTTAGGGGTTTAGTCTCATTCATCATCGAAAAAATGAAGTATTATCATTATTATCATAATATAACATATTTTATTCAATTAAATTTATATTCTTTGTTTTATTTGAAGTAAAAAAAGGTGGTGTACTTTGATGAAAAGTTATTAATAGAGAAACAGGTGGTGAACTAAATAAAAACAAAAAATATTTATGATGTTAAGAAGAATAGTTAATCATTACTTTTTAATATTTTCATGTGAAATTATTATTTTCACTTAATAACTAATTCAATTTTTTTTAACTACTTGGAGAACAAAACATTTTATTCTTATGTTATTCTTGTTTCATACACCACATTAAGGTAGCATCATATCGGCTTTGGCCTTCCAAATTATTTTTTTGCATTTATGAATTATTTTGTCATATAAATGTTCAATGTAATATTATTATGATAGTAAGAAGGGGAGAGAGAGGGATGATAGTTTATCAAATATCGAGATATATATATATATATGTGTGTATGTCATTGTACAAATAGAATAAAGAATTCTTATGATAAATATTACAATATCATTAGGACTCTAACATTAATCACATAAGAAATATGACATCAATCACAACATATGGAAATAAATCAATTTCTAACAAAAAAATTTCCAAATGAGATAGGATCCTTTATATATATACTTATATGTTTAATTTACATAGTTAAAATTGAAAACACATATTAAATATGAATTTCTCCTCATTTTCATTCCAATATGAGTGTGAAAGAAAAATAGAACATTGGAGAAGAATGAAAGGGAGAGGAGGAGACGTTACAAACGTGGAGAACCAATTTCCCTCCTTTTTCTTTCTATCGATTCCCCTTTTTTCATCCTTGAACCAACATAAATCTTAAATGGTGTCAGATTAATATTGTTGGAGACATCCTCAGAGTCATGAAAAGTGGTTCTACAGTTATAAAGGGAGTCAAACAAAAGTCCTTCTATATATTACAAGACAAGGCAATCTCTAGCATTGTTGAAGTGACTAGTTCACCAGAGTTAGAAAAAGTCTAGGTTGTAGCAATGCATCTTGGATAAATGAATCATAATGGGAACATCCTCAACGAATGAAGTCTTCTGGAAGGTTGGAAGATATATGAAACAAACTTTTGTAAGCACTATGTATTTGACAAACTACAAAGAATTTAATTTGTCAAGGCAGTACACATAACAAAGGCGATACTTGACTACATAATATTGATTGTTGGGGTACCTCTCGTGTTCCATCATTGGGAGGTGTTAGATATTTTGTGTCTACGATTGATGACTACTTGATGAGAATTTAGGTATTTTATTATGAACCACACGAGTCGATCAAAAGCCTTCAAATAGTAAAAGGGTTTGGTGATGTATCATACATTGAAGAAAGTGAAGAATCTTCACATTGACTATAGTTTAAAATTTTGTTGAATTCAGTCAGTTTTGCAAAAATAAATACATTGCTAGACATCATACTGTCAGAAATTCTCCACAACAAAATGAAGTTGCAGAATGCATGAATAGAATGCTTTTGGAGAGAGCAAGGTGTATAATCTCATGCTAGTCTGAATATGACGTTATGGGTTAATTATACTAATCTAAGAGTTTTTTTTATTGTCAAGTGATGCATGCATTATTCAACATGTAATCTAAGTTGCATATAGGTTTATTTCCATAATTTTTCCATGGCATGCATAAATTTTCTTTTATTTATTGCATTTATATTCTTGAACTCTCCAACTACCTAGGTGTGCATTATTTTGCAGAAAAAATCTCTTAATTTGGTGAAAAATACGAAAGAAGAATATTAAGGCAGAAAAGGATAAAGAAATCAGCCCCAAAAGTTGAAAGCACCATCCTTCCCGGATCGTAAAGTCAACATCACGGCCAAGTCAATTCCGCGCGTCATTATAGTACCCTCATGACTCTCACAGAAAAGCTAGCAAACACATTGTGATTGGTCACGGGCCATAAGAGAGATGTAATGCCCCTATCGACTGAAGACACGGACCGTGATGGATAGCTAACAAATCTCACAGAAATACACTTGCGCATCAGAAATTAGCATACGGGCCATTATAATGTCTTCACGACACTCACAGATCGAAGAGTGAAGTCAAAGCATGTGACGGTTGTAATATATCTCTTAGGGATGTCACGAAAATCTAAGTCGAAGGAGTATATAACAGGCCATCATCTAGAGTTCACGACCCATATCAGAATTTAATATCCTTCATCACCGGTCGTAACATTTTGTTAACGGCCCACACAAAATGAGTTAAAATGAAGCACACCTTTGTTACAAGATGTATTGGGATTATCACGACGCATACAGAATGGTCATAAGATTTTGTCAGAAATGTTATGGGTCGTAAGCAAGGTATTAACGACTCGTAACATCAGAGGACATAACAACCTTTGCAAATTACGCACCTAAAGGAGTAGCCGAAGTTATATCAATGTTATTATGGGTCGTAAGAGAGTTATAACAGTCATAACTTATGGGGCGTAAGGAGGTGATCACATAGCATACAAAAGTTGAACATCAGATTTGCTTGAGTTACGGGCCGTTACATCATTGTTACGTGCCATAACACTATACGTATACTTCGAATTAGAGTTGAATTTGGCTATGAACACCTCATTAGGGGTCGTGAAATGTGCTGATTTTTGTTAATCATTGATTTCTTGAACAAATTTTGATCAAATCAAGATGCTAGGGTGGTGCTCAACCTTCTAGAAATTAAATTGGATGACAAGTGTTCGAAATTGAAAATAAATTGTGAGATTTTCAAATCAAGAAAGAGTCTAAACAAAAAATTATTATGTGATAACTTTTGAACTCTCAACTTATCAAAACTCATCGGGAACCTTTGGAATTGTAAATAGCAGACCTCAGAAGACATGGAAATTCGTGCTTGAATCTTGGAAAATTGTGCCTTACTGCTGAGAAGAATTTTTTAAGCCAAAAGATCACCAAAAGAGAAGGATTGTACTACTCGTCGATTGGGTTGCATGATCGTTCAGAGGTTTTGGAGGCTACAAATCATTCTTCCATTATATGTTTGGTCCTCATAAGCAGTATCAATTTGAGGACATGGTAGTCTATACTCTACAAGTAGCTCAAGAGGTGGAGTTCTTAAAAACGTCTTCCTACAAGAATGTCATTACATGTGTTGAATCTGAACAATAGATTGCTAGTATGGGCAAGGAGATTAAATCTCTTCACAAGAATAAAAACTGATAGGTAGTCAAATTAGCAAAATATAAAAAGATTATAGGATGCAAGTGTATTTAAAAAAACCTTGAAAATCTAGAAGTTGAAAGCATCAAATACAAAACACGTCTAGTCGATAAAAGATACCTTAGAAAAAAGAAGTAGACTATAATTATATTTTCTCTCCAATTGTCAAGCACACTTTCATTCGGATGCTTCTAGCCCTTGTAGCATATATGAATTTGGAGCTTGACGATTAGGCGTGAAGACAATATTTTTACATGGAGAACTTAAAGAAGACATCATCATGAGTTAGTGAGAGGAAATATCTGTTCTAGATAAGAAGAGGATCGCACAAATGATAATTCAGTTGACATGTTCACGAAGTTACTTCCTACTAGAAAGTTTTAATATTATTTACATTTGCTAAACATTGACAGCTGACAGTAATCCAGTGTTGAGATTGATGATGATAGAGATTGTCAAATATCTAGTAGGAGGATTTAATTAAAGGTGGAGATTTATTAATAATGTATTGAATTTTACCCCGACTAAAAGTTAAAATCGTCTAAATAAAATTATCGCTTAGCACTCATTCAATTCCCTTCCTTTTAATGATATCAACTAAACAGGAGTAACTATTCTTTTCCATCCTCTTATATTTTCTTTCTGTCCTTTCTCTTTCTATTTTTTACCTTTCCTTCCTCTTAATTAATTAATTTTGAATCAAGCAGACCCTTAGAGTCTAAGACTCCTAGTTATATTGAATTCTTCTTCAGTTGTCCTAAGTCTTGGTTTGTACAAAATTGATCCATAACTATCCGACATGACACATTATTGCCCATCATGATATTTTTACTATTAATATTATAATAAGATGAGAATCATTTTTTATTAAGAGTTATATGATAGGTACACCCCAAATCAAGAACCATTTTAATAAAATTATTTAATATAAAGATATGAAAGGAAAGGTATTAGCAAAATAATAATTAAAATTTTAAAAATAAAAGATATTAATACAAAAAAATAAAAGAATATAAATATTTTTAATTAAAATAATAAAAATAAAATTTCTAATCAAGTGTTCATGAGACTTATTCAGTTAAATAATTCATTCAATTTTTATAGTATTTACATTATAATAGTATATATAAATAATATTATATGCTTCAACTTTAAACTCTTTTAAATATAATATATATGGAACTCCAAATTTGAATATTTTTAATAATGTAAATATTCTCATATTATTTTAATATAATGAGTCCATCCATACATATTAAACTTATATAAAATTAAAATAGATTCTGGATAAATTTATCAAAAATATTTATTACAAATATTATTTATAAAATATTTAAATTAGTGTTGAATATTAATAAAACTATTTTGTAGAATATTTTTTATGTACTTGTATACTATTATTCATAATATGTAATTAATATTATAAAAATAATATTTTTAATAAAAATTCAATTCAATTTAGTTGAAATCTAATTAAATCGATCAAACCATGACCCGGTTGGCATATCAGTTCAACGTCCAGCCCGGTTTTAAAAGCATTGATCTCAAGTTTCGATTAGAGATCAAACGTCGAACCATGTCTTCAATTAATTTTCTCGTTTGTCATACAAAACAAGATCATAGAGTGCATTTTCTCCTCCTTTATCACCATATCATCGAGGTCGATCTCTTCTATTTGCCTTTCAAATCTTCATCCTTTGATTTGTTCTTTAAGTCCTTGTTATTCAAAAGTGCCAACATCTTGATACGTAGGAAACTAAAATTACTTTGCCCTATGAATTTCTCGATCTCACATTGTGTGATGTCATCTCTATGATCAATGGAGAATCGATAATGAAACCTCACTCTAATATTATGCACCAAAAAATACATTTAGAATTTTAAAGCGACACAAACTTTTATTAAATGAAAATAGAAGAGGATTATAATCATATTGATTTTCTATCATAATCTCTAGGAAGTTTTTATAGACGCTCTTATTACAGATGATAGGAATTATAATTTTGTTAGGACTCTAACATTAATCACATAAGAAATACGACATCGATCACATCATATGGAAATAAACTAATTCCTAGCATATGAGTTTCCAATTGGAATATGATTTTTAGATGGAATAGAATTTAAGACATTATTAACAATGATAATCAAGGAGAATAAAATAAAATTGATGTTCATTACTTCATATCTTTCATGTTACTATTTAATAAGAATTGAAATAAAAGAATTCCTCAATATTTGACATCCTCAATTTGATTTCACAATTCTCGATGCAGACAAAAGTCATTAGTGGATCAAACATTGACAACCCTCACAAAGATAAAAGTCCAAATACAAAAATAGAAAAAAAGTATAATATTATTTTTAGATATTCATATCACAATGTCTACACAGCATATGAGCACTATAACTGATTCACAACAAATTTAGCACTATGACAAACACATTCATATGATGGCATATTAATATTTTTTTTTATTAAAGTCTTCCGTTAATATCCCATGTGATTTATGTAATAGATTTGATTTTGTTTCTCTTGTAATATGTATAAATGTTACATAATAAATAAAGAAAGGAAAAACTTTTGGCATCAATTTCATTTCAAAATTCTATTAACGGAATAAGGAAGTTGTGGACCCAACCCTCACAGCTATGGACAGGCATGGATCGAAGGATCAACGACAATCTTCAGCTCACTCCTAAGTCGCAATTCGGCTCAGAGGATAAGAAAAATCTAATTTATTTGTCTTCTAGCTCTAGACTTCTTCTTCCATGAGGTTCTCACTGGCCGGTGGAGGGAGTGAAGATGGCCGAGGGTGAGCGTTGGGTTCCTTGATTCCCATCTAGGAGGAGGTTGTTCGAATTTGTCAATCTCGATGAAGTGGCTATCGAAACTGGACTGCTCGCTAGAGGAGATGGCAGTCGTCTCTCGGGACATGGGCAGGAGGAGGGGCAAGTAGTGGAGAGTGATGAAGGCGTGGCACAGGGGCACGGTGGAGTGTTGCTAGCGACGAGCCGTTTCTTGATGCAAGAGACGCATGATGGCAAGTGGGGAGAAGGCGGAGTTTGTTGTTCGGGAGGAAGGGAAAGAGGCAAATGGCATGGTTCGAGGAAGACGTGGGCAGTGCAGAGATGAACGAGGCCATGGGAAACAATGACAATGACCTTCTCCTTCTCGGAGAGCACCGCGGAGGGGGCTTCGCAAGAGGAGGCAATGGCTATGGAGTGTTGGTGGAAGTATAACAGCGAAAGGGTTGCAATGGTGGACGATGAATGATAGTGTCAGTGGCGACAAATGGAGAGGAAACAAAGGAGGTAGAAGATGGAGATGGAGTTGACAACGTAGATGACCATGATGTCGGTGATGATGATGATGGACCGCAAAGAAGATAACGACGATGCAGGAGCAGGACGTATAGTAGGAGGAGAAAAGGGAGGCTGCCGAGAGGGCTTCAAAGCTATAGATGGTGGTGGCTGTGCAGAAGAAGCGACATTTGTGTAGAAGAAGCTAATGGAGATTGTGCAGAAGAAGCCATTGGCGGTTGTGCAGAAGAAGCTGGCAGCGACAGTAGTGGTGCAAACTAATTTTTTTTCGTCCGATTATGTAAAAAGAGGTTCAAATCGGACTTGAACTGAACCACGCATTATCTACTTTGGGATTGAATTGAAGGTTGTCGTCGATAGCAAGGTCGATCGTCACAATTGTGGATCCAAAATATTACCATATATTAATTATTAATTTAATTGTATAATCGTTTGATACCAAAAGATTTGATCTTTCCTTCCTTTTTAAATCTATTATTATTATTATTACTATTGTTATATTTATATATGTTTAGTACACTCTAAAAAATATATTAAATACAAAAGACAAACATATAATATAATGAAGAAAGGAACAAATGTCGACATGATCTGTGATCAAAGACAAGGACTTCTATATTCATATATAACCCTTAATTATAGGAGTTGAGGCATATATTAAGAATTACCCAAATGATATATGCAAACATATTTATGGTAGATCATTAACAACAAAGGGACATACCTTTTATTATTATTGGCAATATGTTTATGCATTGAAAGAATTGATTGGTTTCATTTTCTTTCAAAATCAATATTTTCAATAGCTAAATAAAAAAGAAAATATTAACTAAATCTACTTGAATATATTATTACTACTACTTTTATTTAGTGATGAAAAATTGCAAAATACATAAAACATGATTATTTCATAATTATTCTTGTTCACTTCCATATTATTTAGATTACCTATAAAAAGGTTTGTAAGTAACATTTAAGCTATTATACTATTATAATATAAAAATTATTATTATTATTATAATTATCTATTAAATTTTTTATTTTATCATTGCCTATCTTCATTTCAATTAATAATCATTGTTTTGAAGACCCAGCAAGTTCTCATCGAAATGGGGCATTAGGATTGTGAGGTTGAATTTCGATAAAAAAAAAGATAAATTTTACATCATACTTGTGAAATTTTATTTAGCGTTTATATTTGAATTAATCAATGGCTAATAATTATATTAAACTAGAGTTTTATTGCCCAAGAAAATAATCTCATTTCTCAATCCCATGAGGATTAAAAGAGATGATTTATCCAACTCATTTTCTGAGGGAAAAAGATTATTTGTTTAATATAAAATCACCAAAATCTGAATGCATAATTGATGGAGGCCAAAAGAGAATTCTTCTTCCAAAAGACCATCACTAAGTATCATAACATAAATATTATTCGTGAGCACCCTGCTCTCAACTTTGTGAGCAGCAAGATCTCCATGGAACGTTTCGCCGTGACGAATCACCGTTACACGCAAGATTTGTGTCTCACAAAGTTGGTAGTCGGGAGCACATAATTAATTGACGTTTGAGAGTAGTTAATCATCAGAAGCTTGACTAGTCAAATTAAGTGCGATCATTTAAGTTAAAGGTCCACAGCAAGGTCGATATGATCACATGGCAACGTGAAGAGATCAATTGCACATATACATGGACCATATATATAACGTGCTGGGACAACTAATTAATAAATTAAAAAAAATTGAATATACAGTACAGTAAACAAGACGCCCCTAACCCGTCTATATATATATGTATGGAAATAATAATAATAATAATAATAATAATAATACTAATAATAATAATAATAATAATATATTATTATTATAAATTTATAAATGATACAGTAGTTAATGCATTCCTTTTGTTCACATAAGACTATTTTTTGTAACACCCAACTATTCTTTTTTTTTTCTTTTATAAGTACGAATTATAGTTTTCTATCGTGATGCTATCCCTATATATGGAAAGAAACATTAAAAATGCAGAAAAGGAAACTAAAAAAGGTATTTGTAAAAGTACACATGGCCAACGGCATATGATTTATAACGAACACGGCATCAAACACGCTGAATCCAATATTTTTTATGAGCTGTGATTGTGGCATAATCAAATGTATATGTGACAATAAGTTTGTTGATCCAATTGATGACTAATCGCCATTGCAATATTAACTTTTCTTAACAGATTAATAAAATAACTATATCTTAATTTATTTTATTAATTAACTAATAACTTTGACCAAGATTGAAATTATCAAATTATTTCATGTTTATTATCAAGTAATTTTACAATATATGACTAGTTCAATTATATCATTTTATTTAATATTAGATGATACTTTTTATTATTAAATTAATTATTTAAGTATACGTTACGCATCTATGAATTGTATAATTAATCTAATCAAAAAATAATTATTACATCAATTAAATAATATAAAATTAAGTGTTTTACATTAAAATGTAGAATGGGCGTTTTGACCATTCATTAATTTTTTTTAAATGATAGACATTTTATAGGACCAAATGTCTTTTAGTTTTTTTTTTTTGGCTCATCGTAATTTTTTAAAACAGTGTTTGGATGTTCCAGCAAGCTCTACCAAATACCATTCGTGACGGGTCAGGTGACCCTTGACTGAATTCTTCCAGCAAGAACCACGGATACTTCCGTTTTTTTTTTTTTGCTTTTTTAAGTATATATATATATAATATTTATTTATTAATACATTATTATTTAACTTATAAATTATATTAATAAATTTTATTAATTAAAAATTATAAAATATTTAGTTCTAATAATTAAAAAATATTATATTAATTAGTTTAATTATTTTTTAGTATTATATTATAATAAGATTATTAATATATTAATATATTGTGACACAACTTATTTTTTAATAAAAATTTAAAATGATAATTACATATAATATTTTTTATGTGCTTGTAATTATTATTTAAATACATAAATATGTATAATATTTTTATTTACTATAATTATATACATCATAAAATAATAAATTATATTTTTTTGTTCTTACTTTTTATTCAAACACTGACTCAAATTTATTTATCAAATTTATTTTTTAAATTCTTGTAATTACATTTTCATCCAAACTAATTTTTTTTATCTAATCAATTAATTCGAAAACTAAAAAGAATTTAAAAGTTCTATCCAAACACAAGATTTCGTATTCTTTGTTTAGTCATATATTACCAATTTATTAAATGCCAAGATTTGAATAGGGAAGAAAGTCTGACACCGGAGTCCAAATATTAATAAAGCAATTTTAAGTTGAGCTAACGAACTTCTTGATTTTGTTTCTTTCCGACCATGAGAGAATGTCAACCGTGAGCTTGCTCAAAGTCAAAGCCAACTTGTCTCGAAGCAATAAATAAAGTGTTTGGCACCGGAACATTTGTTCTCGAGAATTAATTGATGTGATAGAAAAGTTTGGGTTGGTATTTGAATGAAAACGTCTAATGATGGAGATTTAAAAAGTTGATGTGATGAAAAAGTTTCAGTGGGTGTTTGGATAAAAAATTAAGAATTAAGAATATAATTTATTATTTTATGAGGTATAAAATTATAGTAAATAAGAATATATTATTAATATTATAATTTACGCAAATTATTAAATATTATTAATAGTATAATTTACGTACATTTTAAAATCCAAATATAATTTATTTTTTAAAAAAATAATTGAATAGTTTAACTATTAAAAATTTTATTAATTATTAGAACTAATTATTTTATATTTTTAATTATTAATATTTAATAAATTATTTTATAATATCTGTAATAATGTATTAATATATTCTAAATTATATAATCAAAATATTATAAAACAATTAAAACATAAATGAAATTTGAAAAAAAAAGTAAAAAAAGGACGGCTGAAATGACGTAAAATTGAAAAAAAATAAATGTTCTTGCCGCCGCCGAAATGTTCCGACCGAAATCACGTGACGGGAATATTTTATTTGTTCCCGGCTGCCAAACGTAGCCTTTGGAAATATCCCTTAATAACATACACGTAGCTCTTCTGTTATGAAAAAAGGGGAGAGAAGGATCGCACGAAATACAGAAGAACGCGAAGAGAAAAAAACGACGACGGCTCTTTGTTATGGAATAACGATAATTAAAAGGATGAGTATCTGTCTAGACCTCAAGGGAGTTTATTTAGGCACTCTCTTTAACAGATAATAGGAATTACAGATTAACTAGCGAGACCTCGTAGAAAAATTCTGTTAAAGCGTCTAATTATGTAGAGAACCAATTAAGTTGAGATTCAAAACATCATTAACACCTTCACGTAATTTAAAAAGATGTCCCCCGGGCTTTAAATGCCAACTTATGCTTTGCCTAATTGTCACATGATCCAATTATGTCCTTCGAACTTGGAGAAAGAATGGCATCACGTCGTCATGTTTCTCTCACTTCTCAACGAGGCCAAGGTGCTACATGAATGATGAGACCGTATGTGCACAGCCGTAGAAGGATCCTTATTCCTTCATTCCGTTATAAATATACTGTCGAGGTTTTTCCTTCATAGGATTATTTTTTCAAATATTTTCTAAATTATAATAATTTTTTATATTTAATTTTAAAATATGAACTTACAATATCTCTAAACTTTATCATATTTTTCACTTTAATCCTTTGGATTGATTTTCTTATCTCTTTTGTTGTTTTTATTTTTTTCATTTATAAAAATATTAAAATATACTTTCATAAATTCTTCTCTATTTTAATGTTAAAAAATAATATAAAAAATTTTAAAAATTTCAATTTATTATTACATATTAATGCCTTCCCTCATTGTGAAAGTTTTTATATTATTTTTTAACATTAAAAGCGAGAAGGGTTCGTGAAAGAGCATTTTAATTTTTTCACAAATGAAAAAAATAGAATAATTAATACAGAAGGATTAAAATGGAAAAGATGATAAAATTTAATGATATCATAAAGACGATAAAATAGCGAGACCCCCGTAGGGAAATTCTGCTGAAGCGTCTGATTATGTAGGGGATCAACTTGGTTCAGATTCAATGCATTATTAACAAATTTCCACCTTGACTTGAATTATCTTCAGAGCACAAAAAATTTCAATACCATGTCACGCCGTCACCAGCCCCACCTTGGTGCTATTACCAAGTATTAATGTTAAACAAGTCCAAGCAATGCTGGAACTTGTCATGATGAACAGATTTGGTGAACATATTAGATGAATTGTCTTCAGTGCCAATCTTCTTCACCTTAATCCTCTTCTCAGTGCGGATGAAGTGATACCTGACATTAATGTGTTTGGTTCTTTCATGATGTACTTGATCCTTGGCTAAACATATTGCACTCATACTATTACAGTGCACTATAGCCTACTCCTGATATAATCCAAGATCTACAATGCCTTCCTTGGCAGCTTCTGTCAGTGCCATGTATTCAGCCTCGGTGGTGGATAATGTAACTGATGGTTAAAGTGTGGCCTTCCAACTAATAACCGAACTACCCAAAGTGAAGACATAGTCTGTCATAGATCGTCTTCCATCAACATCTCCAGCATAGTCTGAATTCGAGTACCATGCAACCAAACACTTTTTATCACTTTTGTAGATGAGACCAATATCAAATGTTCCTCTCAGATACCGAAATATTTGCTTCACAACTTGCCAGTGCTCTTTTCTTGGATCGTTCATGAACCTGCTGACAACACTGACTGCATAAGCTATGTCTGGTCTTGTGCAAACCATGACATACATCATACTTCCAACTACACTAGAATATGGAACTTGAGACATGTACTCATTCTCTGCTTCTGATTTTGGTGCGAAGGCAACAAAAAGATGAACATTTGCAACTGATGGGGTATTCAAAGGTTTCGCTCCTGACATTCCAAATATGGATAAAATCTTCTCAATATAACTTTTCTGAGATAAGAAAAGTTTACCCTGTGTACGATCTCTTAGAATTTTCATCCCCAAAATCTTCTGTGCTGCACCAAGATTCTTCATATCGAATTATGCACTGATGAGCTTCTTCAGATTCTGAATGTCTGTCATGTCTCTGGCAGCAATAAGCATATCATCGACATACAAGAGCAGATAGATAGTGAAGTCATCATTCACCTTCTTATGGTATACACAGCAATCATAGGGACTTCGACTGAATCCCTTACTGATCATGAAATTATCGAACCTCTTGTACCATTGTTTGAGAGACTGCTTCAAGCCATACAGAGATTTCTTCAGACTGCAAACTTTATTTTCCTTTCCTGGAATGGAGAATCCTTCTGGTTGGCTCATAAGAATGTCTTCTTTAAGTTCTCCATGGAGGAAAGCAATCTCCACATCTAGTTGCTCGAGCTCTAGATTCTGATGTGCTACAAGAGCAAGTAGCACCCTGATAGAAGTATGTCTGACAACAGGTGAGAATATCTCATTGTAGTCCACACCTTCTTTCTGACTATAACCTTTAGCAACCAGTCGTGCTTTATATCTTGTGCCTTCAACTTCTGAAATTCCAACTTTCTTCTTGAAGATCTACTTATAGCGAACAACCTTTCTGCCTTTAGGCAGCTTGACCAGCTCTCACGTCTAATTTTTGTGAAGAGATTCCATCTCCTCACCCATAACAGCGATCCACTGTTCAGATTCGGCACATGTGATGGCATCCCTATAAGAGAACGGCTCCAGGGACTCCACCTCTTCAGCTACTTGTAGTGCATAAGCATCCATGTCCTCGAAATCATATCGCTTAGGAGGACTCACTTCTCTGCGAGGACGTCTAGCAGCAATTGACTCCTCTTCAGGTTGCTCATCAAATTCTTCACCTTCTGGTTCCGCTTCTTGATGTGATCCTTCAGCATCATCCTCAGTTGGAGTAATTTCAACCTTCACCTGTTTACTGACACTTTCTTCAGCCTCCACCTTCAATTGAAATATTGATGCTTCATCAAAGGTCACTCTTCTGCTGTGGATGACTTTGTGTTCTGAAGGAGACTAGATTCTGTAGCCCTTCACTCCTGCATCATATCCCATGAACACCCTTTCTTTGGCCCTTGGCTCCAACTTCCTTTCACTAACGTGATAGTATGCTGGACAATAAAAAAATTTCAGACAACTATAATCAGCAGGATTTTCTGACCATACCTCAGTTGGAGTCTTGAGATCAATCGCAGTCGCCGGACTTCGATTCACTAAGTAGCAAGCTGTGTTAACAGCTTCAGTCCAGAATGTCCTATTAAGGCCAGTGTTAGAGAGCATGCACCTTGCCCTCTCCAGAAGTGTTCTGTCATTCGTTTTGCAACTCCATTTTACTGTGAAGTATCTCTGACTGTGCGATGCCTGACGATGCCTTCATCTTCGCAGAACTAGTCAAATTTAGCAGAACAGAACTCCAAACCATTGTCAGTGCAAAGATGCTTCACTTTCTTCGACGTCTGATTTTCCACTAGAACCTTCCATTGCTTGAAGGCCTTGAATGACTCACTCTTGTGTTTCATCATGAATACCCAAGTCATCCTCGAGTAGTCATCAATCACAGATAGGAAGTACATCGCACCTCCTAATGATGGAACACGAGAGGGACCCAACAATCGGCGTGGATGTAGTCAAGTGTCGCCTTCGTCCTGTGCACTGCCTTGCCAAACTGAGACCTTCGTTGTTTGCCGAATACGCAGTGCTTGCAAAAGTTGATTTCAGATATCTTCTTGTCTCCTAGAAGATCTCGTTTGCTGAGGATATTCATCCCATTCTAACTCATATGCCCAAGCCGTATGTGCCACAGCCTGTACCTATCTGATTCGGATGAACTAGCCACTGCAGCAACGCTAGAGACTGTCTTGCCTCCTGCAGCATTGATCTGATACCCTTTAGAGTCGAGGACTCCAAGTGATATCAAATTCTTCTTTAGTTGCCGAACATGGCGGACATCTGTCAGCGTCCTCACAAGATTGTCATGAGTTCTGATCTGCACAGAACCGATCCCAACTATCTGACAGGCTGCATCGTTGCCCATGATGACGTTTCCACCATCAATCTTCTGATAAGTTGAGAACCACTCTTTATTCGGAGTCATATGATAGGAACACCCCGAATCCAGAACCCAACTATCTGTGAGACATCCTTGATCAGAAGCAGCCAGAACCAAATCATCTTCGGAATTCCCAATTTCCTATGCCACCGCAGCGACAGATGCCTTCTTCTTCTTCGGACAATCCTTCTTCCAATGACCTGGTTCTTTGCAGTAATTACAGATGTCTTTCGCAGTGATTTTCTTCTTCTTCGGCTTGGATTTCTTCGAATTTGAGGACTGTCCCTTCTCTACGGTCGATATCAAACCCGCGGCCTGAGTCTCTGCAGAATTTTCAGATGCCCTATGCCGAAGTTCACGAGTATGGAGACTCGATCTTACTTCTTCCAGACTTATAGTTTCCTTCCCGATAATCATAGACTGAACAAAATTCTCATATGATAGAGGAAGCGAAACTAACAGAATTAGGACAGCATCTTCATCCTCGATCTTAACATCGATATTTCTGAGTTCCATCAACAAAAAAATTAACTGATCAAGATGTTCCTTCAGAGGGGTACCTTCTTGCATGCGAAGAGAGAACAGACGTTGCTTCAACAGTAACTTGTTGGTGAGAGACTTCGTCATATACAGACTCTCGAATCTCAACCACAGACCGGCCATCTTTTCTTCATCTATGACCTCGATAATCACCTCATCCGCCAGACACAATAGAATCATCGAGTGCGCCTTCTCCTCCTACGCCGCCAAAGTTGCGAGGTCGATCTCCTTTTCTTTGCCCTTCAAGTCTTCCTCCTTCGGTTTGTTCTTCGACACGTTTGAGAGCGACGTCCAGACTCCTTGTTGCTTCAGAAGCGTCCGCATCTTGATCTGCCACAACCCAAAACTATTCCTGCCATTGAACTTCTCCACACTCACGTTGTGCGACGCCATCTCCCTACTGATCGAGAATTGCAGACAAATCCTAAGGCTCTGATACTAGTTTGTTACGAAAAAGGGGAAGAGAAGGATCGCACGAAATATAGAAGAACACGAAGAGGAAAAATAAAACGACGGCAACTATTTGTTATGGAATAACGATGATTACAAGGATGAGTCTCTGTCTAGACCCTTAGGGAGTTTATATAGGCACTCCCTTTAACAAATGATAAGAATTACATATTAACTAGCGAGACCTTCATAGGAAAATTCTGCTGAAACGCCTGATTATATAGGAGACCAACTGAATTCAGATTCAAGGCATTATTAACACCTTCACGTAATTTAAAAAGATGTCCCCCGGGCTTTAAATGCCAACTTATGCTTTGCCTAATTGTCACATGATCCAATTATGTCCTTCGAACTTGGAGAAAGAATGGCATCACGTCGTCATGTTTCTCTCACTTCTCAACGAGGCCAAGGTGCTACATGAATGATGAGACCGTATGTGCACAGCCGTAGAAGGATCCTTATTCCTTCATTCCGTTATAAATATACTGTCGAGGTTTTTCCTTCGTAGGATTATTCTTTCAAATATTTTCTAAATTATAATAATTTTTTATATTTAATTTTAAAATATGAACTTACGGTATCTCTAAACTTTATCATATTTTTCACTTTAATCCTTTGGATTGATTTTCTGATCTCTTTTGTTGTTTTTCTTTTTTTCATTTATAAAAATATTAAAATATACTTTCATAAATTCTTCTCTATTTTAATGTTAAAAAATAATATAAAAATTTTAAAAATTTCAATTTATTATTACATATTAATGCCTTCCCTCATTGTGAAAGTTTTTATATTATTTTTTAACATTAAAAGAGAGAAGAGTTCATGAAAGAGCATTTTAATTTTTTCACAAATGAAAAAAAAGAATAATTAATAGAATCACACAGAAGGATTAAAATGGAAAAGACGATAAAATTTAATGATATCATAAAGTAAGTTTATACTTTAAAATTAAATATGAAAAATCATGATAATTTAATTGAGATTTAAGAAAATAACTCTACTTCTTAATCAGGAAACTCCATGTTTAACTAGCATCTAGTGAATTCACGTTGTGATCAGTAATATAAACTTCCTTAATTATGCCTAATATCAATATTAGGATTTTAAAATTGAAAATTTAAAGTAAGATTAGAAAAAATAAATCCTAATTAAAATATTAGATTAGGATCTTAAGTTGGAATTCGATTTTTAATATAAGTTTAACGAATAAAGAAGTTCTAATTATTATTGATTTAATAGTCTTAAGTTTAAAATATTTCTAAATAATAAAATTAATAATTTATTACTTTATTAAATATTAGGTTATAAAATAAAATAATATTAATTAATTTAAAAAATTAGAGGAAAGAAAGAAATAAAAAAAGATAAAATAAATTATAGAAAATTTAGTTGAGAAAAATTATGGGTTGAAAATAATAGCTAGAAGGGGAGTTTGATAAGATTGAGATTAAGATAAGGTTAAAGATTAAATTTTGAATTAATATTTGATGGACTTATATTAAAAATTTGATTAAATGATTAATATTAATTCAAAAATTATATAGAATCTCAATTGATATCAAACTCCACAAAAAACCTATAAATGGGTCTCTCAAAGATGTTGATTTTTTCTCGCATCCTAGTGTCCTTGATTATACACAAACCCATCATCTTTTCTCTTATGTTCACATGAATCAAGGCATAAAATGACCAAGAGCCAACATCAGAGAACATCTCAATGGTTGTTCGTACACAATGCAAAGCAGCATCGTGAGACAATAATGACACGAAGTTTACAATTCATGCAAAAACTAAAGCAAATTCGCAATTGATCCTTTAAATCATCTTAAGATTCGTAGAGAGATTCATATATCGACGATTTTCAACAATATAGATTCTTGAATTTTTAACCTATGAATTCTATTATATGCATAAGTTACTATTCAATTTGCATAGTTTAACGTATCAAAAATAGACATTGAAAGTCATGTTGGAGAACAAGACTTCACATGGATTACATAACCTAATTCGAGTTCAACAGGACCTAGCTCGAGGATCACCATAACACGAGTTCCAACAACCCTTGGTTTTCAATGTTGAACGACTAAGAAGGATCCAGAATGGATCCCGACATGATTCAACTTGGGTTCCATTGAATTGGCATATGACCAAATTTTGTTGGACCGAACTCAATTTTCGTTGCAATGAACGAACACAACCTGCATTTTATATGACTCAATCAAAATTGCAATGGCAAAATAAAGTTGAATTGGGAATAGGACATGGTCCGTGCTCCACTTGGCTTGGCTTGGGTGTGTATTGCAATAAACATATTTTATTATAGTTAATTTTGATAATTATATATTGATTGTTCTTGATCATATTATTATATTTGATCAACTAATTTATGATTACCTTATTTTATGATTAATTATTAATTTTATTGATCAATTATAGATTATTTACCACTAAATTGATAATGGATTACATACCAAGTGTTATACTCGTTGGAAACTTTTTCTGTATTTGGATTTGTACAAGATGAATAAGATGGCAATGGTGAGATGGATGTTGATTCCTCAAACGATTGTCATCACATGAATATGGACATAGATAAAGACATAATAGTATATTAGTATAGGTCCATAGTTTATAAGTTATTGAATATTGTATGGATTACTTCTGTTAAGATCAAATTAATTGTCTAGGCTGCTTTCTCTAATGTAAAGTTTGTTATAACTAAGTTTTTCCTTAATGTAAATCTAGTATGTGAACTGAGTAAACAAATAAGTTATAAATTATATCAAATTAAGATTAAAAAAATAAGTTTGAATTTAGATTCAAATATAAATTTAACGGATGAAGTATTCCTAATTATGGTTGAATTAATAGTTTTAAGCTTTAAAATATTTTAGAAAATAAAATAATATTTTATTATTTTAACTCTAATATTAGGTACTAAACAATATAATGTTAATTAATTATAAAAATTAGAGGAAATAAAGAAATGAAAAGAATAAAATAAATTATAGTTTAATGAGGAAAAGTATGCAATGAAAATAATGGGTAAAAGGGGGAGTTCGAGTGAGATTGAGATCAAGACAAGTATTAAATATTAAATTCAAAATTATATTTGATGGACTCATGCAAAGTTTAACTAAGTTAAAAAAAGTAAATATTAATTTAAAATGATTAAGAATCCCAATTGATATCAAATTCCACTAAAAGCCTATAAATTAGACCCCAAGGTTTTGAGCTTTTTTTCCATGCTCAAAAGAAATTAATTATTCGCGAAGTCATCATCTTTATCTCTCATGTGTACATAAATCGATGCATAAAGATTAGTGGCCAAATCTCTTCCAAGCCCGCCCCCAACATTAGAGAGCATCTCAAAGGTGGTTTACACGCAATCTAAAAATGGCATCATGAGACGATGATGACACGAATTCCGTAGGTCATGCAAAAACCAAAGCAGATACACAGCTGATCCTTCGAATCAACTTGTTCATAGGGGATTCCTGTATCGATGATTTGATTTTCAATAATATAAACCCATGAACTCTTGTCCAATAACTGATGCATTATATGGATAACTTATTGATCGAATTGCATAGCTTTACATATTGGAAATAGAATTGAAAGTCATGTCGGAGAACAAGACATCAAATGGATTGCAGTTTTGACTCGAGTTCAGTAGTACCTAGCTCGGAAGTCAACATAATGCAGCTCGAGTTTCGAGAACTTGTGGTTTACAATGTTGAACAACTAAAAAGAATCCAACTGGATGCTAGTAAACTCAACCCGATTGTCGTCAATGAAGTATAAATTGGATAAAAGTGAATTGACTTGACGAAGTTTCATTGGACCCAACACGATGTCTATTGTAATGCACAACATAGCCTGATCCTACCAAACTTGACCTAGGTTTTAGTGACAAAATAAAGTTGAATTGGGAATAGGACATGTTATGTGTTTTCACTTGTCCTAACCCTAATTTGCATTATAGTAAACACATTTTTATTATAAATAATTATGATAATCGTTATATCAATTGTTCTTGATTATATTATTATTATTGATTAGGTGATCAACGATATGATTAATTATTATTTTGATTGATCAATTACAAATTGTTTATCATTGAATCAATAATGAATTACGTTTATGCTAATTGGAATTTTCTCATGTATTCGGATCCATCTATGGAATGAATAAGATGATAATGATGATATAGTTCCTTTGATGATTTGACATGTATATGAACATGGACATTCCTCCTAATATAAGTCCATAATTCGCAAGTTTTACTTTCGCTAAGATCAAATTAATTGTATAGATTGCTTTTCCTATGTAAAGTTTATTATAATTAAATCTTCCATTAATGTAAATCAATATGTGGACTGGCAAAAGTAAAAAAAAGACAAATTATAAAATTGAGTAGCTCCTTTGGAACAAACTAAACTTTAATCATGTTTTTGGCACATGAGTATGGGGGATTACACTTTCACTCATTCAAGGAGTAATAGAACTTAATAATACACAAAAACTAAACCTTGACAACACCACTAGAGTAAATCTTTGCCTTTTTTTCGTGATAGCAAAAGAGGCTATTGCGCTCTCTCATAAAATATTGTTTGAGCTTAAATAAAATTTCAATTTGATATTTTTATATGTAAAATATTTTGACTTGTAAATCTCATAAATTGTAGTTAAATATTTAAATCAATGCAGTATCAAATTAGCACACACAAACTTTCGACACAAAATAAATGAATACAATATCTTAAGTCAATCAACTTGCATTATAAATTAAGTACAAAACTTGGCATCATTTTTATGATGGCTAATTTTCTTTCATGTTTGGACTCAAAATTCCTAGTGTATGTTTAATCATTGCCATTTGACATTGTTTAACATCTTATATTTATATTTTAGAATTGTCGTCCTTTGATATTCTCTCATTTATTATGCATAGATAACCTAAGTAAAAATTCAAATTACTTTGTTTCCTTATAAAAGGAAATATTAATCAATACATATTTTTTAAATAAATTTAGCCTTTATAAATATTATGGTACATTCACAATGTCGATGAGCCAAGTAAATATATTAATATGTTGGGATGCCCATGATTCAAATTTAATACAAAAATTAAGATATGATAAGAATACTTTATTATTTAAATACAAGCATTAATGAAATTGAAGTAATATAAGAGATTGAGAAGGAATAAAAGAAAATAATTCATATAATCAATGAGAATATTCAATTGATCAATCATGACAATAATTCATAATAACAAAAATATCGATTAATAATAACAATGAGAATATTCAATTAATCAATCATGACAATAATTCATATAATCAATTACTAATGACCCATCAATTTCAATTATATATAATCAATAATATCTCAATTTAGTTCAATAACGATTATCAATTCAATATCAATGACCTTTAATCAATCATCAATTGACCTAAAGTCGGTGAAGGCCATAATTCAATAATTAATAATTCAATTAACAATGATCAATTATCCATTTGTCAAATATTAGTGAAAATTATAATAATAATTATCAATTCAATTATATTAACAATTTATCAATTCATTTATCAGAAACAAAGGCCGCAATTTATTATTCATCAGCCATAAAGGCATAATTCGATTATTCATCAATCGCAAATCCGAAATCAATATTGGCAAAATAAATTGTCCATCGGCCGCTAGGGTGCAATTCAATTAACAATTAAATTATCGATTCAATTTGATTATCCATAAACCACAAGGATGAAATCAATAGTCTATCAACTACTAAGGTGAAATCAATTATCCATTGGCCACTATGGTGCAATTCAATTAAAAATTTAGTTTGATTATCAATTTAATCTTTGGAATTGCAATCAACCCTTTCGGACGTAATATGAGAGTTCTTTATTATTAAGGACATCATGTTAACTCATGTCAATTAATAAGTTCAGGTATGATGGGGGATGAAAAACTATAACCCAGGACAACAATAGTTTTTACGCTATCTGCCTCATTCAATTCCATTATTGCATTTAATCCGAAGGCGCAATTAGTCCGAAGGTCTATTAGTCCGTAGGTGCAATCAACCTGAAGTTTCTATAAATTCGAAGCCGAATCCATCAGCTCGAAGGCCCTATCAATCCGAAGGTGAATCCATTAGTCCGAAGGCGTAATTAGTCCAAAGGTCCTATCAGCTCAAAGGTGAATCTATCAGTCCAAAGGTCCAATCAGTCATAGGGGCAATAAATAGACATGGTCTAATAATTTTAAGCTTTTATTTCAATTACTTAAGATGTCTATCTTTAATATGTTATTTTAAATTAACACGACTCAATTGAAAATATCACTATATCAATATAATAATAAATGGTATGATAAGATATGATGATAATCAATTTGATATGATAACAACTTCATCAATATCAATCAATAATAATAAGATCAATAGATCAATATCATAATCAATATTTGTGTGTAATAACAACAATAACTAATATGATGACAATCTGATTAGGTATGATCATACTAAAAATCAAGAATGTCAATCAAATGATCGGTGATGATTAATAATCATATCTATCCAATAAACTATAAATTAATACATAAAAAATCAACTATATGCTCCTAGAACTCGGCCCTCATCGAGTGAAACTCAGGCCGTGTTCTAGTGACGTCTAATCTGTCTCCACCTAGTGGAACGTGGACCGGGTATGACTTGAACTCGAGCCGAGTTGGCCCAGGTTATTTCCAATTATATGCTGGTCAAAGCCCGGGCCAGATGTAAGAGCAAATCGGGCCAGGTTGTTTGATTCCTATCATAATTCGACCTCGGGCTATTAAGCACGAGCTGTGTCGTTGAGAACTGAGCAAGGTTCCAAGGAACTCAGTTCGCTCCTATTTCGATTCAGACTGAGTTCTATTGAACTCGGACCGAACAGTGCAGAACTTGGGCCAGGTTCTACTTATGTCGAAAAATCGTGTTCCAACACGATGTCCTGGTCACTTTTTCGATACCATAATCAAGTAATTTGATTCATAAGCTATTTCAAATTAAACTCCGTATAAAGGACAAGAATCCTGAGGTCTATACTGACAGGGGCCATCAATATAGGGGTCCCTACGTACCTTAAGTTGGTTGAAAAACTAACTAAGAATCCTCATGTTTGCTGGTTGCACGAACGTCGACACTTTGGTCAACAATTTCTTTGCGATGAGATCTTGAAACTTGTGCCTACTACTTAGATCTTATTCTCTTATGTCGAGGCTTCCAAATGATATGCTGGCGGGCTATCAGATGTCTTAGTTTGTGAGAAAATGGAGGAGAAAGAGAAACTCTTGCAGAATTCTTCGAAGGGCAATCATAGTTTCTAGCCACTCTTTAGGCCTTATTTATATTTTATAATTATGGTTTTTTTATTCCTATTGGACTTTGGACTAACTTTAAGTTAATCATGACCATCTATCATTAATTGCACTACGTTAGATATTCTTATTTAATTAAATCTAAATTTAACTAATTAGTCATTAACCATACTTATCAAAATCAATCTCTACTCAAATTCCTTTTTATACCCTCCATAACTTATCTCAATCAAATTCCACTTTTATTTTATTCTTTTATTTCCTTATTTTCTCTATTTTTGGAATTATTTAATTCCATAATATTTTATCATCTAATTATGGATATTATTTTAGTGGTGAAATATTTTTAAGCTATAAATCTCTCAATACTATCATATGTGGGAGTCCTATGTCCATTAAATATTTTTTTAGATTTCAAATCAAATTAAAATCTCTAATCTCAATCTAATTACAATTCATACTCTTAATAGGATTTAATTTTTTTCTTTTCCTTTATCCTTTTCTAATCCATCAATAATTCTACTTCAATTTACTAATTACTTTATTGCCCCTAGTAAAATATTGGGGTGTCACAGTATAATGACTCACTTGGATGTGAAAGAGGGCCTATAAGTTTAGAAAATGTAGAGGGATCATCTCACCAATAGATATTGATGTTCTAGTGCTCATAATAGTACATGTCTACTATCATGTATATATTCATACAATATAGTGACATAAAAAAATAAAACAAAATTGCAACAAGAAACAAGTTGTGTGAGCAAGACAAAGCTCGGCCCGACTTCTCTAGAACTCAATTAGAGTTGAAGGAAACCCTAAGTTTTGAGAAACTAGATCATGGATCATGATATTACAGTCTAGGTTGTGGAAACTCATGATGATTTTTTTGAGTCATAGATGACCCGTCAGGGTTCCACTTGAAACTATCCAAATTTTGTCCAACATTGATATTGAGTATCTAACTAAATAAATTCGGTCCGAATTTCACATGTTCCAATCTATTTTCCTCAATGCAAAGAGGAATAATTTGAAAATAGGAGAACTTGTTCCGAGTTTCACCTGACCTAATCAGGATTTCATCGGACCTAAATTGGATCGTGACTTCTTGATTAGTCCATTGTGATGCTTATTGATTGTTGTTATTATGGATTGACACTTGAAATAATTATATGATTCCTGATTGACATGACATAATGATCCATAATGAATAAAGATAAATAAAATGACAATGATAGGCATCTTAAGTTAAATAAGATAAAATATTAAAGTTGTGAGTCACCACGATTGAAAATTGTAGGTTAATGTTATGAAATTGTTATTGATTGAAAAGGTTGTGTAGTATAATTGAAGGCAAAACAAGACTATCAACATTGAAGACCACATAATGCTTCCAACTCTCACATTGTATCATATTCACTCACATGTGCAACAATTCTTTGGGGCCTTAAAAGAGTAATTCTTCACTATGAAAGAGAGCTTATCATGGTATGCGCGTCATTGGTGAAATAGATACAAACATAATATGGTATATCCATAATAAGTAAGAGCTTTCTAGATTGAAATATTTATATATAGTTGATAAATAATTTCAATCAATAATTAATAATTGATAACTAATATGTGCTCCATATTGATCAAAGACGTTAAAATATAATAAACTATGAATTATAACTAATTGATAAATCATGCCGAATGAATACATAATCAATTGATAATTATAGTTGATTGACAATTTTGACTAATGAATAATTTAAAATTATTGATCAATTAATAATTATGATGAATTGATGATTATAGTTAATAAGTAACAATTAAGTTGATAAATTACTATTGAGATCGAAATTGATGCATGGCCACTTGATATCTGATTATTAACAATGAATAATTGAAAATTAAAAATTAACATTCGATACAAAAATGACTATGGGTATTATTGATATTGAATATTCATCATTTAATTAATTGTTAGATGGTTGTTATAATTGATCACTAATTGACTATCATAAAATTGATAATTCATATTGGCAGAATGAATAGCTAATTATTAATTATTAATTGATATTTTGTTATGCATAGTTGATATATTTTATTGAATTGTATGATGATGAATATGGTAAAATTTAAGCATGATCATATTCATTATTGAGTTTCATCGAGATTTCTTTGTGTACTTGAATTCACGCAAGATAAATAGATCTGACTTTTGCTACATTGACTTGTGTATAGATATGAACATTAAAATGATATAATAATTAGGAAGAATGAGTCGGTCATGTGTGTATGTGTGATTTTATTTATTTTCTTCAATATATTTTTTTACTAATAATTCAAATATTATTAATAACAAAAAAATAATTTTGCATCACAAAAAATGATTATATTCATTATGAAGGTTAATAATATCTAGAAGTTTACTAATTTTCAGAATTATAAATATAATTATCATTGATGATTTAAATTATATGTTCTAAGTTATTAGTAAAAGAAGACAAGGAAAAAAGCTACTCATAAAAGTCATAACACAAAATATTAATAAATAAGAGAATAACACGGAGTCAAATCATTATGGTTAAGTTAAATAACTAGCAACTCATTGGGGGTGTTCGGTTGTAGAATTTAGTAAGAGTAAGTTAGGAACATAATGGTGAAAATAAATTGTTCTTTTGCCTTAGACCAAATTAAATATTTTCTTTTTAAAATTGTCAACAAAAAATATAAAACAATTATGATGTTTAACAAAAAATTTTTAATTCTTATAGTATTTGGTCGCTACCATTAAAATAAGTCTTTGTTCTTATCTTTATCCTCCTGGCTCCTACCAAAAACTCCATTTGAACAAGAATATTTACATTTCGAGCGTTGCATAAACAATTAATGCACATCTTAAAGTAAGAAATTGGCAATAAAATCCACTGGTAAAGTAATAAGTATTCGCTATATTAATAATATTATTTTAAATAATACCCATTCACAAAATTTTGACCTCTCATTACAGTTAACATAATTGGATAATCGCATATATAATATGGGGTCAAGAGCGTACAACTCGTCAAATAAGCTGCAAATTACAGTGGATTGCTCTGCACCCTTGGATAAAAATGATCGGTGTGGATAATCTTTAAGTACCACCCACTTTATCCTCTTTGGAAAAATTACACCAAATGCCCTTCAACTTTAAAGTTTACTCAGCGATACCCTCCAAGTTCACTTTGTAACACAAATACCCTTCATCTTTTAACGTGTTTCATCCGATGCCCTCTTTACCTGAGATAGCCGATTTCCAATTTTTCGTCGATGTGACGTCCATGTGGCCATCTCCTCTCTCCTTCATGCAAATAGTCGTCCGATATGACATGCTCCGATGTGGCATATAAAATTATACCAAATGCCCTTCAACTTTAAGGTTTGCTCAGCGATATCCTCCAACTTTACTTTATAACACAAATGTCCTTCATCTTTTAACGCGTTTCACCAAATGCCCTCTTTACTTGGGACAGCTGGTTTTTTATTTTTCGTCGACGTGGCATCCACGTGACCATCTCCTCTCTCCTTCAGGAAAATAGTCGTCCGACATGGCACCACATATTAAACCTTCTTATTCACTGTAAGTTGACCCACTCATTGTTAAATTATTTTTTTATTTCCCCCTTTGCCGTCGTTCGCGTGAAACCTCCTTCGTCGTTCGCTCTCCTTCGTTGTTCGTCTCTTTCATCGTTTACCTTTCGCATTCATCGGCCGCTGTCTTCGCCTAAGCATCATTGTTTGTTCGCGTTCACCCAAGCTCTCCTATCGAACGCTTGGGTGAAGATGGCGGCCGACGAACACAAGCGGTGAACGATGGAGGAGGCAAACGACGAAGGAGAGTGAACGGCGAAGGAGGTTTCACATGAACGATGGCAAAAGGAGAAATGAGAAAATAATTTAATAGTGAGTGTGTCAACTTACGATAAATAAGATGATTTAATATGTGGTGCTATGTCGGATCATGCCACGTCAGATGACTATTTGCGCGGAGGAGAGAGGAGATGATCACATGGACGCCACATCGACGAAAAATCGGGAGACCGCCCGTTCCTAGTAAAGAGGGCATCGGGTGAAATGAGTTAAAAGATGAAGGGCATTTGTTTTATAAGTGAAGTTGGAGGGTATCACTGAGAAAACCTTAAAGTTGGAGGACATTTGATATAATTTTATGTGCCACGTCGGAGCATTCCACGTCGGACGACTATTTGCGTGAAGGAGAGAGGAGATGGCCACGTGGACACCATGTGGACGAAAAATTAGGAAAATGACTTTCCCAGGTAAAGAGAGCATCGGGTGAAACGTGTTAAAAGACGAAGGACATTTGTCTTACAAAGTGAAGTTGGAAGATATCGCTGAGTAAATATTAACATTGGAGGACATTTGGTGTAATTTTTTCTACTATCTTTTTGCAATCTGGTGGGAATTGTGGGATCCCTTTGTTCACACCTTTCTCTCTTTATAGTGTGCGTACAATGAACTATCTGGAAAACAATGAGCACGAGCAAGAGTGGACCTTCCACATCCATGACACTGACGTGCACATAAAAGAGAAAAAACACGAATTCCTCTTTCTTGGTCGAACTCCATTGTTCTTGAGATAGATTCAAAAAGCACGTAGGAAATTAGAAGCAAAACTTGGGATCACCAAGCTGTTCGTCGGCATCACCATAGATGATTTTAACTGCTCCAAATGTGTTACCGTGTGTCAATTTTGGAGGAAGAAAGAGTTTGGCCGAAAAACTACTCAGTGTTCAAAAATGAGAAGTGAGCTTTGTATTTATATGATGCTTTTTACAAACAGATATGTAAAGTGAAAACTGTAATAACTTTCTGATACAAGCTAACATAACTCTGTTACAATATTTACATTCGCACCGCTACAAACTATCATAACAATGTTACAACTCTAAAAACTAATTAGTTAAAACTGTCAACACTCCCCTTCAAACTAGGCTTTATGCACATTAAGCATGCCTAGTTTGGAAATAAGGTATGCATGATGCTTAGCACTTAAAGCCTTGGCAAAAATATCGGCAATCTGTTCATCTGAAGTAACATAATATGGACTGATAAAATGAGCAATAACTTGATATCTAACAAAATGGCAGTCCACATCTATATGCTTAGTTCATTCATGGAAGATTGGATTTTTTGCAATGTGTAAAGCTTCTTTATTATCGCAGGCAACTGGAATGGGATTCTGCACATAAACACCTAACTATGATAATAGTCTCTGTATCCACATGATATCTGCAACTACACTTGCCATGCTTCTGTATTCAAATTCTGCAGAAGAACGTGACACTATTTCCTGAAACTTTCCTGAAACTGAACATCTCTGTTGAACACAATTCTCTGTGAAGCAAGATCAAGCAACTTGTAACCCTTCATGGAATCTGAATAGCCAAGAAAAATTGAAGAGGAAGATCTAGGAG
Organism: Pontederia crassipes; assembly: GCA_030549335.1. NCBI lineage: Eukaryota > Viridiplantae > Streptophyta > Magnoliopsida > Commelinales > Pontederiaceae > Pontederia > Pontederia crassipes. The sequence continues at coordinate 54,328,714 of CM060196.1, read as the reverse complement.
AGAACTTATCTGAATCCATGAAATTGCTATAATAGCAAAGACAACCAAAGACTCGCAGATGAGTAAAATCAGGAGCTGAACCAAAAAATAGTTCATGTGGACTTTTATTTGCAAGTACTGTCAATGACAACCTGTTTATAATATGTACAGCTATAAGAACACATTCACCCCAGAATTTGATAGGTACATTGCTTTGAAATTTGAGAGCCCGAGCAACCTTAAGAATATGACGATATTTTCATTCAACCACACCATTCTGCTGAGGGGTATACACACAAGTAGTCTGATGAACAATGCCTTTAGAAGCAAAAAAATTGTTACAATCATGATTAACAAACTCTGAACCATTGTCAGTGCGAATGATTTTTATACGTTTGCTAAACTGAGTTTCAATAAGAGTAACAAATTGTTTCAAGTACATGGCAACTTCATCCTTGAATCTTAAGAGATAGATCCAAGTCATTCGTGAGAAATCATCCACAACAGTATGAAAGAATCTATAACCATCATGAGTTGATTGCTGATATGGTCCCCATACATCCATATGCACTAAATCAAAACATGATTGAGAGACGATAGTATTATTAGAAAATGACAGTCTAGTTTATCGAGACATATGACAAATCTTACAATCAACATTTAGATTGGTATGAGAAAAAGACTTAACAATTTGCAACTTAGAAAAGGGTATATGGCCTAATCGACAATGCCAAATCATAACATTGTCTGCTTCAGCTGCTGCAACTGCACCATGATCTGTAACAGTAGTAAGTATAGAAGAAAGTCTCTAAATCTGTCGATCAACAACTCCTCGAATAAAAAAATACAGGCCATCGACTCTTTTACCAATCCCCTTCACCAACCCAGTGCAAAGGTCCTGAAAGATGCAGAAATCAGGATAGAACTTAACCGTGCACAGCAAATCTTTGGTGAGTTTGGAGATTGAAAGTAAATTGTAATGGAACTCTGGTATATATAAAACATCTTGTAAGTTTTCACGTGAATTAACACGACAACAGCCAACATGAGTTATTTGAGCCACATTTCCATTGGGTAATTTGACTTGTTTAGCCGACTGTAAGGTTTGAATATTATGAAGACACTTGATATCTGAAACCATATGATCTGATGCCCTTGAATCTATAATCCAATCTGCAAAAGAAAAACTAAGGTTGAAGAATCCATTACCTGCCATATTGGCAAAAGCATCAGTTGAGTTATTCTTGTTCAAGATTTTTAGAATCTGCTGATATTGTTCAGATGTAATATCAAGATTAATATTAAGGTTAGAAGAATTTTAGACAGAAGGTGTGATTCCAAAAATTGAATTCTGTGCAGGATCTTCGGATGAACTTTGAGCAGAAACTTGCACTGCATTGACATTAGTCTGATTTCTATTTTTGTTAAACTTAAAACCTGGTGGATCTCCAATAATTCTGTAGCATTGTGCCTTAATGTGCCCAACTTTATGACAGTGATCACATATCACATTCTTGTTCCTCCTATTTCTTTGTCCTAAATTCGGATTTTGATAAGTGGCATTAGCTTCTAGCATTGTAATAGATGTTGTTGTAGGCACCATGACTGATTGATTTGCAGAATACAAGGTGTTCTTTCTTTGCTGTTCCTCTTCTAATAACATGGCATATACCAGATTCTCAGGAGGCAATGGCTTCATTAAAATAATTTGAGAATGTACAATAGAATAGGTTTCATTCAACCCCATGAGTAATTGAAAAACTTTCAGCTGTTGAAAATATAAGACATTCGCTGGATCTGGTATACCTAAAGAAGGAATGACACTATAGAGATCCTCCCAATATAATCTCAATTTGGTATGATACTCTGTGATCCCTAAAGAACCTTGTGAAAACATTGCAATTTCTCTCTGCAATTGATACATTTTTGAAGCACTAATGCCATTAAATCTTTCCTTCAAATCTTTCCATATAACCCAAGCTTCAGAAATATAGGCATTGCTTCTCAAAAGACTATCTGATACAGTCGACAAAATCCAAGAAATCATGAAAGCATTACATCGTTGCCATTGAAAATGCAAAGATTGGTCGAACTGATCAATTTGACAAGATCCATCTAAAAAACCTCATTTATGTTTACCCAATAAGGCATTAAAAAAACATGACTCCACATGGAGTAGTTTTCAGCTCCGATGAGACGAACTGGCACTAAAACAAGACCTGGAGTATTCGAAGGATGCAGATAAAGCGGGTGTGTATGATCCAAAGCAAGAACCACAGAAGAACTCCAAGAATTCGAAGATTCCGCCATGTTTGTATAGATGCAGAAACTTAATGCCGTAATGCAATTTGATTACAAGAGAACAAGAGCTGATCTAGAGAGAAGAATCTGTAAACAAGATCTCCAGTCTTCAAAAAGAATGCAGAAAACGGATCGCGGATGAAGAACAGATCGTGGATGGCGATCGATAGCAATATCAGAGATCGATCGCAGCAGCGTCAGAGATCGATCGCAGCAACGTTCTTCTGGAATGATCAGCAACGATCTGCGATCAAGAAAACACCTCAATTTTGGAGGAAGAAAGAGTTTGGCCGAAAAACCACTCAGTGTTCAAAACTGAGAAGTGAGCTTTGTATTTATATGATGCTTTTTACAAATAGACATGTACAGTGAAAATGGTAATAACTGCCTGATACAACTAACATAATTCTGTTACAATATTTACATTCGCGTCGCTATAAACTATCATAACAATATTACAACTCTAAAAAATAATTAGTTAAAACTATCAACACTGTGCAAAGCAAAAAGAAATGGACAATTGGATTTCATAGAGAGCATAAAAAGGTTTCCGATGCCATTCTTTTTTCTGCCTTCGTCTTCACACTTTGTTGATTCCTCCCAAATCCACACGATCTTGCTTTGTCTTTTTTATATACCTTCATTTGTTGCTTCTTTCCAAAATCACTTGCAACTTCGTACACAAGTTCTCTCTCTTTCCCCAAACCCATTTGTTGGTGGCATTTCTCCTTCCTCTCTCCCCCAATCTCCTCTGCTACTAGGGAGAATTCACAGAATTAAAATCAACGGCAAGAGACAAGATGAAGGAGGTGCTGATTCAAGGAGAAATCAGAATGGGAGAAATGGTCTCGATGGCATGCTCGAAAATGACTGATTCTCGAGGTATCAAGGTGGCGGAAATGAAAAAGAAGAGGAACGTTGAGTTTTGGGTTTTTTTTATTATTTTGAACGGCTCAGATTAAAGATGTAGATTACAACTTGAGTGTTGGGCTGTATATTTCTTTTTGCCCTATAATATATCTAGGAAAAAATGGGGGTTCCCCCATCTAAAATGAATTTTTTAAGATGAGCCGAGGATCAACTCGGTTCACGGCGAAAAAATTGGCCGGTTCGTCGATCCGGTTCAGTAGGGCGAGTACAAAAGACGGCGGATCCCAATTTACCCCTTTTTACTCATGTTCTCTCTCTCTCATCTCTCTCGCTCTCACCTCTCTCTCTCTCACACACCTCTCTCACCTCTCCGTGCAGCGAACTCGGCCGGCCGCTGATGAGATCTGCTGCGTCCGTCCAGATCTTCCGCCGTCGGCTAGATCGGCGCATCCACGACCGCCGTAAGAGATCTCCGCTTCCAAATTTGCGCGATTGCGACCGCCGAAGAGATCTCGACATCGACGACCAGATCTTCCCGCCATCGATGAGCCCGACCATGTCCCCTGCTGACCAGACTCGCCGCCGACCTCCCCGCGCCCAGATCCGCCTCGCCCCGGCCAGATCTGCACGCAACGTCGACCTCCGGCCAAATCTGCGGGCAGCGGCGACCCCCTCATGGACCTCGAGCACGCCGAGCGCTGCCGACCTCACCCAGCGGTGACTCCCCTCGTGGACCTCGAGCACGCCGAGCGCCGCCGACCTCGTGAAGACCCCGCGCCGCTTTCGACCATGCTAACCCCGCACCATCGCCGCTCGCCGACCCCTGCCGCGACCCCGCACCACCGCCGCTCGCCGACCCCTGCCGCGACCCCGCACCACCGCCGCTCGCCGACCCCTGCTGCAACCCCGCACCACCGCTCGTCGACCCCCGCCGCGACCCCCCGCCACACCAACCACCGCCGTGACCCCCCGCCACGACCCCGCACCATCACCCACACCCGCCGCGACCACGCTGCCGCGACCACGCCGCCGCGATGCCGCCGACCCAAACGTTGTAATTAGTTGTTAATCAACATGGTAATTAGGTGTTATCATTGTGTAATTAGTTGTAATTTGTTATATTGATTAGGATTAAGCATGTAAATCTACAAGTTCCATTTTAGCAGTTTGAACGTTCTATTCCTTGATGTGTTATCATTGTGTAATTAGTGGTAATTTGTTGTATTGGTTAGGATTGAGCATGTAAATCTACTAGTTCCGTTTTAGCAGTTTCTACGTTCTTCCTTGATAGATGTAAAACTGTGAGGAAGTTGTGATAATGTAAAATTGTGATGAAGTTGTGATAGCTCATGAACATTGGTGCCAGCGATTGAAAATAGTATACTATAGATTTTGCTTGTTGAATTCTCGTTAATTTGAAATGTAATGTATGTTTCTTAATGGATCTCTTGTAAATCATTGTCGCACTTCGTCCGCATATCGCAATGTTACATGTAACAATTGATCCAAACTCCCCTTTTGGTTACGTTTTAATCACTTAATCCCTCACTTCGTCCGCGTATCGCAATGTTACATGGAACAATTGATCCAAACTCCTCTTTTGGTTACGTTTTAATCATTTAATCCCTCGCTTCATCCGCGTATCGCAATGTTACATGAAACAATTGATCCAAACTCCTCTTTTGGTTACGTTTTAATCACTTAATCCCTCACTTCGTCAACGTATCACAATGTTACATGGGGAACAATTGACCAAACACAATGTACGTTTTCAATTAATTTACAAGATGAATTAACAAAAAAATTACAAAAGACATTTCGATGTTCGATCTGCAATGTTTGGATTAACCAAAAAATTACAAATGTGCGTGGGCGGCGGCGGGTGCGTGTGTGTGACGAAGGGCGGCGGTGGGGCCGTGCGTGCGTCGTAGGGCGGCGGCGGGGCCGTGCGTGCGACAAAGGGCGGCGGCGGGGCGTGTGACGAAGGGCGGCGGCGTGCGTGCGACGAAGGGCGGCGGTGGGGCGTGCGACGAAGGGCAGTGGCGGGGCGTTTTCGTGCGAGCGGGAAGGGCGGCTGGCGGCGGATCTGTTGGCAAAGACAGGTTGGCCCGAGATTAAAACTGGCAAAGGTACAGAGGACAAAGAAGAGCGGATCTGTCGGAGAGTACCTCGTGGTCGTCGTCGCAGCTGATCTAGTCGGCCGGCAATCGAAGATCTGGTCGAAGAAGAGCGGATCTGGTCGTGGTGGGCGCGGATTTGGTCGGCGGCGGCGGCGGTGGCCGGATCGGAAGATCGGCAGCGGTCGTGGTTGCGCAGATCGTGTCGCGTCCAGTCGTGGTCGCGCGGACGTCATCGTGGTGCAAGTGGTGGAAGCCCGTCCGGTCGTCGTCGCGCGAGGAGGGGAAGCCCGTCCGGTCGTCGTCGCGTGAGGAGGGGAGAAAGAGGGAGAGAGAAAATGCGGGGAGAAAGGGCGGCCGATCACTGCACGGATCCTTTTATCACGGCGGTTCACGAGCAATCGGTTCACGTATGGCCGGTTCACATGATTTTTGAAGTTAAAATGCCATTTTTTTAGATGTAACTCGATCGGACGGACGTCGTAAAATGGGAGAAATGATGGAGGAACCCCCATTTTTTCCATATATCTATCCAATGATATATTATTTTTCTTTCAGGCATCTTTAGTGTATATTATCTAAGCAATTCAAATTGCCGATAGCTTAGTATGGTGTGGTTCTTTTCACTCTCACAAGTGGCAACCTCCTCCTCCTCCTCCTCCTCCTCCTCCTCCTCCTCCTCCTCCTTCTTCTTCTTCTTCTTCTTCTTCGGCGTAGATTATCACTCAAAAGAATTATATTATCTAAGCAATTCAAATTGCCGATAGCTTGGTATGGTGTGGTTCTTTTCACTCTCACAAGTGGCAACCTTCTTCTTGTGGCAACCTTCTTCTTCTTCTTCTTCTTCTTCTTCTTCTTCTTCTTCTTCTTCTTCTTCTTCTTCTTCTTCTTCTTCTTCTTCTTCTTCTTCTTCTTCTTCTTCTTCTTCTTCTTCTTCTTCTTCTTCTTCTTCTTCTTCTTCTTCTTCTTCTTCTTCTTCTTCTTCTTCTTCTTCTTCTTCTTCTTCTTCTTCTTCTTCTTCTTCTTCTTCTTCTTCTTCTTCTTCTTCTTCTTCTTATTATTATTATTATTATTATTATTATTATGCACTCCCTGCCCTGTATCTTTCTGATCACAGGCCACAGCAAGATCACATGCGTATTTAACTCCCACCACCACAACCACCACCACTATCCCCCTCATGCCATCACCACCTCCCCCTTCTCCATTATTCAAATGGTATGTCTCCACTCGTCAACACCACCGTATAGGAAACACAGAGACATGAACAGACCTTAAAAGTCACACCTTGTATGCCACTGTCCGCTGCTCCTTTCATGGCGGATTGAAGTATATTTTGGAATCTTGGTGGCGGTGGTACGTATGATTCTTAACTTCTGCATTCCTTTTTTCTTGTGTTTTAGGCTCTGTGAAGCTTATTATGTTGACAGTCCCCGCGTACTAAAAAAAGGAAGACCTTTTACTGCCTCTGTTCAGGCTTTTAGCTCTGGCCGGTGGGTAGGTACTCCAGTGCAGTATGGCTGCGGCGTTAGAGTGCTGGTCCGGCCGGCCGAGCACGGACGAGGACATGGTGGAGCAAGTGCTCATGCGGACGCATGACCGCTCCGAGGCCTACCACCGCTCGTCGGTGGCGGCGGCTGCGACTACAGCGGCCTCGTCCCCGCCGTCACTCGACTACGACAGCTCATCCAACCCCGCGTCCCCTTCTCACGTCCCCGGCTCCCTCCCGCCTCCTAAGAAGTGGCAGCGTCTCGGCCGCAACTTCGCCAACGCACTCGCGGGCCTCAAGAGCTCCCTCACCCTGGACTCCGCCAGGGACCGAGACGGCGACCCCTCGCCGTCGGCCGGGAGGGCCGACCGTGGCGGAGGGGGAATCTGGAGCGGCGTCGTCCGTGGTCTCGCACAGCTCTACCCCGGCAGTCAGCTCCCGGACAAGCTCGCCTCGAGTGTGCGCCGCCACTTCGAGGCGCTGCCCAACAGCTATGCCCAGGCGGGATTCGACATGAAGGAGGTGCTGCTGCACGTACGGCTGGTGGAGCAAGCCTCGGCCGACGACCACCCGGCCGTCCACGTCCAGGAAGTTCGAGACGCCGTCGCCGCGGCCCAGGGTTTGGCGGTCTTCACGATCGCGTTCGCCTGCGCGGCGCCGCTGTCGTGGCCGGCCATGTCTGGGGCGCTGGATGGCGCGTTAATCTGCTGTAAAAGAATCCAGATCTTTGAGAAGAAGGGTTTGACCCTTGGCGTGGTCACGGTGACGGTGCAGCAGGGGAGCGAGAGACACTTCAGAGCGCGGGTCGATGCGGCGTTGCGATCGGCCGTGAAGCGGCCCCGGAACAACAATGGAGTCAAGCTCCCGTTTGGCCTCTGCGGTTGCCAAGAGGAGATCTCCAGGAACGTCGAGGAGGACTCTCAGCTCAACGGCGAAGAGGGACGGGGGTCCAACAACGAAGGTGTTCGACGGAATCACCTGCCGAACCCGCTGCCAATGTCGTTGCTTGTTGTGTCCATTGACGAGTGGCAGACCATCCGATCCGGCGGGGACGAGATCGGAAGGTGGCTGCTGGGCTCCGAAGAAGTCGAGCTCGTTGATCGAGCGGGGCTGACCTCGTTCAAGGGCGTGTGCAGGGGGAAGAATGTGTGGATCAAGAAGCTACGGGGTTGCGAGAGGGGGACTCCCTACGACGTCGAGGTCAGGCAGGACCTGCTGCAGCTGATGAGCTGTGGGCACAAGAACATTCTTCAGTTCTACGGCATCTGCATCGAGGAGAACCAGGGGCTGTGTGTTGTGACCAGGATGATGGATGGGAGATCAGTCCATGACATTATTCAGAAGAACAAGAAGGTCTCCATTAGGGAAGTAATGCGAATTGTGCTGGATGTGGCCGAGGGGCTCATGTTCATGAACAACCTTGGCATTGCCTACAGAGATCTGAACATACAAAGGATCCTGTTGGACCGGCAAGGCAATGCTTGCCTTGGCGACATGGGTGTTGTCACTGCCTGCAACAATGCAGGAGAGGTGACAGAGTATGAGACGGCTGGGTATCGATGGCTTGCTCCAGAGGTATATTTCTGAAATGCTTTGGTTTCTTCTCTGTTTCAGTCACAACATTTAGTTACATTTCCTTCTGTCATGGATCACCTAGCTTAAAAAATATAGCATAAGGTAACAAAATTATGCCGATGCTAGTCACTTTTCAGATTTAATCACTGGAAAAGTTTAAAAGCCTATTCAGTTGAAAACTTACCGAAAATTTGCGAGGGGTCATGGTTTTTCTCCTGATAAAAAATTCAGAAGCAATTGCCTTGGTCCTCATTCACCCTTCTTCCTTTTCACCATTCAGTCTTGATAGATGAATTTTCAAGTGCCACCACGAAAACCCACTTGTTTCTGATACAAATGCATGTCCTTTGTCATTGATGTTATGATCCTATGTTTGAGGCCACTGAAACCTCATCCTAATGCTGCAGTAGCTGATGCTGAATATTGCAAATTCCTGCATCTAGCCTATGTTTTATAGTATGTTATCAGTCCCTAATCACACATCTGTTCTCTGATGCTGAATTCAGATTATTGCTGGTGATCCTGAGAGTGTGACCGAGACTTGGATGAGCAATGTGTATAGCTTTGGTATGGTGCTTTGGGAGATGGTAACCGGTGAGGTTGCATACTCTTCTTACTCACCAGTTCAAGCAGCAGTGGGCATTGCAGCCTGTGGATTGAGGCCCGAGATTCCGAAAGATTGCCCTCAAGTCTTACGATCTCTCATGCTTAGGTGTTGGAACAACAATCCTGCAAAGCGTCCTCAGTTTTCAGAAATTATTTCAATCTTAACGAGACAAAACATCCGCTAATATCTCCAATTTACTTTCTTTCCTTCCAATGAAGCTCAATGAAGCATCGACGGAATATGAACTTATGGCTCTGCCTTCGCTGTTCTTCCATGCCTGTTACAAATTGGGGTCTTTTTTCATTACTGAATCTGTAGTTTTCCGTGTGTTATATTCTCATTTCAGAAATGCTGAAAAGAAATATGACTATAAGCTTACTCCTACTTCTGTTTGCTTGTAACGAGTGGTTATAGAAATACAAAGAGCCACCTGAGAAGAAATATATCAACAGAAAACTCTTACCTGTTGTAAGAACGAGAAACATTTTAACATGTTTTGCTTGCTCTTATTGGTTTCAATTGTTAGGTGTTTGCAGCAAAAGTTTGGGCCTCTTGATTTCTATACTTTTGGCTCCAGTTGTATCACTATGCAATGGCAGATTTGATTATTTTCCAGCATCAACCATGAAAGCTACATTGAGATTGAGATAATCAGAAACTTAACAGTTCGACATAATCTCATCCATTTTTTTACCTTCTGTTGCATGCAAATTCTCATAGCAATTTTTGAATTACAAATTAGATTCATAGGAGTTTCTCTCTTCATTTCAAGCAAATTGCCATGTCTGAAACAGGAATCGGGGAAAAAAACGAAATCTCATAATTTTCAATTCTGCACACTCAAATTTTGTCATAAAATCTAAACTGGGATCGTGGCGATAATTTTCTGAGAAAATTCCACTAACAAGAACTTAAACTCTGATCGAAGACCCATTGCTTCACTGTTTCATCTTTGTGGCATTAGTTTTAGTGCAGCATGATACCTTGCATTAACTGTTAAGCGATACGAACGACAATAATTAAAATCTTCGACACAATAATCTTGTTATAGATTTGGAAAAGATAGAAATTAAAATCTCCAACACCATAATCTTGCAATAGATTCGGAAAACATGTCCTTGTTAATCTCTGAGGACAGGGTTGGGACCATAGCAAATAATTGTGGCAGTAGAGTGGTACATTAAATAAAAGGTACCATCCGTCTTGACAATTTTCTTCCTGACGTGACAGCAAAAATATATCAGCATAGTGATAAACAAAAAGTAGGACGGAGTAATAAGTGATTTCTTTTCGTAAGTAAAATTTTGAGTTTAAATATTTTGAATGTAGAAAATTTTTAAAAGTCTCGATTGTCATGGGAGATTTAATTAAATTGGCTCAGTTCAATGATGAATGAATTTTTAATTCGTGAACAATATTTTTTTTGGTGCCAGCTCGGGTCTACAGAGTGGACACGTACTTATTCATCCAAGTTTATCGGGAGGTCTTCGGTGTCCGAAGTTATTAGCATTTGACTAATTAGAAGTCAAAAAAATAGAACAATAAAGACTTATTCCCTAATCAAGATTAAATTTTTTAACATCGCACAACTTGAACCGTTACATCATTTTAAAAGAATTTGTCCATGTTAAAAATGGCTATTATTTGTCTCCATCTATCATCTTTTATTTATTACTAAAGTTGAGAAGTTTCAGAAGAAAAAAAGGTCCTTACGAATTACGATCTGGTGACAACGAATCTCATCATGATGTAAAAGCTTCCAATCCAATTATGAATAAATTCACATCCGTTAATTACTGCACTACAACTTTATTCTTATTTATAATGCATATGATATATACATATTTAAGGCATCAAATGATTAACCAATAAGAATTTGACCTCGGGTAATAAGCTATATCTATAATTTTTGTAAGGGATTAATGTTGTTGCCAAGCAGCAAAGCACGAAAAGAAGATTAACTAGTTTGATTACGGGAGAGGAGAGAGTAAAAGCTATTATCACACACCACTTAAAAAGAATGATGATAAATCATAAATGTTAAACTTGGGGATGTTTATCATGTGCAAGGGCGGACCTACGGAGGAGGAGGGTCGGCCCTCTCGAAATTTTAACATCTTTAATATATATATATATATATATATATATATATATATATTAATCTTAAATATTTATATTATGCTGTTAAAATGTGGGCAATAACTTTTTATAATGATTATAATATTACAAAGTTAAAAAGAAGTCACGAGTTAGCTTTAATATCTTAGGAGGATAATTTCTTGGCTTAGTTGTATGTCATTCTAATTATTACTTAACCACTATTTTTTTTTCTTTCATAAAAAAACATTGATCATTGTTATAGGTATCTCGTAATATAAATAAAAAATATAGTTGTGTATAGTTAGGGGCCGTTTGATTCGAGATTAAAAGTTAGAATATCTCAGTAAGCGAATAAAGTTATTTCGATCAAACTTTGAAAACAACAAAATCATTTCAAAAAGCGTAAAATAGTCATTTTTAATCTTCCCAACAGAATAAATGTTCGCGTGGCAATGTTAAAATTTATACGCTATTTTATTTCCAAACACCCACTCTAGATCCTTTCCTTTTGGCCCCAAGGCCCATGTCGGTAGGTCAATCTTGATGGAAGACATTGTCAGGTGAAAAGTTTGGCCGGAGTGGCACATCACGATGGACTTATATACTGATAGAAAATATTCATTGCTCGTGAGGAGCAATTGACTTGAAGTTAATCTTAGAAACATGATGTGGGCATTGAAAGATAATATGATAAACACTATGACAACGAGAACAAGTACAATCTTGTACATGTGATTCAAGAACAACATTAAGATTAGATCGTGAAGTAATTAAATGAAAAATAATTATTTGAAGAAACATGCAAAATGAACGACTTTAAAGGTATGCTTCAATTTTAAGAGCATCATAAAAGACATCCTTTAAGAACTCATATTCATAATGTTGCATTTCACGTCTAATGTCAGGTCGAAGAGAATGAATGAAGCATGAGACGATAACTCATTAAGGATGTTTATGATCAAGGTGGTTAAACTCACAAATTAAATCGTATACTCGTACGAGTTTAAGAGTTCATGCCTAAGTAGCGCACAAAATCATGGTGGAATCACAATCTAGGTTAAACTCGGTAAGCTCACGAGTAGAATCGATAGACTCGTTGATTCGGTAGAATCGTATTCATAAATTCGTAAATTCGACGAATTTATTTTCAATTGGTATTTTCCTATTATAGGGCCTAGAAAATTGAGAGGACACTCAATATAAGATATTAGTTTTCAAATGTATAGTATGTAAGGTAAAGTTTGAGTTCAAAAAAAGATTAAGCAGTGCTTGAAATAAGACGAATTTGAATGTAATATTAGTTGTTTTTGTTGAGTGTGCCAAGATCAACAATGTGTTGGAGTCATTATAAGAACAAATAAATATGTTCTTGAAGGTGAGACATTGATTTAAATTTTTTCTTTTATTTTTTTAAAAGGAAAGTGCGATCTTTTAAATTTCATAGTAGAGTCCTGATACATCAGTAGAGTGAGCCCCGAAGGTGGGACATCCTCTCAAAAATGTCGTTCGAAAGATTAAGCGAATGACCAAAGTTTGCCAAAAACCGACTAATTTGCTTCGCGGAATACATGTGATATTTTCCATTCGGTACAATCATTTAAAAGGCTTTGAAGTTCAAAAAACATATTACGGTTACGCCATGGTGCTGAGTGTCATCTCAGTATGAGTTGCACTAAAGTTTCAGAATCGGATTCGATGTGTATTCTCATAAGCCCCATCTCTTTCGCTTTTTGCACGCCAGCAAGGATGCCCCAAAGCTCTAAATCCAGAATGCTATTTGACACCCTCTTGAGAACCCCTGCACATAGAAAATATCCATTAGGCAATCGAATAATGAAGCCCGCGCACCCTCCTCATTCCCTACAATCAAGGATCCGTCCAGCCGTGAGTAGAGGGCTCCCATCTGACCCAGCGTGGGTCATGGGGGTGATGGTGTGCCTTAGGAATGTGGATTCTAGCATACTCATTATAACTAACCAACACTTTTTTTCAGATCGCCGGAACGGTTGCATGTTGCCCACGGAAATGTATATTAGTCATCTAATCAAATACTTATTTTGAAAGCAATAACTAAGCTTATAAAAAATTAATAATATTTAGTATTTATAATTTAAATTTAGTGGAATATAGTAATAAACTATTTTATTAAGTTGTGATATGGTCTATTTTATTTAATTTCTGATATGGATAATATATATTTTACTCTATAGTTGAAAATTGAGATGGTTGGATTATTTTACTTTGTTTGAAATTTTTTGTTTGGATCATGCATAAATTTAATTTGATTTTAGAGAACAATTTATTAATTAAGTATTAACTTTATTTACCCATAAAATAAAGTATTAACTTTTAAAATAGACTTCTAGATAATTGATGTTTCATAGTTCATTATTATAGGTAACATATATTTTTTTAAAGATATTTGATATTATATATATATATATATATATATCAAATATTTTATGCCTAAAATTGAGTTGTACATTGATTCTACGAATTTACGAGTTAAAACTATGTATCAAGTCTACGAACGCTTAACCGAATTTACTTGAACTCTCGAATTTAACAACCTTGTTTATGATTATATTACTTTCTAGCCTTCTTAAAATGGTTTGATATATTGTTAAACACTAAAATAATCTTGTTGTAAATTCAACCAATCATCTAAAAAGTTATATTGACTCTGAGTAAGGCATACTTTTCTTTAACGGCATGTTTCATCTTAGACCACAAATAAATATAAGAGTAACCTAGAGATTTTTTCTCATGTGAACATTTTGCCAATAATGTCTTGTAGAACATTCAAGTTTTACTGTGGTCAAAATAAGATTCTAAATTATCTAACCAATCAAGAAATATCGAGGGACCAAATGTATCATCAAAGAGTGGTGCATCAATAACTAGACGAGTAACATCCACTTGTGACCGGTGAAGAGCATGTAAAGGGAAACCATGTATTGTGTCGGGAAGGGTCATGTGGAGGACCATATGGTGAAGGATTTGAGTGAAGTGAAAATTACAATTTATGGATGGATAACATTTTTGTCGAGGTTGTCCATTTTGTGCCCAAGGATATCACATTGACGAGTAAGATCTTGAATGACATCAAAGGTACTAAAAAAATGAGACAGAAAGAGAGTGACAACTAGGACCAAATTGATGATTATGACTAATTTGAATTAGAATTATTGCTCAACATATTTAATATCAAAATGAGAGATTAACTAATAATAAAATAAGCCTGCGTTATAGAGCAATTGTTAGAAATTTGGAAAAGAAATGAATGCAACATGATGATGCACATACAAGAATAATAAAGTGGCTCTCATATGAATAAAAAAAGGCTAAAGATTCTATGTAAAACACAACCCTGTGGATCCTTTCCTAATGTACTAAATATGTCAAGAGATAGCTTGCGAAGAGAACAATGATGAAAGAAGTTACCCAATTTTCAAGATTAATTATTCTTTCCTTTCAAGATGATGACGAGGACAACAGTAGAACTATGGGAAGAATGAAGTTGAACTGTGAGATCTCTTTTTTTTTACTATTTATGCCCAACAGTAGAAAGACTTCTTTGATGTTTCTCCAATGGTCTGTTTGGATGCAAAACAAATGTTCTAGAATAATTTTTTTAATCCCACTCTGACCTCATTTCTTAACCTTGAGAATAACAGGTTTGGAGTCCCCTCAAGAACTTACAAACCTTGTATTCTATTCGTTACAGGTGAGGCCCACAAGGTAAGAAAAATATTGTTTGGATGACATTATGACAACAAGGCCATTGTTCTGACTGTATCCCCGTACCAAATGAGACCCAAAAGATTTTGTGATGGGCAGAGCCACTCACATGCTAGTGGTAGATCTTGTAAATACTACAATTGTCACACTCAACTCCGTGATTAAGTTCTAATTCTAATTATTTCAACTCTTAATCTTATTTAATTATTCGGGCATTCCTCCTCCCTTATTCACCTGGGTATTACTCATTGGTATAGATAACAAATATAAATATGTTTATCAACGTTTAATCAAAAGCACATAAGAGATAATGTCATGTCTTTTTTTTAAACACACTATATAATATATAGCACCCCCAAATAATTATGTGGCATATAACCTCATAAAATATTTCTTATTTCAACCCCTATAGTTATATAATATACGCGATCCAAAAATAAAAGTGAAAGAGAAATAAAATTACTTCGGCAGCTCAACCTCTTTTACATATAGCAAAAGCAAGCTTCGAGTCGACTCTACTAGATAACTTAGAATTATTTGAAAAAATTAACAAGAATAAGGTGAGCAACAATCATTTGCTCAGTGAGTGAAATAAAAGTATAACATATGAGAATACTACGAGTGCACATAATATTGGATAATACCATTTGCTCAGTGAGTGAAATAAAAGTATAACATAGGAGAATACTACGAGTGCACATAATATTGGATAATACCATTTTACCATATGATAAAATATTTAAAGCTTAACACGTATATCATAAGTTATCAAATCATATGAACTTTCACATAAATAAAGTAGCTCAAGATATCATCATATAAACAATTAAACTCCACACATATGCACACACTCTACATGGGTCAATACGTTTTTCTCTGTGATCATGTGTCATACAATTAAGTAGAGAATCGTAACCATGATTCTCAGATGCGTAGAACATAACATGAGTTAATGTGTGATACAGTTATATAAGCAGAGCATCATGATCATGAATCTCGGATACACAAAATATAACATGGGTCTATATATATCCATCCATGATCATGTGCCATACAATTAAGTAGATCTTCACAATTATGAGTTTCAAATATGCAAAGCATGTCATGTGTCAATACATATGCCTCCATAATCATGTGTCATACAATTAAATAGAGCTTCACAATCACGAACCTCGAATACGCAACACATAACATAAGTAAATACATAGAACAACCCCCAAAAGGTAAAGACACCCGATATACGTTTCAAAGGCATCATGCATATCGAATAAGGTCCCAAAGATCTTCTCTTTCATCCAATATGGCCAATGAACATAGTTTCATAATACCAAGGTAACATGTCATAATCACATAGTAATATTAAGTAAATCTTATTTTAACATCACAAGTATTATTCATCCCTGAAAACATTTTCATGTGAAAGTTTACTTTATCTCATATGAAATTCTTGAAACATATCATAAATATTTTTCATAAATCAAATTATGTTTCAATACTAATAATAATATTTGTTTGAAATAATATTATAAATAAAAGAAGTAACATATATCATTTTTGTATGTTGGAAATTTACTCACCCACCTTGTATTTTATTTTTTTCAAAGAGGTTTACCATATTTTCTTCCTTCACTTGTAGTTTGATGGTTTCCTACAAGTGATGATGCCTTCTTACTTTTCAATCACTAGTGAAAATAATATGCTATGCATGCTCATGATGCATAAATACTTAGGCACCTTAGAATATATGTAGTTTTTTTTATAAATATTAGTGTTCAATCTCATGTTATCCATATGCTATTTGACACACTTTAAACTAATTAATACTACCCAATCTTTCAAGGTTTGACTAGGTGTTACCTCAAATTTTCAGACTATGTGTGTTAATGAATAAATCATAATTTATTAACCAAATGATCAAATATTATCATTCTGGATGAATTAGAAATTATACTTACTAAAGTTTGCAACCTATAATTATCATGTGCTAATTCTCAGTGAGTAATTCATAAAAGTCTAAGCAATTTGATTTAGGATTTATGTTTTGACAAACAATTTGATACTCAAAAAATAATTTATATTTTCACAATACTCGTCTATTGAGAAAATATGACCGTCGATTAATTCTGCACTGATCATCGACCGGTGCTTCAATAGACATCATCTCATCATTCTGTTGGCTTTAACCAGTAGATTTCTACATTTTTTGTGGACTTGACCGTTCGACTGATGTTTCGATTGATAGATTGATCACTCTGTACTATTTTGAACATAATTTTTTACACAGTTATTCACATGAGATGATTTTTAATTCTATGGAAATTTGACAGAATTTTCTATGATTTTATATTCATCATTCATCTAAAATCTAGTTAGATCATAGCCTAATAATAATTCAAAGTTTAGTACATAAAGTTATTCATTTCAAATTAATCTTTTTAGACTTTTACTCTTTCATACATAACTTTTCTTACGAGTATCCAAACGAGTTGATATTTGATTCTATGAAAAATTACCAACATTATCTATAACTTTTATATTAATTTTTTGATAAAAAATCGCATGATAACATACTCAAATATTAAGTGAAAATTTAACACATCAAGCTTCACTTGTTTAAACACAACTTTTTATGTGGTTGTCTAAATGAGTTGATTCTTGATTCTCTAGAAATATAAGAATTATCTATAAATTTTATATTCATCTCTTAATGTAAATATTATGGGAACATATGCAAATGTCAATTGAAATGAAGCAATTCATTTTTATTTAGACTTTTTTAACAATTTAAACATAACTCTAAATCTCTCGAGATTTATATCATTAAAATATAATTCTATATATAGAAACCAAGGTACTTAGGAGGAATTGACGAGCATGGCACGACTCAAAATGAGATCACAATCAAAAGTCTTATCGAGTCACAACGTGTTTAAGGTCTCGCCATGACATGCCAATCGGCTCAACTTAACTGGACATGTTACGACTTGATTGCAATCAAATAGATCCATTTGATTGCGGCTTGTAGTTGCAACCAAGGGTCATTGTGTCTAAAGTAAAAATAACGGGGATTTTCTTTGGCCTGTTGGTTAAGGGCCTGGTGACAAGGGCAGAACATTTGTTGCTGACAAGTCAAATAATGGATAGACGTGGATGTGATATGGTATATTCTTAATAAACTTTGTGAACGCTATAATTGAAAAATAAATTTCAACAATTAATTAATTGATTTCAACCTTTATGATTGATGGATAAATATTAACTCAATTGATTATTGCACCCAATTAATATTTATGACTAATGAATAAATTAAAAAATATTAATTAATTGATAATCACAATCAATTAAATATTATACTAATAAATAATTGTTAAAGTGATAATTATTAAATGATGTCAAAATTAGTTATGGTCAATCGATGATCTTTTAAAAATTAGTAATTGATAATGAATATTGATATTGATTGATAATTGTTATGAATAATTAGAATACGTATTGGATAACCGATAGTTCTTAATTAAAATTGATTGATATATAAATTGATTATGATGATTGATTGTTGTTATGTTGCTTTATTAATCGATCATTATTCCCTTTTTTTTATGGATCATTTCATTGTCTTTTAGACCTTATCTATTAAGTATTTTTATGCATGAGATTTTTTTATTTCTGGATCACGATAAGCAAATGATGATGAACAGACGTTGATGACTCATTTAGTGATTGATTTGTCGTAAATATGAATATTGATAAAGGGTTAATAGTTTGTATCAGTATAGTAACAATGTGTAGATGTAACTTACACTTTTGCAATGATGAAATTTATTGTATAAATTCTTTTGTTTATGTAAACCAATAAGTAAAAGAAAAGGTCAAGTAAAAAAATCGACTAGCACTTCTAAGATGGTCTCCTGAAGAAGTATTCATAATGTGTGTATCAGGTCATTACAAAAATAATTTTATTAGGGTACCGAACAATTTATCATTAGAATGAAAACACACATTCTACATCATGCATATGATTGGACCAATAAGCTCTCAGTTCCAAATATTGCATTAATCAAATATCATAGGATTGGAGTAATTTTCGTAATTGATTTCTCAACCTTGATTTCATCTTATTTTGATCCTCAGATTGTATTTTATAACTAATTAATGAGAAAATGTATGCATAAACTTATAAAGGATTTATACCTGTAGTCCAATCGTTCGATTACAGTATGATGGTGGATGTTAAACCAACTTACAATTTTATAATAAAATAATCTTCTCAAACTACAAATTAGGATGTTGAGATAGATGCAATTTGGCATCCATATAAATTAAACCCAAATACAATATAATATATTAATTGAAATATTTATCTTAAAATTCAAAAAGTGTATGGAGCTTCCTTCTCTCTCCATTGTAAATTTCCTTTTTTTTGAAATCAACATTTGTATATAATTTTAATAAATTATCATATTTTATTTATGTTCACTTGCAGATATCATGTGGTATCTATGTCAAAAAAAATAATCCAACTTTATGATTGCATATTAATGGGATTATTTTATCACAAATATATAACTTAAAAATTACGAAATTAGTGCACCGGATCGTTGATTATTAAAGGATAATGATATCTAAGCATGTCTTTCAATTAATGAAACAAAACTTAAACTTGACCTTCATCAG
Organism: Pontederia crassipes; assembly: GCA_030549335.1. Classification (NCBI taxonomy): domain Eukaryota; kingdom Viridiplantae; phylum Streptophyta; class Magnoliopsida; order Commelinales; family Pontederiaceae; genus Pontederia; species Pontederia crassipes. The sequence continues at coordinate 54,309,261 of CM060196.1, read as the reverse complement.
CTACTCTCTCTCTCTCTCTCTCTCTCTCTCAAAGTCTTCATCAACAAAACAAGTACTCATGGCAAACATTTCAGAAAAACTTAAAAAACAGAGAAACTAAAGTCACGTAGGCAGGTAGAGCACGCGGCAGCGTGCATGAGGTGAGCAACCGGAACGCGCGCCCTGTTTTAGCAAGACAGGGCCTTGGTGTCAGCCAAGACCATCCCGCCGGCGGCGTTCACGTAGCGGGTGTAGCAGGAGGCGTCGTCCTTGTACCTGTACGTGGATCTCGTGCTCCCACTTCCCCACACGGTCTCAGCGTCCCTCACTAGCGCCTGCCCCTCGGCGTCCTGCCGGTCCGTCAGCGCGGCCGTCGTCACGATCTGCCCCTCGCTCAGGTTCACCATCTCCAGCAGCTGGTGGAACATCCGCGCCTTCTCGAACTTGCCACCGTTGGCGGCGGAAGCGATAGACGTCTGAACCTGCAGCGGCGCCTCCAGGAGCAGTTGCGCCCTGTGGAGCAGCTGGTGCCCCTTCACCACCGCCACCGTCATCCGCTCTTTGTTGAACACCTCCACTTGCGTCACAAGTCCCTGGTTCTGCACCTCGACCTGGCTCTTGTACTTAATCTTCTGGCGGACGTGGGTGGTCAGGTTGCCGTGCGACGAGCTCACCCACCCCGAGAACCGGACGAAGCCCTCCGCCTCGATGCCGGACTGGCCGTCGGGTTGTCTCCACTCGGCGTTCCGGTTCATCTGCAGCGGGGGCGCGAAGTAATCGATCACGCCGGCCTGCACCGTGTCCGACCAGTCATCCACCCAGACATGAAGGTTGGCGCTCACAAGCCAGTACCTCTGAGCATCGTGCACGCCAAGTCCGATCTCGTGGGGGCGCCCGTCGAGCATCAGCCCCAGGAAGGGTGTCAGGTCGAGGTCGTAGGTCGGCATGTCGAACGTGCTGATGGACGCCACCGGAGACCAGAAGTAGGGGTTGATCGAACCCGGGTAGAGCACCACGAAAGGGATGTGGCCGCCGGCAAACTGCCCGTCGATCGTCGCGTAGACCTGTCGAAATCCCCCATTGCACCTGGGGACTGAGAGTCTCTTTGCGCGGTGCTGGTAGTGGTTCTTCAGAGGGTTCATGTACCATAGCTCGTCGTCGCCATGGTACGACGCGAAGATCTCCAGCGCGGCCCGGTACGTGTTTCTAGGGATGGTCACGGACGTGCTCGCAATGTGGGAGTCGTTGTTGATGCGGAACCAGAAACCGGAGGTGCACTGTCCATCGGGGTTGGAGATGGGGATAACGAGGTCGGCCGGCTTGCGGTATAGCCTCTTTACGGTGGGATGGGACGTGTAAGTCGATAGCCGCGGTGATACATCCAGTGACCCGACCGTGCCGCGGTAGAAGTGCAAGGAAACATTGACGGTGAACACACCGGGGAGGACGTCAATGGAGTTCTCGAGCATAACTGACACGGTTCCGCTGCCGGCAGCGCCCCCGAAGTGTCTGCGGCGGTCTAGGAGCGCGGCGTAGTGGGTGACATCCTTGCGGACGTTCCAGTACGCTCCGGGCGCCATCGGCCGTGGCGTCACTGTCCGGAGGACCTCGGCGCCGTTGATCCAGACGGCGGCCACGCGTTCCTGCTGGAGGTCAGAGACCGAAGCAGACAGCTCAAGAACGACGTGCGTCCAGGGGAAGGGGCACTCGGAGGGCTGCGTGTAGTTGACACTGACGGGCGGCTCGCCCGCGGTGTCCGAGAAATCCTGCTGCAGGACCAGAAGGGTGCACTGGGGAGTTTGTCCGGCGAGCACAGGGGGGAGAGTGGGATCCAAGTGTTCGAGCGAAACAGGCGGGATTGGATCTTGGGCCGTAGGCAGCTTGATCACGTCGGGGAGCGATGATGCCATGACTGTGCAACACAGCAAGATGGCAAAACAAAGTTGGTAGCGTTTCCGATGCATCTTTGATCACAATGGTTGTAGCAACACGAAACTTCGGTGAATTGATCTTCCTCTTTCTTCAATGGCTATATATATGGATATAATATGGAGCTCAATAGAAGATGGCAAAGAGATGGAAAGAGGGAGTATACAAGCATGGAATGCAAAAATGCGTGCAGACAACCAACACCATTATTGTTCTACTGCACAAGTACAAGAGGTTGGTATGCTTCCTTCTGTCTTCTCTCACTGTGTTGTAGACGGCAGAAGGAATCCAACCAAAAAACAGCATAACGTATCCTTTCAACGTAGCATTCACATGGAAAACCCCATTCTCGAACGGATCTGGATACGTGAAGGAACGAGTGGTTGCAGCGCAGAGGACCGTCGTCTGTATCTGCCACTCGACATGTTTCTACTCTGTCTTGGTTTTGCCATTTTACAGAGCCAAGTGCATTAATAGGACGCGCAGTTGCTCGGAATCAGACTGCAGTGGTACTGCAATTGCTACGACCATGCGCCATTACAATTTGGCTTGCAGCTCGGCAACCACGGAACTCCTTACGCATGTCGTCTACCAGTCGTCTGCAGAGAAACTGGCACGGAAGGAAATGGAGGGCGGACCCATGCCGTGCAGCACGCCCGGAGGAAACGGCAGCAAGGAGCCGGTGGTGCGATGCGAATGGTTACTGATATGGTGCTGCTGCTGTCGGTAATCCGAGGAAGAAAATTGTAGTAGTTTGAGGCTTTAGAGTAAGATAAATGGATCCTATGATCATGGTTTAAAGTTAATGCTCATTATTTTTCCATGAATTGCAGACACTTCCGATTTTCTGTAAAAAGTATCAGAGTTCAGTATATTTGATTTCGTTTGCCTGTTACTGTGCAAATATTCTGATTTGTTTTCCTCGTGTCTCCATTTATTAAGCAGATGGTGAGCACAATGCCAAGAAATGTTTCACCACTTATGCTTCTTATATTTATAGAATGGTATAACTTTTTCATGTTATGAGTTCAACGCAGTTTCATCTTTGTTCCAATTGAAAACGACCTTTTTTCTGGACTACCTCAAGTTTTTAATATTCACCTCGTTAACAAGCAGTTGTACATTTTCATTCTATTCCTACCATTTATCTTTTCATCATATTCTCTGTGTATTTTTACAAAAAAAAAAAGAAGAAAAACAGAAAAACGCAGGAACTATCTCTAGAATTATTATCTACTTGCACAATCAATCTACTTTTGATTGTTCAGCAATATGAAATTTAAACATCTACTCTGCAATCATCCACAGGCAGCTTGTTGGAACGAATAGAAGATTGGGAATTGTATTCCTCTGTAAACGTTCGGCGGTGGTTGTCCAGTTGATTAGAACTTTGAACCATTTGTAACCAAGGCCAAATTGTGCATTTGAATTCAGCAGATCAAACATGCTCAATGTGCATTCTGGCTAGTTTGCCCCCCAAATCTTATTTCTTTAAACGTTCCTTTTCTCATTGAATCTGCCTGTAGCAAATGACTGAAAGAAAACTTCATAACATGCAAAAGCAACTCATGGTTTGAGCTTGTAACATTAGAGATCTTGCATTATGTCAGACCTATAAATTTGTTTCAGAAGCAAACGGGTACCTTGTAACTTGTAAAGTTATCAAGTAATGTATATTCTTTACTTAGGAAATTAAGATCCTCTTGGAACAACATATCATGCATTACGCATAGAAAACTAAACCATTAAGCATTCCACTGCATAGTAGCTAATTTGCACCAAGATGCCGGAGCTGCGACCACGCTGCAAGATTTTGATTCCAAATTCCGCTTCACCTTCCCTCCGATGGCAGCCACCGATCGGAGGTAACACCCGTTCTCGTCCCGAAACTTGTACCTCGACTTGGTGTCCCCGCTCCCCCACACGGTCGTGCCGTTGTTCACCACCGTGGAGCCCTGGGCCTCCTGCCAGTCGCCAATAGTGCTCATGGCCTTCACACCCCCCCTGGTGACCCTCCGGGTCTCTTGAAGCGCATGCTCGAGTTTGATCATGCGGAGCATGGAGCCGACTGCGCCGACGGAGTTCGTCCTCGTCATTTGCAGCGGCGCCTCGCTCTCCATCAACGCCCTCTCGATTTGCTCGTCGCCCATATCGATTCTTATGCTGGTCCTTGACTTGCTCTCCATCTCGACATGCTTCGCGGCCCCTTGATCCTTTATCTCGACCTTGCTCTTGAACTTGAACTTTTGCTCCACGGCTGTCGTTATGTTGCCGTAAGACGAGCACACCCACCCAGAGAACTTGATCTGCGCCTCCCCTTCAATCTGGGATTGGCCTCCTTTGCTCTTCCACTCTACTTCCTTGTTTAGCTGAAGTGGGGGGACTTCGTAATGCTGCAAGCCTCCGGTGACAGCATCAGACCTTGCATCCACCCATAGGTGGAGGTTGGCAGACAAAAGCCAGTAAGGCTGGCCGTCTCGAACTGTGAGGCCGAACTCGTGAGGTTTGTCGTCAAGGAGCAAGCCGAGGAACGGAGTGATCTCGAGCTCGTAACTTGGGTGGTTGTAAGCACCGATGCCGGCTACGGGAGCCCAAAGGTAAGGACTAATGGAGCTTGGATATATGATAGGGAATGGAACGAAGGAACCCACAGAGCGCTCGTCTATTTCGGCCACCACCTGCCTGAACCCGCCGTTGCGCCTCGCTGATTCGGGCCCATCGTAGGAGTTGAATTGGAGCTCAACTGAGCAAAGGGGGTTGAGGTACCAGTACCCATCGCCGCCGTGGTGCGATGCATAGATCTCCAGCATTGCGCGGTACGTGTTCTTGGGGATGATCACGTCGGACTTCCTCTGGACGTCGGATTCGTTCTGAAGCTGGAACCATGAGCCTTCACTACTGAGCGAAATGGGGATGATCGTATCAGCTGGTTCATCGTAGATCGTCGTAATTGGCGGAAGATGAACACGATTGGGCTTTGCTTCAAAGGGGTTGGAGATGATTCCCATGCAAGTGCGGCAAGGTACGTTGCGGTAGAAAAGGAGAGAAATGTTGGCGGTGAAGAATCCTGATAAGGTGACGTTTAAGTTGTCCAGTGTCACGGACAGGTGACCTCCGTCACGGAGAAGGGCCGTGTAACGCGTGACGTCCTTGTGAACTCGCCAGAGGACGCCCGGAGCCATAGGGAGTGGGGCGGTGGTGCGCAGGAGCTCGCCGCCGTGGAGCCAAATAGCCGAGGTGGGGTCATCCTTCAGATTCGAGGCAAAGGCTGAGAATTCGAGCACGACGCGCGACCATGGCATAGGGCAGTCGACGGGCGGGGTGTAGTTGGCGACCACGGGGGATGCGCCGACGGCGTCGGCGCCGCCGAATGCAAGATGAAGGACAGGGAGAAAACACTTGGGAGCGTGGCTCGGGAGGACGGGGGGGAACGTGGGGTCTATGTACTCGACGGTTTGCAAGGGTGGAGAAGGTGTTATTGGTTGTGCCGGTGGCAGTGAAGGCGGAGATGACGAGGGTATTGGCGATGGTGGCTCTGATGGCGGCAACACCGGTGGAGAATCTGGCGGCGGCACCAAGGGCGGATATGACGGAGGTGTTGTTGGCGATGCTGAAGGTGGTATCAACCACGGCGATGGTGGAGGCGTTACTGGTTGCGATGACGGTGACCATGGAGGTATTGATGGTCGTGGTGGTGGCGTTGAAGGTGGCAGCAATGGCGGCGGAGGCATCGGCGAATTTGGCGACTGGGGAGACAATGGAGCTAGTGATGGTCGTGGTGACGTTGAAGGTGGCAGCAATGGCGGGGATGGTGGAGATACAGTTGGTTGCGATGGTGCTTCCGGCGATGGAGGTACTGCTATTTGTGGCGGCGATGCCGGAGGTGGAAGCAACGGTAACAATGGCGGAAGTATTTCTGGCTGGGGTGGTGACTGCGATGACGGCGGAGATGATGGAGGTGCTTCTATTTGTGGTGGTGATGCCGATGGTGGTAGCAACGGCGGCGATGACGAAGGCATAGGTGGTTCCGGTGGTGAGTCTGATGGCGGCGCAGACGATGGAGTAATTGCTGGTCGTGGCGGTGGTGTTGGCGTCGGCAGCAACGGTGGTATTTCTGGCTGTGGCGGTGAAACGGACGGTGGCAACGCCGGTTCCGGTGGCAATGCTGGCAGTGGAGGCAACGACGGAGATGGGGCCGAGGCCCCTGGTACTGGCGCCGGTAATGCTGCAGGTGGTTGTTCAAGTGGAGCCTCCGCAGTCGGAGACGGCGGAAGTGTGGGTTTCAATGTTGGCGGTAACGCCGGAGGCTGCAAGGGTGGCGAGAACGGAACCATTGCCGGTGGCCTCGACAGTGGTGGCTGCAATGGCATTTCTGGCGATGGCGGCGAACATAGCAGCAAGCCTGCCGAAGGTGGAGCTCGAACTAGCAATGGGAATGGCGTTGTCGACGTCGACGTTTGCGATGGCAGCAGCAAAGGTAACGTGGACCGCTCCTCCTCCACGCCCACTGGTTGCCTCCGACAGCTGCAAGAGCATCTGAGCGGCAGCAGAAGGGAAAACAGCAGGAATCGCAGCGAAGAATGGATCAGACGTCTCCTAAGAAGAACCATCTTGTGTGTGTGCGTGCGCGCGCGCGCGCGCGAGAGAGAGAGAGAGAGAGAAAGATTTTGGCAGGGGTGAAATTAAAACAAAGTTTCAGGTGTATTTGTACAAAGAAATGTCAGGTGAACCAGAACATAATTGTGAGCAAGGGTGCCCGAGTGTTTTAAATGTGGTGCCTGTGCAGAGTCGTGTCCTCGTCTGTGCACCTTCGTGCATGGAGAGAGAGCAACCATGGCACGGAGAGACGTATAGAAGCAGAAAGATGTGAGCATTTTGCAGGTAGTCCACGATTACTTCACTCCTGTCCGCCCTCTCTCTTGTGCACTTGGCAACCTTACAGTTCTCACAGGAGGGCCGCACCAGACTGAATCCTGATCAGATGACATGTTCTCAAATGCCCAACACCAATGAGCCAATGATGCAGGGATCTGTTCTTAATGCAGGTGGAACTTATTTGTATCCCATCTCCGAATGCCTTGTGCTTGCAGAAGTGGCAATAAATAGAAAATTCTCTTCATCCCTTTTGAGTTTCTGGTATTCAAACGCTGACAAAGTTTATCAACAAAAGATAATAACATTTAAATCATACTAAAAGATGTTTTAGAAGGTGGTGTGCTAATCTTCTATTCTCTATACAAAAAGTTTCTCTTTTGAAATATGGTTTAACATATAATCGTTATGATTTTTGTAAGTCATAAAGTCATTACTTAATTATCGAGGTCCATTATATAGTACTTTCCCTTTTTTTTTCTTTTTGAGGAGTTTATAGTACTTGTATTGAGAAAAGGGTGACAACTTAACTTTAAAAGTAGCCAATAACATGTAGAGGTCTGAGCTTCCAATCATCCAAGATTTTATTTCAGGATTTGTGTTACCTCTGTTTTAATTATTCTGTAATAGGACTGGGAATATGGGCGGACTCATAACACAATAAGCTAAGTTCAACACATTTGCTCTGCACGGGGACTATTTTGCTAAGTAAGAACAAGACATGCAATCCAATATATCAAATATGTGAAGCTTAATTGTAAGCAAAATACTTTTTGTCACCACCACCTCAATAATTAAATCACCCTCAATTATCGCTAAAAATCAATCATAATCCATAAGAATGATTCTCATGAATCATATACTTTTACTAATCCATAAGAATGATGATCTCTGCAAGTACAGTATTCTACATGCATGGAGCAACTCCGATCATATTAAACCCTTTCCACAATGCCGCATGTCTGTTCCCAAGATTCGAAATACTAATTACTGAAGTTTTGCTCTGTGGACAAATACAGAACCATTGTCATACTGAAGAAACTATTTCAAACTAGAGGGTGCATAAATAATTTGTCATCCTACATAAATCATCCAAACTTTTATAATGTGAATAAATTCAATTAGCATACTGAGATAAATGCAAAATGATAATACAAATACAATGCATTTGGCACAATGAAAATTTTGACCTCCTTCCTCACTAAGAACGAAGAGCTGTATTTGGCACAGAGAAGTATCAGAAATTCAGTTGAAGGTTTATCATTCATTATTACAAAGGATCTAAGCAGGGAGGTTAAGATGGATTACTCAGATATCGAGCATGCATTTTCAAACACCTCTTTCTTTGTGACATCATTCGAAACGAACTCATTAGTACGGTAATGCATGCAGCAGGCATATGCGTCCATCTCTTTAGACCACTCTTATTAGAAGAGAACGATTAGGGGAGTAAGAAGAACCGATCAGCCGCGAGGTCGGACACCGTGCCCTAACGTCCCAATCGCCCGTCGATGCAAGGTTAGGCTTCATCACCACGAGGTTCTTCCTTCTTCGATGCGAGATCGCAGCCGTGGCGAGGTCATCACGAATTGTGCCCTAGTGTCCCAATCGCCCGTCGCCGTCTCGTCCTCGTCATCGCGAGTTTCAGCTTCGTCATCGCGAGTTCGCCATCGTCCCGAGGTCCTCCTTCGTCGCCGCGAGCTCGCCGCATACTTCCTTCTCCGATACCGCTACGCCCCGAGTTCTTCCTTCTTCGATGCGAGATCACGGTCGATACAAGGTCGGACACTCGTGCCCTAGTGTCGCCCGTGCCCTAGATCTTCCTTCTCCGATGTCGCCCCTGCCCCGAGCTTGCCGCCCACTGCGCTCTTCCTTCTCCGACGCCGCCTGTGCCCCGAGGTCATCGCGAATGATCGATCGCCTGTGCCCTAGCATCCCAATCGCCCCGTCACCGCCTGGTCCCATCGCTACGAGGTTCGACTTCGTCGCCGCGAGTTTCGCCATCTCCTGAGGTCTTCCTTCGTCGTTGCGAGGTCTTCGTCACCGCGAGTTCCCCTGCTGTTGCTACCAATTTTTTCACCACGAGCGAACTGCCCTTTCCATTTGCCAACCCTTTCCTCTCTCTACCCCGGTGAACCGGCTCCTCTACCACCTGAATCGACGGGCACGGATACATCCTTATTCAAAGGTTAAAAGTATTTCTTCTAATAGAATAAATATGTTTTCTTAAAATTTCAAGAAAGAATAAATTATTTCGACAAAAAGTTTAAATAATTTATTTTTGAAAATTCATGAATATTTGTTTTTTTATAAATGACAACTTTGTTCAGGTAGAATAATCAACCTGTTTGGTAGAATACAATAAAATAACGTTTTATTGTTATTCTTATTCTCAAAAGAAATTGAGTTTTCATTTATTTATTTGTTATTAATTTATTTATTCTTAAGAATTCTTTTTGGATCAAGACACAATGTTCTTCCTTTATCTTAAAAAATACACATTTTCATTTTTATACTAATTTGCTTTACGCAAAAATGGTTTCTTATCTTTACTAAAAACACAATACCTTTTATTATACCAAAAATATTTTCACTTTACCCAAACATGACCTTTTTATTTGCTATTTTCTTTAATCAAAAAAATATTTTCTCCATTTACCAAAAGATTTTTTTGTTGTACCCAAAACAGGTTACTTTTTTATTTACCCCAAAAACATTTTTTTGCTTTAACCAAAATAAAAAAAATTATTTTGTCCCACTTTTTTTTGCTGATTTGCCCACAACAAAATACTTTTATTTACCAAAACTAATTTATACTTGTATTAGTTGAAAAAATAAAAATGTTTAATTAAAAACAAGCGTACGATAGTTGTTGATCAGCAAAGCGAGCGAGAGAGAGAGCGAGACTAAAAGAGAAGGAACGAGAGCAATTCTTGAAACGAGAGCGCAAGGGGGTGAGAGAAGGTGCAAATGATGAGAACGGAAGGGATTTGTGATATGTTTAAACTCTGCCACCTCCAACGCCCACGACCTAATGGAGCTTAATCAGACGTAAAATATTGTTATGCATGTAATAAAAAATATTTAAAATAGGATTATTCTCATCGTGCAGAGCGAATAAAATCTAAATAAATGTTTTACAATTTATAATTTTATGTTCATATTTTTTAAAAAGTTAATATATGTAATTTCAAAGTAAAATCTAAATCAATTAAGAAATCATATTTTGTCATACACCTTAATTATGTAATATTTTTGGCAAAAATTCTTTTTTTCCTTCCGATAATTTGTCCAAAAAATAATTTATTTCAATATTTTAGTTGTATCTATTCTAATTATGATTCTTTTTCTTTGAAAATGAAATTATCTTTGATAAATATAGTCATTTTCTAACATACGCCTAATTTCCAATCACTTGTCCAATTTTACACTCTTTTAATCATATTATTGTTTTCATAAACCTAATTATATCTCAGTACAGAAAAGACCTACTAAGGGTGCTACTTTATCAACCACTTAGACGTTGATAAGTGGGTACATACATATTTATACAAGCGAAGTACTCAAATATAATGAAGTGAACAATGTAATATTTTGAAAAGTCGTGAACACACATCTCTTCGTTATTAAGTTTCTATCAAATACTTAATTATGTTCCTATTCATTCACATGTCAACCATTATAAAAGCCACCATCTTCGTCCTATCAATTCTAACTTATTATGTACGGATTCAAATACATGAGAGAAATTATGAGTCAATTCAATTTGAAGATTTGTAAGATTTGAAATTCTTAATAAGGGTAAAATTAGAAACAATCACTTGCTATCAATTAACATTAGGACAGTGGAAGGCATGAACGCTGAGCAGAATTTGACAAAGTAAAGAATGGACTAGATCAACTCAATGAAGAATTTAATAAGATCATATGTTGCTTCAAGATCGAATGCCTCCTCGCTGGCAACCTATTCCTCCTCAATAGCAACCCCTGCAACCACCCATGTTTCCAGCATGTTCGTGGACCGTGAAGAACAAGAAGACGAAGATTGACTAGTTTACAATGAACTGACCATGTTATCTTCAATATAAAATTTGATATGGAGGAATTCCTTTACTCGCTATAGTAAGTTGATACATTCTCTTATATTATTTATGTTAAAGAATATAAACAATTCAAAATGGTAGCCTTCAACTGTGACACGAATTTCCTATGTACATCTACTGAGTTGTGACTTTAAGTTGAAAATCCGAGGATGAATGCTACTTGCTATCAGCACAACATGCATATACTAGAGGAGTACATAGATCTTCACCATAGAGCGGTAGGGCTCTATTTATAAGGATTGACCCTACATTAATTTCAATTAAGACTCTTAATTAGTTCTGACATAAATTCTTAAAATTTAATCTTCATTTAGTTTTAAACGCTAAATTTAAATTACCAATAGAAATTTAGTTCCAAACCTTTTGTTATCTATTTTTTGAAGTCCTCTATCAATCACATATTATTTTTTATCTCTTATTTTTCGAATTGAAGTAATAAATATTATTATATTATTTCTTGTATATGAACTTGTATAAATCTCATAGAATTAAAATAATAAGTTTATTTAGTTTTCATTAGGAGTCCTTTATAAGTTAACCTATGACTACATTCAAATTAAATTTAAATTTCTAATCTTCTTTTAGCTTCATTTTTTCCTAATTACTATTTATTCTTCTTTCTTTTTCCATCTCTTATTTACTACACTTTCATTTGCTTTCAAATTCACATTTTATCTCTTTTATTTTTTAAAAAATTGATAATAAAATTATTTTATTATTCTTTTCAAGTTCCGAGGCACCAGATAAAAAGTTTCTCCTTTGTTTTAAATCTATATCTATTGGTACATGTGAAAGGGAAAAAATGTTTCATAGGCCTTCTTTTCGTGTTGAGCAAGTTTGAAAACTTAAAATCTATACTTGGCCGAGTGATGGCAATGTTTTGATCAAGTGGTTTGGGTCCTGATCCAAGTAATGATCCAAACCAGTCTAATTGAGATTGAGTGAGCTCAAGTCATTGTCAGATTGTCTTGATCCGATAGACACTTATATTTTTAGTGTTCTTAGAATTGAATCAAATCAACCAATTTGATCACTACATGAAAACTGTCGAATAGTGACGCAAATTAGCGTCGCCATAACATGCGACGCTAAATTGACACTAATAGAATCTCAATACCGCCATCATTGGGTTAACAAGAAGAGATGCTACGTGCCTCTCTATAGTGTCAATTTAGCATTGCATTAGCATCACAAAATGTCGACGCTAAATGAGGCGTCAAAGCGATACTATTTCGATGCTATTATCACGCACGAGAACTAGGAAACACGCGACAGATGGTAGCACTAAATTGGCGCCGTAGGTGTGCGGCGCTAAGTTAGTGTCACAAGCTGTGCGATGCTAAATCGACGCTAATGTAAGAGCCGATATTAGCATCGGCTTCTTGCGTTGCATTAGAGTTTCAACCATGCCACACTACATTAGTGTCACTGTGAACGCGATGCTAATGTAAAGTTGATTCTAATGTAAGACGTGATATCAGCGCCGATATCTTGCGTTGTATTAGCATCACAGTGTTGGCGACGCTAAGTAGACGCTAGTTTGTGCTCTTTTAAGTATAGTTTATATAATACTAACTACACCATACAATACTATATTATACAATACTATATAATACCAACTACACTATACAATACAATACTATATATTATAGACTATACTAAACTATATTATACACCATACTATACTATATTATTCTATTATATAATATACAAAAGGTAATATACCATGTTATACATACATTATACTCCAATTTTCAAACTTCAAAATCGGGAGAATAGTGCTTCTTCATTTTCTGTGGAATTCAAATGGCAATAGTTGGAGATTCGGCCATCGGATCATCGCAAAATTTGTACCCCCATAGACAATTGCAACAAAGATTTTTTAGTATTGTTTTGTGATTTTAGGATGTCGGGCGGTAGAGTTAAGAACCTAGGAAAAAAAGCTTCTGACGATCGCCAACATGAGTCCAGCGGGAATCAGTCGAAATGAAAATTATGGACTCATAGAGATCAATGCGAGCTATCCACTCATACAAGAATCGCACTCGGAAGAAAATCAATAAAATGAGCAAAGTTTCAAAATAGAAATGGTCGACTTTTAGCGGTCCTAGCTCGATTGCAATGAAAAAACAGGCACTTTGAAGGGCTCACGAAGGTAAGGTGGCGCAAACTTTTCATGTTTCACGTATTTTTTGTATCCTCCGATTCTCAAAATACCCATTTTTTGTAATTCTAAAAATTCATCAAAACTTTCACCCCCTAAGATATCTAAAAATGTGCATTCTAAAAAATCAGACCTTTCGGGAGTGCTTGAAACGGTCCCATTTAGTCGACGTAGAGTTTTCAAAATTTTTTGAGTAATGCTGATTTTGTTAGAATTTTTTTTATCCAAACTTAATAAGAGTGGTCTATTTTGTTTCGTGCACCTAACACTGTGAGCAAATAATAGCTCAGTAAGTTGATAACTCATAATCTATGTATTACCATCTAATTAATTCAGAGAGACAAGCAAAGATGTGAAATAACTATAATATCACAATAAATGATTTCATATATTTGAAAATATTATATAGAATTTCTTAATTAAAATCATCTCAAAGTCCTAATACAAAAAATTACTTTCTTAGAAAATAAGACTACGTAGTATGGCCTCATTTGGTCGACATACAATTCTTGAATTTTTGGACGACGTCGATATTCTTCTCTTATATAAGTTATTTGTACTCAATATATAACATATATACATATTACGTATATACATATTACATATATAACATATACATATACATACACTTAGATACACACATACATATATACATACACATATATACATATACATATACATATACATTCAATCAATTATTTTGGTGCCACCGCAGCGTCGCACTCATCCAAGCATCACAGTCGCGTCACAATCACATCACATATTTACGATGCCACTCTTTATAGCATCATAATAGTGTCGCCTGCTTGGGACGCTAATTTAGCATCTAAACATTGCGATGCTAATGCGACACGTCGTTCTACTTTACCGTTGGGACATTGGAGGTGCTAAAGTGCGGCGCTATACAGCGTACTTTATAAATGATTATGTATAAGAATTGTATTTAAGTGTGTTGCCCTAGCATCATCGTAGCGTCGCCATAGCGTCACAATAAAGTGCTCATCGAAGAATGAATCCTAATTGTCCATTTTTGTTTATCTGACATTCTCCGCACGTTCGCCATCTTATGTGCCCACTTCATCGCAATAAAGCCCGGATGCCGCCTCCTCTTCCTCCTCCTGCTGTTGCTACTGCCTCAATGCCGCCTCCTCCTCCTCCTCCTCATATTGATGCTTCCCCGTCGTCGCCCATATGCCGCCTCCTCCTCCTCATGCTACTGCCTCGACGTCACCGAGATGCTGCCTCCTCCTCCTATTGATGCTTCCCCGATGCCACTCGGACGCCGCCGTCTCCTCCTCCTCATGCTGCTGCCTCGACGCCGCCCGGATGCCGCCTCCTCCTCCTCCTCCTGTTGATGCTGCCCGATGCCGCCCGGATGCCGCCTCCTCCTCCTCCTCATGCTGCTGCCTCGACGTCATTCGGATGCCATCGTTGCCTCCTCCTCCTCCTCCTCATGCTGCTGCCTCGACATCATCTGGATGTCGCCGCCACCGCCTCCTCCTCCTATTGTTGCTGCCCCCAATGCTACCTCCTCCTCATCCTATTGTTGCAGCCTCGACTCCTCCTCCTCCTCATGTGCTACTGCCTCGACGCCGCTCAGATGCCGCCACCTCCTTCTCCTCTTGTTGCTGCTGCCCCGATGTAATTTGAAGTAATGGAAGTTGTAATTGAATCTAAATGATGTAATTTGATGCAATAAAAGTTGTAATTGGCTGAATTTGATGTAATTTGATTTAATATGCCACTTCTTTCGTTGAATGATATCAACAATATGAATGTAAATAAAAGAATTAACGACAATTATTGCGGTGTAACGCCATTTCGTTGAATTAAGATATCATAATTAGTGCCTCCTTCGTGTCATAGTAGCGTCTCAGCTCTTAGCGCCACATTAGCGTCGCAATGGCATTGCAACATCGTAGCACTGCATTAATGACGCAATGGAACTGAGATACAACACCATATTAGCATTGCACTGTAGCGTCGTATCGACGTGAGGTAGCGTCGACATATTCAGTGTCCCTTTAGCGTCAATATAGCTACACATATTAGCATTTCATGATGTCAATTTTTGCATCATTACAATGTCGCAGTAGCGTCGCGGCTCGACAAACCTGTGGGCGTAGAGTTGACGGTAATAGCGTCGTATGTTTTGCATCACCAAGCCTATGGCACGAAGTCGACGCTAATGCGCTGCTACTCTCTTCAGCGCCGAGTTAGCGACGCATTAGAGGCTATATTGTTGCGTCGCTAATCGATCTTTTTCTTGTAGTGGATTGATTCGATAATTGACCTATTGATCAGTCCGATCCAAATCAATGCTCAAAATTGTATTTGCAAAAAAATGGCCTAAGACAAGTCAAATTTGTAAAAGATGAGTTGAATTGAAATTTTTATCTAACTCTCTTTTAGTTAAAATATTTAAAAATGTTGAATACATGGTATATAATTGAGAATAAGGAAAATAAAAACATTGGAAACATATGGAAAATGAAAAAAAAAGTAGTAAAAAAAGGAAATTATGGAGGGAGAATTTAGAAATGAAATTGCTAATAAGGAAATCTAATTTGAAATATAACAAGGAAAATAGGGAAAACATAAATAAATTACATTTGCAAAATTTTTAAACAAGAAATAATGAAACTAAAATTTATTATAGATAATTTACATAATTTTTTTATATTTGCCTATTTTAGGTGATGATTAATAATTACTACATGTTTTTTTCATAGTTTTACATATTCTTTCACATTATATTTCAAAATTTAATAAAAATAATATCATCCGATTTTCAAACATTAGTTGCATTTGAAGAAAAAGATAAATTTGTAAACAAAAATAAACATGCTTCATCCATTTGAAATTAAGTAAAAATATTTAAAAAATTTAGAAGATATAAATGAATTCCAATAAAGTTTAAGACATAAAATGAAAATATGATATAACAGTAGAACAAATGAAAATAACCTTGAAAGAAAAATCAAACGCAATTACATTTAACTATGAAAAAGAGTCAAAAGATTGATTGCTTTGTAGGTCTCAAAATTATAATCATGCTTAAGACAAATTTAAATCTTTACCATGATCACCAAACAAAAGAACAATATTTAACCAAAATATCGAAAGAAGAATATTTGACAAAATAGAAGAAATGTAATTAGTATTGTCGACTTCCATAAACAAATATTGAATACAAATATCCTTCATATCCTCACCGTCCATAAGGCCATGAACGCCTCCCGATCTCTTGATTCGACGTGACCTTGCTTGTGATCTCGATCTCATCGCCGCTTTTTTACTCTCGTTCTTTCTTGTAGCAGTTGTTGAATCTGCTGTGTCTCTCATGGCCTAGGTCTCCGCAAAGTTCAGGTCCCCGGTCGAGCTCCTCCACTAGTCGATGGAGCCGGCCGTCGAGGACATTGGCATCGCGTCCGGCCATGATGACCTTCATTTCTGGCAGTTCATGTTGGCTGGCTCCGTCGTGGGCCTCGTTGAGACCCTTTTGTATCAAATTGTTCAATTAATTCAATAGCTTTTTTCATTACCTTTCAAAACAAAACTCTATTTTTAATTGTAAAGCTACATATTATTTAAGAATATTGGGTTGTCTATAAGGTTTTTCAATTCTTGTGACAGCACTATTAAGTCTATGATTCATAGAAGAATTCTTTTTGTACATTTGTCTATAATTCTTCGATTCCTCGTGTTTGGCTTTCTATCGATAAATTTGATAATTAAATATAGATTATGACATGGATTAAATAGATTCATTTTTCAACTTCCATACGTGTGATTCCTTTGAAACCTTAAGAGATTTTTTTTCTTTATTTGTATATAGTTCTTGATACAGTTGTGTATTATTCCATCCTCATGTACACCTACATAATTATTTTTTGCTTGTGTGAACCAAAAGGAATGATGATGTTGGGTTGTACCAAGTCCAAAACCAAGTGGATTTATTCGTTGACCCATATTTTTCTATTATATTAGCATTCCATTCCATCTAATATATATATATATATAATTTTATAGGATTTGATTTAATATGAATTTATCTAAATTGGAGATTGATCTTTTAATTTATGTTCTAATACAATTGTTATATCACCTTGGCCCGAGGTCTTGATTTTTTTCTTACTAGAACCCTTATTGACTTAGACTTCATTAATGAATGAATTTGCTTGGTTCAAACCCAAAAAATTGTTGATGTTTGTTGCTATGGAATAAACTAATTTTAAAATGAGATAAGATGCTCAATTAGGCATGAGTGCTAGTATAATTTCTTCATCATACGAAAGTTATTGAATCTGATCAATGTACTACGAAAATAGACAATATATATCTCTGATGAGCTTACATTTTTACTTCTCTGCTTGAACTCAAATTCTTTATCAAAATATTATCCCTAGTAATGAATGGTAAATACTTTATATTATAATAGTTTAGTTACTAAAATTAACTTAAAGATGAGGTTTACTATCCTTTCTTGCATATATTGCTAAAGTAAGAGTAGATGTGAATTCCATCAATTTGTGACCCATCATATGATCGGTTATATAAATGGTTATATGTTCTTTTCCATTATGAATAGTGATTGTATGGTCATTCATCATGGGTATAATGGTAGATGCTGAAAAGACAAGGTTAGTGATGAGCCACAAAAGGAATTTTTTTTATAAAAAAAAAAGTGAATGTGTGAGCGGATTACTCCTTTATTTTTAAACTAAAAAATATAATACCAAAATTGTGAAGTTGTCAAAAGAGTATCGTGATGTGATAAAAGAACATTACAATATAAAAGAAATTATTATAATAATAAAATATTGATAACTTATGAATGATTTATATAAATAGAAATGAACTCGACGATCCCTTACGATTTCTCCTATGGGGTCATAGCACGAGTAGATCAAATTTTGTTTTATTCAAATATCACCCGTTCAAACTCAGTCTTTATTTTTATTTTATTTTATTCTTGGGGTTAGATTTTTCTTGCTTCTCTAACTAGAAGATAGAAACCACAAAAGTTATTGTACTGTGGGACATAATTACTTTCTAATGTTTTATACTGTACGAAAGAGTTACGAAATCAAGGAGATGAATAATTGGTGGTTCTTATGGTAGCATACATTAAAGATTAAAGAAGGAACATACATTACATTCCTTTCAATAATTTGTCCAAAAAATAATTTATTTCAATATTTTAATTTTATCTATTCTAATTCTGATTCTTTTTCTTTGAAAATGAAATTATCTTTGATAAATATAGTCATTTTCTAACATACGCCTAATTTCCAATCACTTATTCAATTTTACACCAATTTAATCATATTATTGTTTTCATAAACCTGATTATCTTATCTTAGTTCAGAAAGACCTACTAAAGGTGCTACTTTATCAAACACTTGGAGATTGATAATTGGGTACTATATTTATACAAGCGAAATACTCAAATATAATGAAGTGAACTATGTAATATTCGAATAGTCGTGAACACACATCTCTTCATTATTAAGTTTCTATCAAATACTTAATTATGTTCCTATTCATTCACAAGTCAACCATTATAAACGCCACCACCTACGTCCTATCGATTTTAACTTATTATGTACGGATCCAAATACATGAGAGAAATTATGAGTCAATTCAATTTGAAGATTTGAAATTCTTAATAAGGGTAAAATTAGGAACAATCACTTGCTATCAATTAACATTAATTACGACAGTGGAAGGCATGAACGTCGAGCAGAATTTGACAAAGTAAAGAATGGACTAGATCAACTCAATGAAGAATTTAATAATATCATATGTTGCTTCAAGATCGAATGCCTCCTCGCTGGCAACCTATTCCTCCTCAATAGCAACCCGTGCAACCACCCACGTTTCTAGCATGTTCGTGGACCGTGAAGAACAAGAAGACGAAGATTGACTAGTTTACAATGAACTGACCATGTTATCTTCAATATAAAATTTGATATGGAGGAATTCCTTTACTCGCTATAGTAAGTTGATACATTCTCTTATATTGTTTATGTTAAAGAATATAAACAATTCAAAATGGTAGCCTTCAACTGTGACACGAATTTCCTATGTACATCTACTGAGTTGTGACTTTAAGTTGAAAATCCGAGGATGAATGCTACTTGCTATCAGCACAACATGCATATACTAGAGGAGTACATAGATCTTCACCATAGAGCGGTAGGGCTCTATTTATAAGGATTGACCCTACATTAATTTCAATTAAGACTCTTAATTAGTTCTGACATAAATTCTTAAAATTTAATCTTCATTTAGTTTTAAATGCTAAATTTAAATTACCAATAGAATTTTAGTTCCAAACCTTTTGTTATCTATTTTCTGAAGTCCTCTATCAATCACATATTTATTTTTTATCTCTTATTTTTCGAATTAAAATAATAAATACTATTATATTATTTCTTGTATATGAGCTTGTATAAATCTCATAGAATTAAAATAATAAGTTTATTTAGTTTTCATTAGGAGTCCTTTATAAGTTAACCTATGACTACATTCAAATTAAATTTAAATTTTTAATCTTCTATTAGCTTCATTTTTTCATGGTTACTGTTTATTCTTCTTTCTTTTTCCATCTCTTATTTACTACACTTTAATTTTCTTTCAAATTCACATTTTATCTCTTTTATTTTTTTAAAAATATTTTGATAAAAAATAAAATATTATTTATTATTATTTTCAAGTTCTGAGGCACCAGATAAAGTTTTATTTTAAAGCTTCTCCTTTGTTTTAAATCTATATCTACTGGTACACGTGAAAGGGAAAAAAATGTTTCATAGGCCTTCTTTTCGTGTTGAGCAAGTTTGAAAACTTAAAATCTATACTTGGCTGAGTGATGGCAATGTTTTGATCAAGTGGTTTGGGTCCTGATCCAAGTAATGATCCAAACCAGTCTAATTGAGATTGAGTGAGCTCAAGTCATTGATCGGATTTTCTTGATTCGATAGACAATTATATTTTCAGTGTTCTTAGAATCGAATCAAATCAACCAATTCGATCACTACAAGAAAATTGACGAATAGTGATGCAAATTAGCGTTTCCATAACACGTGACACTAATAGAATCTCAATACCATCGTCATTGGGTCAACAAGAAGAGATGCTACGTGCCTGTCCATAGCGTCAATTTAGCGTCACAAAATGTCAATGCTAAATGAGGTGCCAAAGCGACACTATTTTGATGCTATTATCATGCACAAAAACTGAGAAACGCGCGACAGATGGTAGCACTGAATTGGCGCCGTAGGTGTGCGGCTCTCAGTTAGCATCACAAGCTGCGCACGACGCTAATGTAAGAGCCGATATTAGCATCGGCTTCTTGCGCTGCATTGGAGTTGCAACCATGCGACGCTACATTAGTGTCATTGTGAACGCAATGCTAATGTAGCATCGGCATCTTGCGTTGTATTAGTGTCACAGTGTTGGCGATGCTAAGTAGACGCTAGTTTGCGCTTTTTTTAGTATAGACTATATAATACTAACTACACTATACAATACTATATAATACCAACTACACTATACAATACTATACTACACAATACTATATATTATAGACTATACTAAACTATATTATACACCATACTATACTATATTATTCTATTATATAATATACAAAAAGCTCATATACCATGCTATACATACATTATACTCCAATTTCCAAACTTCAAAATTAGGAGAATAGTGCTTATTCATTTTCTGTGGAATTCAAATGGTGATCGCCGGAGATTCGACCGTCGGATCATCGTAAAATTTGTAACCCCCATAGACAATTGCAACAAAGATTTTTCAGTATTGTTTTGTGATTTTAGGATGCCAGGCGACAGAGTTAAGAACCTAAGAAAAAAAGACTTTTGATGATCACCGACATGAGTCCGGCGGAACCGTCAAAATGAAAATTATGGACTCGTAGAGATCAATGCGAGCTATCCACTCACACAAGAATCGATGTGATCAGAGGTAAGAAGAAATTCAATAAAATGAACAAAATTTCGAAATAAAAATAGTCGGTTCTCCGCGGTCCTAGATCGGATTGCAATAAAAAAATAGGCATTTTGAAGGGCTCACAAAGATAAGGTGGCGCAAACTTTTCCTGTTTCATGTCTTTTCTGTATCCTCCGATTATCAAAATACGCATTTTTTGTAATTCTAAAAATTCATCAAAACTTCCACCCCCTAAGAAATCTAAAAATGTGCATTCTCGAAAATTGGACCTTCGGGAGTGCTTAGAATGGTTCCATTTAGTCGACGTAGAGTTTCCAAATTTTTTTGAGTAATGCTGATTTTGTTAGAATTTTTTTGTATCCAAACTTAATAAGAGTGGTCTATTTTGCTTCGTGCATCTTAAAAAATAATAAAAAATATTTTTCTAGAAAATTGGACTGCTCAGAACTTCTTAGAATGGCCTCATTTGGTAGACATATAATCCATGAATTTTTCAGACGATGTCGATATTCTTCTCTTGTATAAGTTATTTGTACTCAATATATAACATATATACATATACATATATATATATATACACACGTACATATATATATATATATATATATATACACACACACACATGCATATATACATATACATATACATTCACAAATATGTTGATATACATATACATTCAATCAATTATTTTGGCGCCACAGCAGCGTCGCACTCATCCTATTGTCACAGTCGCGTCACAATCACATTGTCTATTTGCGATGCCACTCTTTATAGCGTCATAATAGTGTCGCCTATTTGGGGCGCTAATTTAGCATCTAAACATTGCGACACTAATGCGACACATCGTCCTACTTTAGCATTGCGAAATTGGAGGAGCTAAAGTGCGGCGCTATGCAACGTACTTTATAAATGATTATTCATAAAAATTCCATTTAAGTGTGTTGTCCTAGCGTCATCGTACGTCGCCATAGCATCACAATAAAGTGCTCATCGAAGAACGAATCCTAACTATCCATTTTTGTTTATCCGACATTCCCAGCACGTTTGCCATCTTATGTGCGCACTTCGTCGCAATAAAGCCCGGATGCTGCCTCCTCTTCCTCCTCGTGCTGTTGCTACTGCCTCGACGCTGCCCCCTCCTCCTCCTCCTATTGATGCTTCCCCGTCGTCACCCAGACGCCGCCTCCTCCTCCTCATGCTGCTGCCTCAACGCCACCCGGATGCCTCCTCCTTCTCCTCCTCCTATTGATGCTGCCCCGACGTCGCCCGGACGCCTCCTCCTCCTCCTCCTCCTCATGCTGCTGCCTTGACGCCGCCCGAATGCCGCCTCCTCCTCCTCCTCTCATTGATCCTGCCCTGATGCCGCCCGGACGCCATCTCTGCCTTGACGTCATCCGGATGCCGTCATTGCCTCCTCCTCATGTTGCTGCCTCGATGCTGTCCGGATGTCGCCGCCTCCTCCTCCTCCTCATGTGCTGCTGCCACCGCTCGGATGTCACGGCCTCCTTCTCCTCTTGTTGTTGCTGCCCCGACGTAATTTGATGTAATGAAAGTTGTAATAGAATGAATTTGATGCAATTTGATTTAATGTCCCACTTCTTTCGTTGAATGATATCAACAATATGAATGTAAACAAAAGAATTAGCGACAATTGTAGCGGCATAATGCCATTTCATTGAATTAAGATATTGTAATTAGTGTCTCTTTCGTGTCATAGTGGCGTCTCAGCTCTTAGCGCCACATTAGTGTCGTAATGGCAATGCAACGTCATAGCGCCACATTAGTGACGCAATGCAACTGAGATACATCACTATATTAGTGTTGCACTATAGCGTCGTATCGCCGTGAGGTAGCATCGGCATATTCAATGTCCCTTTAGCGTCAATATAGCGATGCATATTAGCATTTCACGATGTCAATTTTTGCATCATTACAATGTCGCAGTAGCGTCACAGTTTGACAAACCCATGGGCATGAAGTTGACATTAATTGCGTCGTACTTTTGCATCACCAAGCCTATGGCGTGAAGTTGACGCTAATGCATCGCTACTCTCTTCAGTGCCGAGTTAGCGACGCATTAGAGGATATATTATTGCATCGCTAATCGATCTTTTCCTCGTAGTGGATTGATTCGATAATTGACCTACTGATCAGTCCGATCTAAATCAATGCTCAAAATTATATTTGCAAAAAATTGGCCTAAGACAAGTCAAATTTGTAAAAGATGAGTTGAATTGAAAATTTTATCTAAATCTCTTTTAGTTAAAATATTTAAAAATGTTGAATACATGGTATGTAATTGAGAATAAGGAAAATGTAATTAAGGAAGATTAAAAACATTGGAAACATATGGAAAATGAAAAAAAAAGTAGGAAAAAAGGAAATTATGGAGGCAGAATTTAGAAATGAAATTACTAATAAGGAAATCTAATTTGAAATATAACAAGGAAAAAAGGGAAAACATAAATAAATTACATTTGCAAAATTTTTAAACAGGAAATAATGAAATTAAAATTTATTATAGATAACTTACATAATTTTTTTTTATATTTGGCTGTTTTAGGTGATGATTAATAAATTACTACATGTTTTTTTTCATAGTTTTACATATTCTTTCACATTATATTTCAAAATTTAATAAAGATAATATCATCCAATTTTCAAACATTAGTTGCATTTGAAGAAAAAGATAAATTTATAAACAAAAATAAAACATGCTTCAACCATTTGAAATTATGTAAAAATATTTAAAAAATTTAGAAGATATAAATGAATTCCATTAAATTTTAGGAGATAAAATGAAAATATGATATAATAGTAGAACAAATGAAATTAACCTCGAAAGAAAAATCAAACGCAACTACATTTAACTATGAAAAAGAGTTGAAAAGATTGATTGCTTTGTAGGTCTCAAATTTATAATCATGCTTAAGACAAATTTAAATCTTTACCATGATCACCAAACAAAAGAACAATATTTAACCAAAATATCGAAAGAAGAATATTTGACAAAATAAAAGAAATGTAATTAGCATTGTCGACTTCCATAAACAAATATTTAATAAAAACATCCTTCATATCCTCACCATCCATAAGGCCATGAATGACTCCCGATCTCTTGATCCAACGTGACCTTGCTTGTGATCTCAATCTCGTCGCCACTTTTTTACTCTCGTTCTTTCTTGTAGCAGTTGCCGAGTCTACTGTGTCTCTCATGGCCTAGGTCTCCGCAAAGTTCAGCCCCCGGTCGAGCTCCTCCCCTAGTCGATGGAGCCGGCCGTCGAGGACCTCGACGTCTTGTCCTCCCATGATGACCTCGATTTCTGGCAGTTCATGTTGGCCGGCTCTGTCATGGGCCTCGTCGAGACCCTTTTGTATCAATTTGTTCAGTTATTTCAGTAGCTTTCTTCATTATCTTTCAAAATAAAACTCTATTTTTAATTGTAAATGTATATATTATTTAAGAATATTTGGTTGTCTATAAGGTTTTTCAACTCTTGTGACAGCACTATTAAGTCTATGATTCATAGAAGAATTCTTTTTGTACATTTGTCTATAATTCTTTCATTCCTCGTGTTTGGCTTTCTATTGATAAATTTGATAATTAAATATAGATTATGACATGGATTAAATAGATTCATTTTTCAACTTCCATACGTGTGATTCCTTTGAAACCTTAAGAGATTTTTTTTCTTTATTTGTATATAGTTCTTGATACAGTTGTGTATTATTCCATCATCATGTACACCTACGGAATTATTTTTTGCTTGTGTGAACCAAAAGGAATGATGATGTTGGGTTGTACCAAGTCCGAAACCAAGTGGATTTATTTGTTGACCCATATTTTTCTA
Organism: Pontederia crassipes; assembly: GCA_030549335.1. Lineage (NCBI taxonomy): Eukaryota > Viridiplantae > Streptophyta > Magnoliopsida > Commelinales > Pontederiaceae > Pontederia > Pontederia crassipes. The sequence goes on along the minus strand of CM060196.1, from coordinate 54,284,383 downwards.
TTATATTAGCGTTCCATTCCATCTATAATATATATAATTTTATAGGATTTGATTTAATATGAATTTATCTAAATTGGAGATTGATCTTTTAATTTATGTTCTAATACAATTGTTATATTACCTTGGCCCGAGGTGTTATTTTTTTCCTAGTAGAACACTTGTTGACTTAGACTTCAGTAATGAATGAATTTGTTTGGTTCAAACCCAAAAAAATTGTTGATATTTGTTGTTGTGGAATAAACTAATTTTAAAATGAGATAAGACACTCTGGCATCAGTGCCAGTATAATTTCTTCATTATACCAAAGTTATTGAATCTGATCAATTACTCTCCGTACTACGAAAACAGACAATATATATCTCTGATGTCACACCCCACTCTGTGACTAAGGTCTAATCCCTATTATCACACTCTTAGCTATGTTTAGCAATTCCAAAAATAAAATTGGCAAAACCTCCTCCCTTACTTATCTTATGTTATTTGACAATACATACAAAAGACACATATATAATCATCAAAGTTTAATAAAAAGTTATAAGATGGCCATTCGCATATTGTCATTATATTTTTTTCACAAACCACATCACATATAACCCCACATGATCAAGTCTTATACAACCTTACAAAAAGTTTCTCACAAACTTAATTACAACATCTAAGACTATCTATTACATATGCATGCTTAGAAAAACAAAAGTGAAGCGGGATTAAAGTGCTCCAGCGTCGCGACCTCTTCTATATGCAGCAAAAATAAGTTCCGAGTCGACTCAACTCGAGAACTTACGAGTATCTGAAAAACATTTAAAATGGATTTTATGAGCAACAATCATTTGCTCAGTGAGTGGAATAAATGTACAACATAGGGGAACAATACGAATGCATATAACATTTAAATAATCATATTTTTTTCATATGAGAAAACGTTTAAAGCATAACTCATTTCACATAACTTTTCAAATCATATGAACTTTTACATAAATACCAATTATTCAAGATATCATCATATTCACAGTTAAACTCTACACATGTGTCATTGTACATACTCATCATGGGTCAATACGTATCCCTCTATGATCATGTGTCATACAGTTAAGCAGAGCTTTATAATCAAGTGTATCAGATACGCAGAGCAAATCATGGGTTAATACATATCCCTCCATGATTGTGTGTCATACAGTTAAGCAGAGCTTCACAATCAAGAGTCTCAGATACGCAGAGCAAATCATGGGTCAATACGTATCCCAATCATGATTGTGTGTCACCACAATCATGATTCTCAGATACGCAGAGCAATCATGGGTCAATACGTGCACGCAGAGCAGCCCCCAAAGGGCAAAGACACCCGATATACGTCCCAAAGGCTTCATGTATATCGAATGCGGTCCCAAAGACCTTTTTCAAACAATATGGCTAATGAACACACGGAGTTTAACAATATCAAAATACACATGTCATAATCTCATATCATTATCAAATAAAACTTATTTTAACTTCACAAGCATTATTCCCTCAAAACATTTTCATGTAAAAGATTATTCCATCTCATATAAAATCATTGAAACATATCATAAATACTTTTCATAGTTCAAGATATGTTTCAATAATAATAATACTAATAATCTTTGCTTGAAATAATATCATAAATAAAAAACTAACATATAACATTTTGCTATGTCGTAAATTTACCCACTCACCTTGTACTTTATGTTTTCAAGAAGGTTTACTAGATTTTTCTCCTTTCACTTATAGCTTGTTGGTTCCCTACAAGCAAGGATGCTATTTCACTTTCCAATTACTAATAATAACAATATGCAATACATTCTCATGCATGAATCCTTGTTCACCTTAAAATGCATATAATCCCCTCTTGTACTAATATCTAACTTCAAATATTTATATTCATAGACTATTTCACACTTGGAACATATCAATCTTCCATAACTTAACTAGGTGTTGTCTCAGGATTCCAGACTGAGTGTGTGTCAATAAATAATTCATAACTTCTTAACCCTAAGTGCAAATCTCATGATTCTAGATAATTTAGAAACTAGACTTATTAATGTTTTCAATCCCCAAATATCATTAACTAATTCGAAGTGATCAAGTCATAAAAATCAAGACAATCTGATATAGAGTTTATGCTTTGGCTGACTGTCTATCGCTGAATGATTAATTTATATCTTTAACAATACTTATTCATTTGACGAGATCCTAATTTTACTAGAATCTAGACTTCAGTAATATTTAATCATAAAAATTGTAGAATTTAACTCCTTGTATGACCCTATAACAAAAATAGTTAATTAGGGTCGTGATCTGTCCATGTCCTGGAACCTGACAGAAAACTTACTATGAAATGAAAAATTAGTTTCTCCACATCTACGTATTCAAATTGGATGATTCTACTTCTCACCGAACCCTTGTGAAGTATACTTTAACATGTATAAATTTCAAATCCTAATTCAATATTTACCCTAATCATACTTTAATTTACAAGGCGGACCTGTCTCTGACTCGGGACAGAGTGAGCGACCTACGGTGCTCGGTTCATAACTTTCTCTACAGAAGTCCTTTTTACATGATTCTTGTGGTAATGGATAACATCAACACAATGAACCATGAAAATTTTCAGAATTTAGGAATAACGACTTACGAAGATATGATCATATGAAATTGAAGGTCGATTTCGGATCCGCAGATTCACCCTAACCCAGAAAATTTGTCGAATTTCCTCAGGCTGTTCGGCAATGAATCTGATCTTGAGAATTTTTTGGCTTGCAGATAATACGAATAAATGATTTATATATTTTTTTCAGAATTTTAGCACATCATATGACGGTTTGGAAAAATCCTTTTCTAAGCATCTGGTGAGTTGCCTGCTTCAACTGCTTGAAACCCTATTGGTTGAAATGGAGGTCCAATCATATTATTTGGTTAAAAGTTAGTATTAATCTTCTAATTAACATTATTTAATCATAATTAAATATGTTTATTATAATATTTACAAATATTATAATTAATTCATAATAATCTTATATAATTTCTTTATAACGCTTATCGATAATTTAATTTTGATTATGCTTTAATCCAAAGATTAGTTGCTACATGCAATCATGACTATATCAGCATCTAAACTTACTTAAAATACTAATTAAAAGTAAGATTATGTTAAAATGATATTTGTGGAGCACGTCCGTGACATCTGATGAGCTTACATTTTTTACTTCTCTGCTTGAACTCAAATTCTTTATCAAAAGATTATCCCTACTAATGAATGGTGAATACTTTATATTATAATATTTTAGTTACTAAAATTAACTTAAAGATGAGGTTTACTATCATTTCTTGCGTATATTGCTAAAGTAAGAGTAGATGTGAATTCTATCATGATCTGCTATATATTGATGAATTTGTGACCCATCATATGATCAGTTATATAAATGGTTATAGTTCTTTTCCATTATGAATAGTGATTGTATGGTCATTCATCATGGGTATAATGGTAGATGCTCAAAAGACCAGGTTAGTGATGAGCTACAAAAGAAATTTTTTCTTTGTGAAAAAAAGTGAATGTGTGAGTGGGTTACTCCTTTATTTTTAAACTAAAAAATATAATACCAAAATTGTGAAGTTGTCAAAAGAGTATTGTGATGAGATAAAAGAACATTATAATATAAAAGATATTATTATAATAATAAAATATTGATAACTTATGAATGATTTATATAAATAGAAATGAACTCGACGATTGATCACTAGCTGATCACTGTAGGTTTTTATCCCATTTTAGATGAATTTCACCCCTATCGAATCCCTAAATTGCCCAACTTTTGGCCAATTTTATTTAGAATGCATGGATTGTGTTAACTAGTTGATATTCTTTATTTTATACTTAATTCCATATAGAGGTTCTGAAATGCTAAAATTCATAAATATTTCAATTCTATGCCAAGTTATCATTTTTAGGACAAGTTATCACTCCTATATGTCAAGTTATCATTATTTTGAGTGAACTGATTTTCAATGATTTTCTTGCCCTAAATCCATTATTATCATGAATGAATCATATTTGGATGATCATATCTTAACTTGTGCAAAATTTTAAGTCCATTTGAACAAGTTATCAATTTTCCAATGCCAAATTATCGTTAAAGGGCAAAACTATTATTTCGACATGCAAAACTATCAATTCTGCACAAAGGCATTAAACAATCATTATATTATTATCATAACTCATTGCTGTTCAAATTTGATCACATTTGGATAACCACAACCAAAATTATGACAAATTATCATTTTTAAGGCAATTAAGTTATCGTTTTGGCACCCAAGTTATCATTCTTATGAAATCTTATCCACATTTGATTTCTGACCTTATTCACTTGCTATATTAATCCCGTGGATGCTTCTAATGCCTTGAACCACTTGTAGTTGGATAAATTTCATGACTAGTGCAAAGTTATCATTTTCGGGTTCCAAAATTATCAATTTTTCATATCGATTTCCATTCTTACACAACACCAAATCCCATTTGATGTTTGAACTGGCAACTATCATTATCCTAATCCTTATTTGTTAAAATATCATTTAAGGATCTTGATGCTTGCTGTTTTGAATTTTGTAGCAGGGAAAACAAGTTGGAAAATTTTTTTTTTCTGAAAAGTTAATTAAACTGAATTGTAAATGCTAATCTAGAGTCTAAAAGGGTTTATCTATCAATGAGGAAGGTCCTCTTAGGATTTGGGGTTCATCTAATTTAATTATGGATGAAAATGGACAAGTTGTCATTTTTTAGTCAAATCCAATTCAACCTTTAATATGGCTATTTTCACAGCTCAATTAGACTAGAACTAAACAATATATTGTCATATAATTGTTAGCCAAGTTGAATTAGAAGAGGATCCCCACTGAAAATCAAGTTATCATTAAGTTCAATCCAAGTCACTTTGCTGATTTTTTGGCAATTCAACAAAATTCTGAATGATAACTTCTATATTGCACTTTGAAAATGAAAGGAATGCTTTAATCAACTAAACAGGGATGAAATCAATCCAATATTAATGCTAGTATTTCTTGGTTTATCTCTAAACTAAAAGAGGACTTTGATTTAACCTCTCAGCTGCAATTAAAAATGAAGTCCACACTTAACATTAGATAAATGGAACCAATATGCATAGAATCTCAAGTATGGGAAATCAGAAATTGTCATTGCTCCTTGGCTCATCTTTGAATCTCAAGGAAGGCTTAAAATCATCTCTCAATGGTGGATTAAAGTGGGGCTTAACAATGGCAATCAGATTTCCAACAAAATTAGAAAATAAAAATCAGCAAGATAACTACATAAGGAAACTCAGCAATGTTGTTCATTGGAACTCAACACTTGCCAAATGCTTCTTGGTCCATCTCTGGACAACAAGAAATCCTTAAGTTTCACCTCCCAGTAATTAAATGAAATCAGGAGTTCAAATGGCAAAGCAGATTCCAAGGAAATCAGGAAATCAGATTCAGAAATCTGAATTGGAAAAACATATTTCAAAAAGTAAGAAATCAGAACTCTAATTGGGATTGCTTCTAGAACTTGACATTGGTTCTTAGTCCATTTCTGAACAAAGATTAGATCAAATGACAACTTCTCAGTTGTAAATACAAATAGGATCTGCAATGGCAAGAACAGGTTCATAACAATGCAGATTTGAAAAATCAAAAACTTAAATGATTCAGTGCAGGAAATCAGACTTGTCCCTAATCCATCCACAATTAATCTAGACTACTACCCTATCCTAGGAGAGCTAAATCATACTAAACAGATTAGAAAACTGATACAAATCATCAAGCAATTAGTTGATATGAAGGCTGTCCATAGAAAATCAGAATGTTGCAGCAGTTCCTTCTCCAGTTCCTCCCTTCTTCTCTGGTCCAGAAACCCTCCAAATGGAGGCCTCCCCTTGTTCCTCCAGAAATTCCCACTTATATATGTGTCATGTCCACCCTTTGATCAGCATCAGAAAGTTCTATTCCCTTGATTTCAGCCATCTGTCCAATGGTCCCTGCATTCCAACTGACTGCAGCAACTTTAGGACAGCAAAGGAGTGGTCCCCCCACCTTTATCATTATGCATTCCCAAAAAAAAAAATCTGTTTTCACTTCCTTTAAAAAGTCTATTTTTGCCACTTTAAATATGATTAGTCTAAATTATTTTTAGGTAGTCTAGGACTTCAAATCACTATGGATACGACATTTAGAGTTACTACAATTGACCTGTATACTTGCAGTAGAAAGTGAATTAGGGAGTTGAAATAAAAATTGAAAAATTCCACTTTTGACCCCAAAATCAGCAAGTTATCTTTATACTCAACCCCTCAATTTCACTATCAACGATCCCTTACGATTTCTCCTATGGGGTCATAGCACGTGTAGATCAAATTTTGTTTTATTCAAATATCACCCGTTCAAACTCTTAGTCTTTATTTTTATTTTATTTTATTCTTGGGGTTAGATTTTTCTTGCACCTCTAACTAAAAGATAGAAAACCACAAAAAGTTATTGTACCGTGGGACATAATTACTTTCTAATGTTTTATACTGTACTAAAGAGTTACGGAATCAAGGAGATGAATAATTGGTGGTTCTTATGGTAGCATAATTGAGCATATTTGGTAAGACTTGATCAATGCTATCAACGACATTTCACAAGTTTTAATTAGTGCCATTCCGTTGAATTAAGATATCGTAATTAGTGTCTCTTTCATGTCATAGTGGCGTCTCAGCTTTTAGCGCCACATTAGTGTCGCAATGGCATTGCAACATCATAGCGCCTCATTAGTGATGCAATGGAACTGAGATATAGCACTATATTAGCGTTGCACCATAGTGTCGTATCGACGTGAGGTAGCGTCAACATATTCAGTGTCCCTTTAGCGTCAAAATAGCGATGAATATTAACATTTCACGACGTCAATTTTCGCGTCATTACAATGTCGCAGTAGCATCGTTCAACAAACCTGTGGGCACGAAGTTGATGCTAATAGCGTCACACGTTTTGCGTCACCAAGCCTATGACGCGAAGTCGACGCTAATGCAACGTTACTCTCTTCAGCGCCGAGTTAACGACACATTAGAGGCTATATTGTTGCATCGCTAATCGATCTTTTTCTTGTATGGATTGATCAATAATTGACCTACTAATCAGTCCGAACTAAATCAATGCTCAAAATTGTATTTGCAAAAAATTGGCCTAAGACAAGTCAAATTTGTAAAAGATGAGTTGAATTGAAAATTTTAAATAACTCTCTTTTAGTTAAAATATTTAAAAATGTTGAATACATGGTATGTAATTGAGAATAAGGAAAATGTAGTTAAGGAAGATTAAAAACATTGGAAACATATGGAAAATGAAAAAAAAAGTAGGAAAAAAAGGAAATTATGGAGGGAGAATTTAGAAATGAAATTACTAATAAGGAAATCTAATTTGAAATATAACAAGGAAAAAAGGGAAAACATAAATAAATTACATTTGCAAAATTTTTAAACAGGAAATAATGAAATTAAAATTTATTATAGATAACTTACATAAATTTTTTTTTATATTTGGCTGTTTTAGGTGATGATTAATAAATTACTACATGTTTTTTTTCATAGTTTTACATATTCTTTCACATTATATTTCAAATTTTAATAAAGATAATATCATCCGATTTTCAAACATTAGTTGCATTTGAAGAAAAAGATAAATTTATAAACAAAAATAAAACATGCTTCAACCATTTGAAATTATGTAAAAATATTTAAAAAATTTAGAAGATATAAATGAATTCCATTAAAGTTTAGGACATAAAATGAAAATATGATATAACAGTAGAACAAATGAAAATAACCTTGAAAGAAAAATCAAATGCAATTACATTTAACTATGAAAAAGAGTCAAAAAGATTGATTTCTTTGTAGGTCTCAAATTTATAATCATGCTTAAGACAAATTTAAATCTTTACCATGATCACCAAACAAAAGAACAATATTTAACCAAAATATCGAAAGAAGAATATTTGACAAAATAAAAGAAATGTAATTAGTATTGTCGACTTCCATAAACAAATATTTAATAAAAACATCCTTCATATCCTCGCCGTCCATAAGGCCATGAAATCCTCCCGATCTCTTGATTCGACGTGACCTTGCTTGTGATCTCGATCTCATCGCCGCTTTTTTACTCTCGTTCTTTCTTGTAGCAGTTGCTGAGTCTGCTGTGTCTCTCATGGCCTAGATCTCCGCAAAGTTCAGGTCCCCGGTCGAGCTCCTCCACTAGTCGATGGAGCCGGCCGTCGAGGACATTGGCGTCGCGTCCGGCCACGATGACCTTTATTTCTAGCAGTTCATGTTGGCTGGCTCCGTCGTGGGCCTCTTTGAGACCCTTTTGTATCAATTTGTTCAATTAATTCAATAGCTTTTTTCATTACCTTTCAAAACAAAACTCTATTTTTAATTGTAAAGCTACATATTATTTAAGAATATTTGGTTGTCTATAAGGTTTTTCAATTCTTGTGATAGCACTATTAAGTCTATGATTCATAGAAGAATTCTTTTTGTACATTTATCTATAATTCTTCGATTCCTCGTGTTTGGCTTTCTATCGATAAATTTGATAATTAAATATAGATTATGACATGGATTAAATAGATTCATTTTTCAACTTTCATACGTGTGATTCCTTTGAAACCTTAAGAGATTTTTTTTTCTTTATTTGTATATAGTTCTTGATACAGTTGTGTATTATTCCATCCTCATGTACACCTACATAATTATTTTTTGCTTGTGTGAACCAAAAGGAATGACAATGTTGGGTTGTACCAAGTCCGAAACCAAGTGGATTTATTTGTTGACACATATTTTTCTATTATATTAGCGTTCCATTCAATCTATAATATAGACGGGTTTTGGGCAGCGCCCCCGAAACCTAGACGGATTTTGGGCTTTTGTTTAGCCGGCCCGTGTGGTTCGGATTAGGTTTTTTCTCTGTTTGTTTGGGTTTTAAACCCGGTTTGGAGAGGCTATTAATAGCCTAATTTCTGATGTAATTTTGGGTGGTGGCTGTAAACCTAAACAATATAGTGGAACCTCTTTGCAGGATGTAGCCCTCATCTCAAGGGTGAACCTGGGTAAATTCGTGTGTCTCCTCTATTTTTCTGCAATCTCTCTGCGATCTTCTCTCATTGTTCTCGAATTTTCCCATCAATTAGTATCAGAGCTCAGGTTGTTCGAGGAATTAGGGTTTATTCGAGATGTCAGGAGGATCGCGGATTAAGATAGAAAAATTTGATGGAACGCGATTTGATCTCTGGAAGATGAAGATGGAGGATCTCCTCTATGATCGAGATCTTTGGATGGCAATCGAGAAGGAGAGGCCAGACAAAGAAGCGGCGACGGCTGCAGATGCGGCGAAGGCTTCAGATACGGCTTCCTCCTGTCAGGCAGATCCAAAGGCGATCGAAGAGTGTGATCGGATTGATAGAAAGGCGAAGGGTTTGATTCGACTTTGTCTCGCGGATTCAATTCTTACGAATGTGATGAGCGAACCTACAGCCAGAGATCTATGGAGGAAGTTGGAATCCCTATATCAAAGTAAGTCGTTGGTTAACAAGTTATTTCTGAGGAAGAAATTGTACAATCTTCGGATGCAGAAGGGTGACTCATTTTCTACTCATCTTTATAACTTTAACACGGTGATCAGTCAACTTATATCAATCGGTGTTAAGTTTCAAGATGATGATAAGGCAATAACATTGCTCTGTTCGCAGCCGGATTCATGGGACAATCTGATTGTCGTGATTGGTGGCGAGGATAAAGAACTTTCGTATGAAAGTGTATGTGCTGCCTTGTTATCAGAGGAAATACGGAGAAAGGGATCGGCAAGTTCTGGTAAAGAGGCACTAGCGGCTAGAGGAAGGCAACCAGAAAGGAATCAAAATCAGAGAGGGAGATCCAAATCTCGTGGGCGTTTGAAGAGTAAAGATAAGAAGGTGCAATGCTGGAGATGTCAAGAGTGGGGTCATCTGAAGCGAGATTGCAAAAATAAGCCGGTTCATAAGAAAGAAGTTGAGTCAACCTCGGACAAAAAGGAGGCTGAGGCAGGAGATATGTATGTGGCTTCTGCATGTATGGTACAGTCAGATAAGGATGTCTGGCTCATCGATACTAGTGCTTCATACCACATGACACCTCATAAACACTGGTTTTGTGAATATGAAGAGTATAATGGTGGGGATGTCATGCTCGGAGATGACACTGCAGTTCAGATTATTGGATGTGACAGGGTGAAGTTGAGGATGAATGATGGCATGATGAAGACTCTACCAAATGTGATGCATATACCACTTATGAGTAGGAGTTTATTATCTGTTGGTACAATGGCAGATTCGGGTGTTATATTCAGTTGCGACAATGATTCGTGCAAGATGGTCAGATGATCTATTGTGATTGCGCGAGGGGTTCGCTATGGCACATTGTACAAGTTGCTCGGAGAGACTATATCTGTGGGCTGCGGATTTATTTCTGAAGAGACCAAAGAAGATGAAAACAGCACATCTATGCTGTGGCATCAGAGATTAGGCCATATCAGTGAGAAATGACTTTCTACCATAGCATCAAGTCAGATGATAGAAGGAGTTCCGGATTGTTCTGTGGGTTTCGGGTTCTGTGAACATTGCCTCCATGGAAAATAGAACCGAGTCAGTTTTTAACACACAGGTTCAAGAGCAATGAAGATTCTCGAACTGATCCATAGTGATGTCTTTGGACCAACTCCGACTCCATCTATTGGAGGGTCCAGGTACTATATTTCTTTTATAGATGATTTTTCGAGATACAATTGGATTTATTTTATCAAGAATAAATCAGATGTATTCAATAAGTTTCGAGAATTTAAAGTTTTGGTGGAAAACCAATTAAGCTGCAAGATCAATGTCCTTCGTACAGATAATGGAGGTAATTTTGTTCAGATAAGTTTGAGCAGTTCTGCGTGGACAATAGTATTGCAAGGCAGAAGATAACTCCATATACACCTGAGCAGAATGGAGTAGCTGAAAGGTTAAATCGGTCACTCATAGAGAATGTCAGATGTGTGCTGAGTTGGGCTGAATTGTGGCAAGAATTCTGGGCAAAAGCTGTAGCCACAACAAACTACCTGAAGAACCGTTCACCGACCTCATCAGTGAAGGATCAGACGCCTTATGAGGCAGTGTTTGGAAAGAAGCCAAATTTGTCTCATGTTCGGGTGTTCGGATGTGACGCATATGTTCATATACTCAAGGAAAAGCGGGGTAAGCTTGACAGTAAATCTGAGAAGAACATATTTGTCGGATAGAAGGAAGGGGTCAAGGGCTACAAACTGTGGAATCCAAAGTCAAGGACTATTGTTTACAGCAGGGATGTTGTTTTCCGTGAATCACGTTCCCAAGTTGAAGTTCAAAAAGGTGATGAACCTAAGAAAGTGATAGTGCTTGAAGAAGATTCTGATTCTGAAACTTCAGAGGTGGATGCACAAGATACTTCAGTTGAGTCTGTTACAGAACCGGATCAAGAGGACTCGGTTAATGAAGTTGAAGATGCAAATTCAGATGTAGACCCAGATATTGGTACTACCATACCAGTTCTCAAGAGATCGACACGAGAAAGAAGATCACCTTTGAGATACTCTCTTAGTGCTCTGAGTTCGTTTCTTGCTTTGAGCATCATCGAAGAAGAACCTAGTTCTGTAAAAGATGCAAGGTCTATGGATGATGCAAATCAGTGGGAGCTTGCTATGGCAGTTGAGATGCAGTCATTGGATAAGAATGAAACATGGAGCTTGTGTAAATTGCCTAAGGATAGAAAGGCAATTGGTTGCAAATGGGTGTTCAAGCGAAAGCTGAAACCGAATGGGTCTGTAGAGAAGTACAAGACGAGACTGGTAGCTAAAGGGTACTCTCAAGTTGAGGGAGTCGACTATGATGAGATTTTTTCTCCCGTTGCGAAAATGACTTCAATCAGATTTGTTCTATCTCTGGCAGCAACATATAATCTTGAGGTAGAGCAGATGGATGTGAAGACGATATTTCTTCATGGGGACTTGGAGGAAGAGATATATATGAGGCAACCAGAAGGCTTTGAAGTTCAAGGTAAAAAGAAGTTGGTGTGCAAATTGAAGAAATTTTTGTATGGATTGAAGCAGTCGCCAAGGATGTGGTACCAGAAGTTTGATACGTACATGCTCGAACTCAAGTTTGTACGTTCAGATTCAGATCATTATATTTACGTGAAGAGAGTTGGAGATCAATTTGTCATTCTTACACTGTATGTAGATGACATGTTGCTGATTGGAAACAGTATGAAGTTGGTGAATTCAGTGAAGGGTTTGTTGGCCAAGAAGTTTGAGATGAAAGACTTGGGGCCAGCGAATTTCATTTTGGGTATGCAGATTAGAAGAGATCGTCAGAAGCGAAAGTTGTGGCTATGGCAGGAGAAGTATATAAAAGAAGTGTTGAAGAAATTTAACATGTCGGACTGCAAGCCAGTGGGTACTCCTATGTCTCTAGGAACCAAACTTTCTGCAGAGCAATGCCCGAAGACGGATGAAGAAGCCGAAGAGATGGACTGTGTGACATATGCAAGTGCAGTGGGCAGCTTGATGTATGTCATGGTGTGCACGCGTCCAGATATAACCAAAGCAGTGGGAGTCTTGAGTAGGTATATGTCTAACCCAGGCAGGGAACATTAGAATGCTATCAAGAGAGTTTTCAGGTACCTTCGTGGAACTTCAGATTTTGCTTTGTGCTTTGAAGGTGCGGGAAAAGGAAAGAGGCTTGATATTATAGGCCATGTAGATGCTGATTAGGGTGGAGACATTGATAGTAGACGGTCCACTAGCGGATATATTTTTACATTATTTGGGGCTACACTAAGTTGGATGAGCAAGAAACAAAGCATGATAGCACTTTCTTCTACAGAAGCAGAATATATGGCTCTTACCCATGCTGCAAAGGAGGCCATATAGCTACGGCGGTTGTGCTTGGAGCTCGGATTTGAGCAAGGTGCCATAGAGGTGAGATGTGATAATCAAGGTGCTATTCAGTTAGCTAAGAATCCTGCATTTCACTCACGCACAAAACATATCGACATTCAATACAATTTCATTCGAGAAAAGGTGGAAAAGAAAGAGGTTCAGCTTGAAAAGGTTGATACAACAGAGAATAGTTCTGATTTTCTGACTAAAGTAGTTACATGTGCAAAGTTTGAGTGGTGCTCTACGACTGTCGGATTGAAGAAGAATGTTGCTGGCAAGGCTCTCATTGGTGTGAAGTATCCACCAAGTAGGAGAATGTTAGAGTTGGTGAATACTTCAGGACCTCTTGTTTCTCACACCGGGTTCGCCCACGTGAGCTTAGGGAAATCTGAGTATTACCCAATTAGCAGTGCTGCTGGCGTACGAACGAAAGAGGGGTTCGGGGGGGCCCGCCCCCCGACGGCGGTCCCGCTCGTCGGTGAGCGGGCAGGGGTTCGGGGGCAGCGCCCCCGAAATCTAGACGAGTTTTGTGCTTTTGTTTAGCCGGTCCGTGTGGTTCGGATTATGTTTTTTCTCTGTTTGTTTGGGTTTTAAACCTGATTTGAAGAGGCTATTAATAACCTAATTTCTGATGTAATTTTGGGTGGTGGCTGTAAATCTAAACAATATAGTGGAACCTCTTTGCAGGACGTAGCCCTCATTTCAAAGATGAACCTGGGTAAATGTTGTGTCTCCTCTATTTTTCTACAATCTCTCTGCGATCTTCTCTCATTGTTCTCGAATTTTTCCATCAAATCCCTCTTCTTCACAGATGAAGATGATGTCATTCTGTTCCGCTGGGTAACTGGACGCCGGAGTCTCTACTGGCATCTCCCGCAGAAGAACAAGTGGCGCTGCTGATGATTCCTTATACATATCATCCGCTGGTACTAGTTCTGGCAACATGGACGACTCCACCTGATCAACTCCACCATCGCTGGTCAACGTGCATGATGGTGACGGCGTCGAAGTCGTCTCCGTCGCTTGATCAGCGCCGGCAGACGATGCTCTTGCCTTCTTGAGAAGTGGCATCATCGGAGCGCAGGGGTCGTCGTTGCAGCTGCAGGAAGCGGTCACGCCGCGATCATGAGCGGCCGTTGGCATTGGAAGTTCCCTTTTTTTCTGCAGACTCTTCCCGACCCGGGTCTTCTTGATATGGCAGAGCACATGTTCTTGGAAGTTTTCCCGACGGTCGCCGGCGTCCAGCAGCCGGTACTCGTACATGGCCCATCCGGAGTACTTGATTTTGCCTTTCTTGAAGGAAAGACTGTTCTTGAACCCCACCGTGATTTCTCCAAACCCGTCGGCCGACGATTTGATCGCTACCTCCCCCTTCACACACTGCCACGACCCTTCCCCGGCCGTTCTTGAAGGCCAGTTGGAGTTGGCAGACCTTCTGGTGCGGCGAGCGAAGAAGAAGCGTTCTTCCGTTCCCTCCTGCAGCAGGTTCCAAGGCTCAGTTCCGTAGACGTCGGCAGGGACGAAGACTCCTTTCGGAAGAGATTGGCCGGTGACGTAGCGTCGAAGATAGAACACGACCAACTCTTCATCGGTCAGATGGAATTGGAGTCCGGGCGCATCCTCCGGAGGGATCCCAATTCGCACAGGAGGGAGAGCAGCTGGCACGCAGCGTTCTTGAGGCCGAGGCTGCCGGATTTTCCGCCCGGCCGCTTGCAGGGGACGTCCTCGGCCGGCCATGTCGCCGGCGGAAGAACCAGAGAAGAGCAGCAAGAAAAGGCGTAGCGAGAGTGAGAGAGAGAAAGAGCGGTAAGCAGAGAACAAAGGAAATAAGAAAAGAACAGGAGGCGAGAAAGTATAAGAAGAGAAGGAAGAGACGAGATGTGTGCATCTGCCGCATCCAACGGTCACAAGTATACATGATATCTTGATGCCAACAGGCGTAATTTAAAATTATATATATATATAAGATTATTATCATAAAAATGACCATTTTTTAATATCTCCCAAAAAAATATAAAAGATTTTTAAGCCAACGTAAATTCTATTTAAAAAGAAGGATTTTATAATGAGGTTTTTGGATTGTAAAGTTTAAAATCTTTTTATATAATTATACAAACTGTACATTTTTCAAATTTAAAATATTATTTATATATTAAATAATAATGCAACCATGGAAAAAAAATAAAAGCTGCTCAGAGGCGTATTTTCACTTATATATTTTTTATTTATTTGACCGTTGATAAATCATTTCATTTCTATCAATACTAATAGTTTTTTTTATAATTTAATATTTCAAATTGTGTGTGACAATGGGAATTAGGACAAAATCCAAATCTGCTTTCCTTGGGGTATGAAAATAAAACGAAACCGATCACTTAAACTAATGCTTAATTTGAAAAATAGTAAGAGTTCCTAAAACACGCACTCTATTTATCAATTTTTATTTCTGTAATTAGTTTATAACTGATAATATTTTATTATTCGTATAATAATATTTTCATAATTTAATATGTTACTGAAACTCTAGTTTAATAATTCTATTACTATATCATATATTTAATTATAAAATTAAATATTTTAATTTTAATTTATTATATTTTTTAGAAATATTATTTTATTAAAATAGGGGCTTGAAAAAATCATCTGAAAACTTTGACCCAAGTGATTTTTATTTTTTTTCTAAATAATTTTAAAAATCGACTGGATGGTTTTTTTGGGGACCAAAAAACTGACTGAACCACTTTGACGATGATTCAATAACCTTGGAAGTTAACTTTTTAACTTCTAACAATGATAACTTTTAGAAATCGAATTCGAACTTTCAATATCTTTATTTGTGCCAATTTAAAAGTTTGGCCCAATAGAGCCCAATCCAAAAGCAGCCACCGGACTGGCCTCTCCCTCCCTCCCTCCACTTCGTGTTCTTCTCCGGTTCTCCCTCCCTCCGAATCCTTCTCCAAGGTTCCGTTCGCCGGCGACTTAAATCTGGCTCTGATGATCGTGGCGGTGCTGGTCTGCGTTCTGGTGATCCTGGTGAACGTCTACCTCCTCGTCGAAAACCAGCACCACGGTGATGCCAACCAGGCCTAGTTACTTAAGTCGTCGTCTCCCTCGGCCACTCCGTCTCCGCCATCTCCATCCTCATGCTTACCGCCGACGTATTCAACCAGACGGCATGCCGGCACGCAATCTACAACGGCGCATGCAACCTCACCCTCCCCACGACGGACCTCTTGCTCTCCGCGTGCATCGCCGTCGCCGTCATTGTCTTCTTCATCATACCCTTCTCCATGTTCTACTACGAGTCTACGATGGCGTCCAAGACAAGTTAAATCCGTTTTGCATTATTGTTGTTTCTTTTTCCTCTTTGTTCTTTGTTTTGGTTGCATTAAGTTTATGGAGACAATGAGTGATTGTTTCTGCTGTTGTCGTAGGAGCGTGGTGAAGAGATTTTGAGAAGCGCGCTGATATGTGTTATGTGCTCTTATTTTGGGAATTCTCTATGGCAAGATCACTTCATGGACTTATATTCATACTTCTATTACCTGCATTACTTAGAAATTTGTTGATCTTCCTAAACGAAGAACGGAGCCTGACACATTCATGCTTTCAGATTTTATTAATACAATATATCTTCTAGTTTTTTCTTTATCAATTTCGGCATGACATGATTGGAGATTCACGCCAAATGAAAGAGGAACTAGGCTGCAATTAGGTGACCTACGGACAATTTGATATGATATTCACAATAGGTGATGGAATTGATCATGTGCTTCCAACATATATTCATGAGGGTAAAGTATCTATGAATAATTTTTCCATGAGATAATTCTGCTTGAGTTCTTGGTTATGTGGATCATATGATTATTTGCTTGTTAAGAGGCTTTTAATTGATATGGTAAGATCAAAGCATTTGACTATTAACCAATCATCTATGAAGCTAAAATTGCTGTCTACACCGTTGTGTGCAACTTACTGTTGATACCTTCTTTCTTATGACTGTTAAACTCAACATAGCTATTAGATAATAAGAACTTATTTAACCAATGAGTCCTCATTAAATAAAAAGAGGGCGTAGCTCATATGGTGGAAGCGGTCTAGCCTCCGGGTTGTGTTGCTGGAACTAGTGGCCCTGCATTTGCTCCTCTTTCAAAGCTGACCATTCAGATGTTTGTAACCCTTGATATCAGTATGCACACACTTCCATTCGTTTCAGTGCCAATTTATCATATTCACATTGTTTGTTTTGATTAAATTTTCATGTTGGTCATTCTTCTTTTGGTTTCAGGATTAGTGGGTAAAGTGGAATTCACTGTTAGGCACCACACTTCTTCCGCTGAACGCTTTCCTAGTTCTTGGACTGGATTCTCGAGTTCTCAACCTTGTATTAAGTCAAGTTCTCTGGTGAACTTTCTCTTTATTTTTACAATCATTTAGACTCTCTTGTATTGCATACATTGAACTTTTTTATGGGGATACCTACAGACACATTTTTGTCAGACATTTATATGCTGTATAAATAACCATGGAATACGAATGTATCTCATAGTTGACTTATGAAATTTATGTGTGGTAATTATTTATACTGACTTATTTGTTATTAAGTTGCCTCTGTATTTTGCTTACAAGGCACCTGCATCTTCAGAATCAAGTTGAACATTGCAAGCAAGCTTTCCAGAATAATGTCATTTTTCCCATTGTCGGATCAGTCCTTTTTGTCATATGCTTCTTTCTCCAAGCCTTTTAGTGCATTTATTATTTTAATTTCATTCATGTAAATGAAAATGTTGTCACTGGAATTCTAAATATAAACAAGTGTCTTGGATTCTGAGAGTACTTAAATTATTTTTTCCTAATTAAAATATTCAATTATGACTCTTTTTTAACAAGTCAGAACATAATTGTGACATATAGTTCTGTTTGCACCCAACAATATATTCCTTCTGCTTATCCTACAATCATATTCTTGGCTCATACAGAATTTCTGTTATGTACATCACTCAGAAAGCTTTCTTTTTGTTTTCGACGCATTTCAGAAAGTTCTCATTCTGTGTGAACTTGGTTTTGATTCTTAATAGAAACGCACCATTCCATCAGAAAAGCTTTAACATACTCTATTCAATGTAGTTCAGAAGGTTTTTCATGTCAGTGTTTCATATGCCAGCACATGTCTTATCACGGATTGATACCTTGAGGAGCATGTTCTTCTGGCAGGGATGCAGCGCTTCCCGCCGGGTCCACCTAGTTGCATGGCACAGCATATGCAGGCCCACCTCACAGGGCGGGTTGGGCGTTCGGGACCCCGATGCACCAATTGGCGCTCCTCGCTCGATGGATAGGGAGGATTATGGGCCTTGAGGACAGTTTATGGAGAGAGGTTTTCACCACATGCTACGGTCGGGATCCTCATGGGGCTCCAGGCCCATTCTACCACGCGGAGTCTCCTCTTTCTGGAGGGGGGTGGCCACATTATTTCCCAGAGTGCGTCCTTTCATGACTCCGTCACTTGGCTCTAGAGAGGCTTTCTTATTCTGGAGGCACGACTCGCTGCCCGGGGTCCACTTGCAGATTCTTTACCCCGTCTGTGGGCTTTAGCGGCACATCCTGATGCATCCATAGTTGAGTGCTGGTCAGAGAGGGGTGGACCGGCCACTGGGTCCTAGACGCCCCTTTTTGATTCCCCCCTCTCTGATCAGCGGTTTTCTGAGTTGCTTGGACTTCATCAGAGGATCGCCCCCTTCCGGTCGGATCCGGCACGGACAGAAGGTTGAGTATGGATATTAGATTCTTTCTCATCTTTAGTTTCTTCCGACTTCCACTGACTCTGAGAATCTCAGAGTAGACTGCAGACTCATCTAACGCTCACGGTTTCCGCTGAAAGTCAACATCTTCACTTGGCTTATGCAGCGTGAGCGGCTCCTCACTCGGGCCTATAGAGCACGGTGGGCACCCCATGCTGACTCTTCTTGCGCTCTATGTGGGGAGGTGGAGGAGGATGTTTCTCACCTATTCTCGGATGTCGGGTGTCTCGGGAGGTCTGGTCCTGGACGAGCATTTCAGACGGTGCCCCTCTGGCACATGTAGATTTTTTGCAGGCCCTGAGGGGCCTACGCAGGCAAAGGTTGGGTTGGCGAGCTTCGTTGGCGACTTTCCGGCCGGTGCCTGGGCCATATGGCTTTAGTGCAACCGTGTCATTTTTTGTGGGGAGAGATGTCAGGTGGAAGCTATTGTACACCACATGTTTTGTCTTCTTCGGGAGTGGGGTTTAGGCTAGCACCTGTCTCTTCTTCTCTTTTGCCGCTCTCCGCTGGAGAGCTTTCCACATGTACGTGATGTTTCTTCTTATTAATATATATACGTGGATGACTACCAAATGTTAGTCATCCTTTTCCTTCTCAAAAAAAAGAAGGTTCTCCCTGTGTGAACTTTGTTTGATTCTTAACATAAGCACGACATTCCATCAGAAAAGGTTTAAGATACTTAGGGATAGGCATTGCTGTTAGAAGCATTGTTGTATATTTATATGTTTAGTTTATATGGTTAAATATGGAAACGTGTTAAACATATTTCCCTCCTTTCCATCCCGATTTGGGGTTGAAAGAACAATGGGGTGTTGGATAGGAAAGGAGGGGACTTAGATTCAAACAAATAGGGGGAATCGATTCCCTCTTTTCCCTTCTCATTGATTTTTCTCTTCTCCCTTCCCATCGATTTCCTCCTTTCACCCCTAACCCAACAGGCCCTTAAGCTGAAGATGTTTAAGTATATGAGGAATGACAAAGTTCTTTAAAGCTTCTGATGTGACAGGGTATTGTACATTGGCAACCTTATCCTGCTTAGCAAAGAAGATCTTTCTTTTACTCAAACCCTTGGAATCCTGGATAAAACGGAGCATACAGTGGCACAAAAGCACTTAAATACAAAAAGGAAACCAATATCAGCAATTTTTTGTTATTTCTTTAACTTGGAAGATATAATTAATAGCTCACCAGTTAAAAATGCTCATGGCAGAGGATTAAACATTAGTCGAAGGTAAGAAATGTGGCCACTTACCAATCTGGATATCAACTTCACCTTTTGTTCTTATTAGTTTCTTAATGTACTCTCATTCTTCAAAAAAAAAAAAAGTTTCTTAAGGTACTCTCTTGTGGCAGATATTTGGAGGTGTTGGAGTTGTAGATCTCCTATTTTTTTGAAATGAGAAAGGACGACTAGCAAGAAGATAGTCATCCAGGGTTCCATTAATAATAATACAACAACAACAAAGCCTTATCCCACTAGGTGGGGTCGGCTACATGGATCATACGACGCACTCGTTGATCCATGTTCATGGATCATACGACGCACTCGTTGATCCATGTCCATTAATAATAATAATAGGGAAATTATAGTAAGTTGATAGAGAGGCCACCAGAAACATTGTGGCACATGGCAATGAGGACAGGAAAACAACAACACATTACTCCAAACCGAAAAATGGGTACGCAGAACCACACACCACTAACCAAAAACCACGCACCACTAACCACCATCACACAGTGCCAAGCAGAAGAGGACAATGCACATCTATCAAAAGCTGCATAGCCAAATTCGCCCCTCACAATTGGGCGACGCCCGACTGATGACCAATTGGATTGCGGACAGGCTTTCGCCTGATATCACAAGCCCAAGCCACCAAGACAACGACGTCCGGGTTGTGTATCAGAGTGGAATCAGCTTCAGCGACTGCCATAGCATCACCAACAACATCTACAGCACAAATTTCCTCAAACGACTTCACAGGTCCAGTGTTCCGGCCTGTCACGCCTGTCTCCAATGCAGTTGTTACGTCTGTCAGGCCAGGAGGTGGAGCAGGACCTACTATCAATTTTTTCCCATCATTTTCACATTGATCCTCCATTGTTGTCACGGATCCAGAGATGTTGTTCTTCTTGCAAGGTTGGCCTAAGGATGCTGTAGCCACCACATGGGTGAGCGAGACCCTGCCCACTGTCGTCTTTCGTCATACACCAGTTCGTGAATACTTAAGAAAACGCTGGACTGGCCGGCCCATCACCAAAAGCCGCCGAGGCGCGCCAGGTCTGGCACCAGGACGCCCGCGGATGTGCCTGAAGCCCCTAAGGTCCGCCACCTTCGAATCCACCGTGTCTGACCGTCCACAAAAAAGGGCGGAGCGATCATCAAGCGGCCGAGCCTCAAGCGCCGCTGGTGAGGGAGACCTGGCCATGCCCGCAGCAAGGGTATTCTCCAAAGGTGGCGCCATGGGCACCGCAGCTCCCAAGGAGTGGGCTGTCTCGGCAACACAAGATTTTGCATGATTGCGGAAGCCCCGAGCTATTGAATCCGATCTTTTCATTTATAAGGCGACCAAGGACTGTCATAACTCAATGTCAGTATATAAAGGTTTACTTCTGTTCTATGAGGCAGCAGCAGCACGAAATTCCAAGTACATCTCCATTTTAAATAACTATTTTTGCTATACTTGGTTGAATTACCACAGGTGAGGAGAATTGGTATAGGACAATAATAAAATTATGGGCCTTTGCCCAAATAGTTGGTCTTTAGTTGTGGGCTGCATGCCTAAAATTTAATTAGGAGCTTATTAGGGGCTTTTCCTTATAATAAATTTCCTTTTAATTAGTTTTACTGATATTTGAGTTTCCTTGTTATTTGGTATTAAGGTGTTTACTACCCTATGAATATAGTCTATTGGTTGTATTAGAAAATAAACTTGATTAATGAATATTTTTTATTAGCATATATATTTTGGATTCAAGTTTCCGTCATTGTTTCAACATTTTCTCTGTCTCATCAGTTCTCTTTCTATTTCTTTCTATTTCCAGCTTTTCCCTTCCTTTTCTTCTTTAGTGTTATTGCATTATGTGCAGCTATTGATACCTGTTTCTGAGAGTTCTGATGTTTAAGAGAATTTAATCTCAGAACACTGTTCTTGAGGTTATATCAGTTGAATTTTTCTTGAAGTAGTCATAATAGTAGAATTTAAGCATTCTCTGGTTATTGACTTGTGAACTGGCACTAATGTAGCTTCACTAATCTAATAATCTGATAAACATACTACTTTATGGCATCCATTCCTGTGTCAGATAGCTACAAAAGGTATCAGAAACTAGATTTATGCCACCGAAACAATGTATTGATTGGATCATTGCATTAGGAACATAATTTTGTATGTGCTGAGAAGATAAACAAGTTATTGAAAACCACAGTAATCTGCCAAGAATTTAGGTGGCAAGTAAAAAATCCATATGTTTTCAGAAAAAAGTACAAAAAAAAAATCCAAATACACATAAGAAGTCACAGTATCCATTGTTGTCATTTACAGGTTTGCCTTTGATGATCCTAGTGTTCCTTTGTGGTGGATTTGTGCTTAGGTGGTTATACATGAACGCATAATGTAGTGTGCTCTACTTCATGGGACCTCTAACAATCAAGTTGAGGTGAATTGGGAATGGCAAACAAGATTATAAAAAAACTTATTAGAAACCACAGTAATCTGTCAAGAATTTAGGTGGCAAGTAAAAAAGCCAATTGCACATAAGAAATCACAGTATATATTGCAGGTTTGCCCTTGATTATCCTTTTGGTGGAATTATGATGTTACTTGATTATTTGAAGTGCAGCACACTTCACAGACGTATGCGCCGCTATCTTGTTGCATCTGACCGGTAGGCCCCACGAGATCCTTAAAACTCGCTCCACGTGATTGGTCCTTTCCACCATCATTTCATTCCATTTATGATCTTTTCATTCCTCCATTGATTCTGTCAGTTTTACAACTCAAATTTTCGCTTTGCAGTGTGATTCAATTTTGTGACATGCTTACTATTCACAAGCAACTGCTGCGGAGGAAATTTTTGGCAACACTCTGCAGTCTCCTCCAGAAATTAACTACCACTACAAGTGAGTTAGCGCTACTTTCCACTTGACCCTAAGAAAAATAAGCATCGCTCTTCTTCAGTATTGTTGAGAGATTCCACTTCATTTCCAATATGTTTTTGTCACCTTGGTCGTACTCACCCTCTTCTACTATGCTGCTTTTGTAATTTTCTTCTGATTGTCTGCCCAAAATATTGGGACAATTTCTCAATTATTTATCTATTGCATCATCTATCCAGGGATGGAGTAAGAGAAAAACAGGTCAGGAAGTTCCAGTTACCTAGTTGCGCTTGTCCTCCTGTGCTAGTTTCTTCCATTTCTCAACCCGCCTTGATTGGAAGAGGCGCAGAGTAGCTTGCTAGTCGATATATATCTTGCAAACTAAACTAGGCGGTGATGATGTTCAGTGTAAAATAGCAGAGGTCGTCTTTTTTTACTCATAAAGGGATCAGTACATATTTTTGCCTTTCCAGGCACTTGTGGTATATTGTAACCTTAGACTCCATGATACATTTAACTGTTTCCCCTGCCATTTCCACTGCATCATTTTTCCCTCCTTTTCTCCAAGTCTCCCAGTCTTTTGCACTGTACAACGCATCCCTTTCAGAGTATGTACATCAGTATTTGTGCAAGCTCGCATTCACTGGAATGGAACAGCAATTATGTTTACTTGGCATGTATTGGCAGCACAATCATCTTCATCCTGTTAGATACACTCAGCTCTGCACTCCTGGAATTTGGTTGCTTTACCACCACATGTAACCTTGTAGTTCCTTGAAGGAAAAAAAAAACAAGTTAATGCTGATATTATATGTTGAGAACAGTTGAGGTTGGGGTGGTGTGGCATACGATTTCGCTTGCCAATACCTAAGTGCAAAAGTAAAAAATAAACGGGTGGATTATTTACTTGAGATGGTTGTCACCCTATTCATTGAGTTCGAATTCAAATATGAGAGAGAGCAGGGATGAAGATTTAAAATTTTATTTTATTTTGGATGATTTATTTAAAATATAATTGTGACCGGTGAGATAATTTATATTTCTGTAATACGCCTGTTAATTCTCCTTCATCGTTAGAGAACCACCGAGAACGAGATATTTTTAATGCCACCACACGTGCGACGGATGACGCTAGGAAAAGGCGAGGAAAAGTGCTATTGGGAAATCACCGATTTGCCCTCGTAACGCATCTCCTCTTCACGTTTATTTCCCCCCTCGAGCACTACACCTCTCAGTCACACTCGTATATATAAATACAAACATACCCGTGGTTTCCAAGCTTTCATTAGCTGAGAACTCCTCTCACACACAATTCCTCGTCTTCTAATCTCGACTTCTGCATTCTCCCTCCTTTCCATCGAACAGTCGGAGGAAGCGAAGGATGTTCTACTCCCACCAGCTTCTTGCGAGGAAGGCTCCCCTCGGACAGATTTGGTTCTCTCTCTCTCTCTCTCTCTCTCTCTCTCTCTCTCTCTCTCTCTCTCTCTCTCTCTCTCTCTCTCTCTCTCTCTCTCTGCATCATCATTTGATACGATTTGAGCTGTTTCTTCTGAATGCGCACCAAGGATGGCCGCAACGATGCACGCGAAGATCAACAGGCGCAAACTGGACAAGATCGACATCATCCAGATCTGGTATACATTCCCGACCATCTCCAACTTTCTTGTCGGCCTTGCATTACATATTTCCGAGTTCTTCCGAAGCTTAGTTATGTTGTAATTGTTTCAACGCAGCGAGGAGATTCTAAACCCGTCGGTTCCGATGGCCCTTCGTCTCTCCAGCATCCTCATGGGTGAGTGCCCTCCATCCGACTTCATTCCCCACCGATCTCCGTTCATCTCGCTAATTCCGGCTTCCGGTCACTTATTTCGTTTCTGGAATCCTCTTCGCAGGCGGCGTGGTGATTGTGTACGAGAGGAAGGTCAAGCTCCTCTACGGTTCGTCCTTCTTCCTCCCTTCCTTCCGCTTGCCAAGTGCTCTTTAGTTGTTTGATTAACAGGTTTCGTTTTGCTTGCATTTTGCAGACGACGTGACGCGATTCCTGGTGACCTCTTCCGACCTCTCATAAGCTCAATCGCATCTCCTCTATGTCCTTAACCATTCTTTATTAATCTTAGTTATCTCAAGTAACAGATTGAGATAAATGAATCGTGGAGGGTCAAAACTGTAGCCGATCGGACCGTCCTCCCAAAAGCTAAAGTTCAAGCCAAGTATATCGCATCTCTCTCTCTCTCACACACACACACCTGCGTATCTCTCGACTCGCGCTCTCTCATCTGTGTATTTGTGTCACTGTGTGATTGTTTCTGGTCGCCATTTCCATTCCAAATGAAAGAAGAGGCTATCATGATTTTTTAGTTAGCCGACGTCTTCTGCAATTTTTTGGATAAATGCTTTTTTGGATAAAAGACTTTTATCCTTTTTGAGAAAAAAAGATGAACCGCTGGTTAACTTAGTTTCTCGGCGATTCAACGGTCGGTGTCTCGGTGATCGATTTGGCAGGTATGAGGCTGTTACTTTGCCGGAGGACGAGGACACGGAGGAGGTGGAGAAGACCATGCGTTTTCCGGACGGGTCCGGCGCCGGCGCCGGCGCCGCGAGATTCGAACGCATGGTAATGATTCCTGCACCAACATCCGGACGATTTTACCCTCCTCCCGAATGTTCTTTACAATGGTCCCCCCGTTAATAATAAGAATATTGAAAAAAACAGTAATATTGAGAAAATTGGAATCCCGTAGCAAAAGGAGAATTATGGTAATATATTAATGTTTCATATAAATAGTCATTGATTTATCCGTCTTCACCCACAAAATTAGTACTGACTGCGTGGTATATTTGACGATAATATTATCGGAGAGAACAACAAAAAGGTCGTACAAGTTGTTCAGGAATAGCCTGTTTCCTACGAGGAGACAAATGCTAAATGTCCCAGTCGATTTCCCAATAATTTGCGGCCACGTGGATCATTCTTAATAGGATTAATGATCTAATTAAAACTTCTTTTGAACTAGTTTTCGTGATATCCATTTTTTAAAAAAATTCAGTGCCTTATTGTAGAGACTAGAAGATTTGGAGGAGCACTACATAAACATCGACCTCAGAGAAGAGGAACTTACCAAGCAGTACCACCAAGGTCTCTCTTTATCTCTCTCCATTTATATATGTGCACTTGTATATATTTGTTGCTCTCGCTGGCATATATGACTGTTGCCAGGTTTACTGATCTAATTCTTGTGCCTCAATGAAATTACTAACTAATATCATCATTCTAGTTGGATTACTTGTGAGACGCTCAGTTGAACACTAGTTCTTCCTTTCATGGTGCAGTTGATGCGGCCAATATCACTCTCTTCGATGACTACAGCTCGCATCCGGGCGGCGCCGATATATATAACCGCTTCGAGAGGCAAATATTACATCGCCATTAATTGATCTTGCGTAGTTACAATATGAGCAGCAGTGAATGAATTGCATTCTTCTGTCTAGTTAACACAGTGATCAAGAATGCATGCCTTCAACATTTAGCGATAGTTTACGTTATTTAATTATCTATAGTTCTATATACTGGGATGACGTCGAGATTTTGTCAATATTGATTTTCTATATGTGAAAATTTGTCCATTGATTGTCGTTCTGCGTTAATTCAAAATCTTATCTAGATGCCTGCCAGAATTGGATTTTTTCAAGTGCAT
Organism: Pontederia crassipes; assembly: GCA_030549335.1. Classification (NCBI taxonomy): domain Eukaryota; kingdom Viridiplantae; phylum Streptophyta; class Magnoliopsida; order Commelinales; family Pontederiaceae; genus Pontederia; species Pontederia crassipes. The sequence goes on along the minus strand of CM060196.1, from coordinate 54,257,759 downwards.
ACCAGAAGAATTTTTGATATATTTTTTAATTATATATATGTTTTAAAGGTTTGATATCGATGACGATGATGGGAAACAGCTGAATTTCAGTCAAGCGGGACAGCCAGAAATCCCGACAACCCTTAGAGTCTCTGTGACACCAGAGGATGAACATCAACCACGAGCAGAGAACAGTTTCATTCCATTCCCTCCTCCTCAACCTGATATACCACAAGGTTCGTAGTACGCAAAGAGAAGCATCCTTTAGATCGTGTAGCTGCACGCGTTTGGTGCTAGTTACTAGAATGATATCTCTTATTCTTTCTGTCTCAGATGCAGAAGTCCAGCATCATCAAGGGGATGCAAGCGAGGATAAAAAGCCTAAGGTCGTGATCGGTAGATCATTACATTAGACTTGAACAACTGTATCTAAACGAACAACTCTTTTGACGTAGTTTCAGCGGACCTAACTGTTTCTTTTGAGACATCCGCAGGTTGAAGACATAAACAGGCAGAGAAAGACGAAAAGAAAGGGTCATGGGAACTTCAAACATCTCACTATGGACAACGAGCAACTCATGATACCAGGAAACATATATCAGAAATGGCTTCAGAATTCGTCAGATATTGTTTCTAAAAGAGGGAGAACGGTCAAGGTTACTTTTGCATCTGGCTTCTACTTATGTTATCCGTCCTTAGTATACATGCTTGATGCTTCGTTAGTTGATTTGTCAGTGTGATTTGCTCTAGGAATGCTTGCAATCATTCAACCCTCTTTTCTCCACCAAGATGGACAATCTCATGAACTTGCCTCCAGTAGCTCTGATTTCTGGACTAGATATTTATACTGCTAAATTGTACTATCCACCCGCTCTTATGACGCAATGGAGGAAATGTACATCTAGCAATGCTTCGACATCCTCAGGTTCAAAAAGTTGTACTCCTTGTCAACACTGATAAATCACTGTATATATGAACTAAAGACTGAAATTTGAATGAAGGTGATACTTCGGTTGCGGAACAACTGGAACCACAGTCACCGACCCATGTTTTGCATCATGGAGATCATACGGAATTTGTAATGGCCTTCCTATCAAACTCATATTTCATATGTAAGGCTTGATTAACATTCATAGTTACATCTCACGAGATATTCTATGTGGCAAAAGCCTCAAAATTTGCAGAATGGGAAAGGATCAAACCCTCTGGAGTTCTCCATAGAGAAGCTGAGAGCCAACCTAGAGAATGTGGACTTTCAAAGATTTGACGATGCATTTAGCAGTGGCCATTATGTTACTCCTGGAAATTCCGGTAGGTTTCTGTCTATGCTTACCTTCCACTTCCAGCATACAATCATATAGATAAAGAAAACCCTGATGGTCTATATATCAGACCGTAGTGCAAACTCAACCAGCTCTGGATCTGGAAACACTTTTATGGCATTAGAACCCGAAATACGACCAACTTCTGGCAGGTGATCAGAAACTCCATGGCATTTCGGAATATTATCTCTATTGGTTTTTCCTATAACTCACCGTATATGAGCTCTATAACATTCTGGAAGCCGTCAGTAGTTATTGTAGAATAAATTATTCGCAATAAAATAATATTCCTGCTATGAGATGCAAATCGGCCATCTTTTTCTTTTACTTCTACAGGTCGAAAAGGATGCAGAACTCGTCATCGCGAAACAATTTGGGCAATCTCGATCCAGTGGAAGAGGAGTTCACGTTGCAGCAAGATGTGAGAGACTTCAAAATCAGAAGGCTATCTGAAGATGGGCCAACTCCTGACTTAGGTATTAATCCAACGACTTATGCTCAGATTGCGACCTCAATATTGACAGATAGCATGGATGATTTATCACGAATTCTATAAAGACAAGCTTATTTAGAGGAGCCAAACAATTTTGTGCTATTTCGTCGTATATTATCTGCCATTTTTTAGCTTCTCCATTGGGTTTGCAATACAGAACTGTTGGTGGAGACGGGAACCACGCAAACTCCTCCATATCGCGTACACAAAGATCACTCGATCGACCAAATTACGGAGTCGATTCGGACGTAAGTTCATCTCTACATCTCCAAAAGTTTGCGAAACAGACATGATATTATACTGATAATATACGCGCAGACATCTCAAGACGCACTTTGACACGCCGGGCGCCCCACAATTCGAGTCGCTGAGCCACTTGGCGCTTGGGATGAATGAGAGCCAAGCTGCTAAACTCTTCTACCAAACATGCGGTCTGTTGTCCTCCACAACTCTTTTCTACTTTTAGTTTTAGACTACGTTGCAGTACGGCTGTGATCTGCAAGAATCCTATGGGAGCTGCTGCAAGCACTTGTGTCTGATCATACAAGCAAAGCCGATAGATCGTTACCTTACATTTTCTTATTGCAGTCCTCGCCAACTTGGACTTCATTAAGGTGGAGCAGGCAGCGCCATACATGGACATAACAATCTCGCGGGGAGCCAAGATGTAGTGAAAACGAGCCGGATAAGGCGTTTCCACTCAAGGTAATTAGTTCAGATGGCAAATGGACCACTGCACCTTAGTTTTGTTGGATTATACTTAAAATGAAATAGGAAATCTACAAGGCCTCAAATCATCATTATAACCATTAGATCCTTTTTATTGGTTTATGCTGTGCATAATGTTGCATAGTGGGCTGTAGCCGCGACTGACCACTATTCCTGTAAAACTTATATAGATGTTGCTTACCTTGATATCATTTAACTCCGTTTCCTATTGTTGCGCGAGTGTTGGAACACTGCTGATTATTCAGATTCAGATAATATTACGAACTTAAAAGCTTTAAGTAAAAGCAAAATATACGACCAGAAGGCTGAAGAACGATTAAATTAATCAGAATTGTAAATATCATGTTTCTGAGAAACGATTTAAAATATTAACAGCTTATTTTCCATCTTGAAATCTATGCTTCAAATGCTAAAAGATATAAAAAAAGGTATTTTCATGAACTGCAACGTATTCCAACTTCAGTTTTATTATTTTTTTCTAGTGAATGTTAACATCGTTAATATAAAAATGATATGACATGAGTGGCAAGTGTGTGCCAAACTTGCATCAGTGCATCACAAACGACTTTTGATAGCTCGTAATATTTCTTTTTTCTTTGTCGAGAGGGAGAGAACTTACGTTTTTTTTATCATTCATTGTATTATCAATGTTCTCTTTTTTAAGAACGTTGGTTTGACTCGGCAGAATTTGGTTTCGATTATTCAAACCTCTAACTATTTCAACTGAAATAAAAACCTTTCAACATAAAATTTTATTGCACGAATAAATAAATAAATAAAAGTTGATTTGTGAATATTTGGGAAATTTCGGGCAAGCAGTGGTTTCATATATCCATCTGAACAGGCAGAGAAAAACGTAGTCAGCTTTTACTCAACCATTTATTTAAAACTGCGGTCATCATCCCCGCCTTCGTCAAATACTCCCGATGATCCCACACGGAAGTCGAGTTGCTTTTGGTGCTTCGACCGACGACGCTCATCAAATTCATCCCATCCTTTAATCTGTACAAATTGTAGATAAATTCATAAGGAAAATTGCTTCGCGATCACGGAAATCACTGGAGTAGGATGCATTTCATCATGCACTTGTATTTTATTTTATTAGGGTAAAGATGTGGATTTTAATATTGTTGATAATAAATTTATATGTGGAGTAACTCAAACATTGATTTTCCAAAAGATTATTGATCCAAATACTGAAAGTAAAAGTTGACTGACCTGACTTGAAATCCTACTAGTTCCCTTTTAACCACATAGTCTAACTATAACTTTGGTTTCGCGCAGAGATATGAACGGCTGTTTAATACAAAATAATTTAACATGGGACAACTAGTTTTCAACTGACTGATTATCAGTACCTGACGTAGAACCTCATTTGTGATTTCCGTGCCATGAACATCAAGAGTTGTAAGTTCAGTGCACATTTTAAATAATGTTGATGGAAGAGACTTGAGACCATTGTTCTTGAGATCCAAGGCCTGCAAGATACCCAGAAACAGCATTTTCAGCAAACACAACGATTTTTTTCTTTTTTGCAATATAACTACATTTTCACACAAAAAATTGTGCATTTCAGTGAAGTTTGTATTATACATTTAGTGCTCAATCAAAGCAGATTACGTTAGTTTGGATTATCTCAAATGCCAAAAGTTGAGTGCTAGCACAATCTTCTGGAAATTCCAAAATGTTTAAAAGATAAGAAAAGCTATATTAGCTAGCACGCTGTATTCCAGAATCTGTAAACACAATCAACAGTGTAAGATAGATGCACTATTTCAAACAAAAGCAAATTCATATACAACAACAACAACAAAGCCTTATCCTACTAGGTGGGGTCGGCTACATAGATCATACGACGAATTCGTTGATCCATGTTCATAAGATTCGACAGGATTTTATGCTGGCTGTCGGGGCCTAACACAACCCTCCTCCTTTATTCGGACTTGAGACCGACTATAAAATATAGGCGGAGTTATTTGGTAAAAATCCAGCCCTTTCTACCATTTCCCATGTGATTTTCACTACATGCTTAGCAATAGACGGAGCTTCGAATTCCTCAATAGCAAAAGGAAAAAATGATTCTGCATCCTCTTGAATGGGTTTAATATGTTTCTGGATGTTTTTTAGCCAATTACTTTCATCTTCTGCTTCAGCTTTTAGTTTGTGTTCAGCATCATTAATTTCTATCTCCGCCCAAATATGAAGCCAATCCAAATGTCCATTGAAAACTGAGAAAATGGATATGGACCTTGAAAATTCTTCCAGAGGCACAAGTAGACCTGAAGTTCCAAGATCTCGCATTCTTTTGTCAAAACTAATCATAAGGTCGACAAGATAAATCCATGAGGTGATAGTTTCCTTAGTTTCATTCTTCTCCCTGTAACCCTTAACAAGAACAGGAAGAACTTCTCTTTCTAAGTGCATAGAAAGAACTTTGACCATTGCTTTTACCCAAGCTTCTTTGGCACCAAAACCCAGAATTCTTGCTATATCAATTAAAGGTTGTAAGAGGTTGTCCACTCCATCTATAAGGTCTCGAGTTACTTTGTACACAAGAGCAAAGCTGAATTTTGGTTGATCAGCCCATTTAAAGAGGTGCTGCCCCATCTTTGAAGCAATAGGATCTACCAGCTCATTGATTACCCAAAGACCACCATCAAGAGTGTGAGACCTCTCAAACTCGACGGAATCAAGGAGCTTGGATCCCCTACGCCTTAGCACACCATTTAATCGTGCTTCATGCTGAACCTGCAATTGCTGCAAAGCACATAGCACTAGAAAGCCTTTAGCAAATTTATCTTTCTTTTCTCCTTGCATTACACTGAAAGGGTTGACAACTTCCAAGAGCTTGTCCTCCACTATTGATGAAAAGGAGGGCGGCCATCCAATTGATGCAAGAAGAGCCCGGTAATCTGTCAGAGCTTGTGACCGCAAAAGGAGTAAATTCTTTTCTACTCTGAAATCTACTGCCACCATTAGATGAGTCCACTGTGGCTCGATGCTTGAAATTCTTACCACTAGATTCTCCATGTTCCCAATGATTCTGAGAGCAGCTTGCATCTTTTCAAGCTTCCACTCTGTATCCTGCAATTTTTAGAATTTACTTCAATCCCTTAGAGGTATTACGCGAAGAATGCATGATTACTAGCATTAAGATCTGAGTCTAATGTGTTTTAGCCCACACTGAAACACAAGATGAAATGGAGTAAATAATGGGTCAAGATAGAACCACCATAGAGAAATTATATATTGAAGCTTGTCCCATTATAGCTAATGATATGTCTTCGAGATCACCAACAAGACCTTCTAACGAAAGAGAGAAAAGCAAATTCATATAATCGTGACTAATTCAAGTGTGAGAAATGATAATTTTCTTAAATGGCTTATTATTCAAAGCATGCAAAGAGCTATCAAAGTCTTCATTATCCGCAGCTCCCAAATGCAGACTGATATGAACATGTTGGTACAATTGGAAGCACCCTTGTGTTAGGGGCACTAAATTTCATTGGGATCATATCAATAAATAAACTTTGATTTCAAAACTATATGCAAGGAAACTTCACAAAAGATAGTAAAGAGAATGCAAACCTTTAAATTCTGTAAATTCCCAACAGTTTCCGGCAGCTGAACTAGTAGATTACATGAAAAATCAATCTGCATCGACAAAGATAACCATATTGCACCAAAGCAATTGTTAATTTGTGTACATAATGTGTACTTTCATGATGACAACTACTATTTATACATGAATAAAGTATATAAATTAATACCTCAATCAAAGATCGACAATTTCCTATAGATGAAGGCACTAAGCTTATCCTGCAATTATATCATTATGAAAAGCCAAATAAGAATGATGCACCAATTATGTAATGGGCAATGCTACACAGATAATATTGTCATGCACTGTAGAGTTATGTAACATATGGTCGTGCGAGTAGTGGTGGAGGGAGAAATTCAGCATTCAATTATTTTTGCCGTAATCATGATGTAACATCTTTTTATCATTAATAAATCTGGATGCCTACCAAAATGGTAGTCATCCTTTCTATTCTCAAAAAAAAAAAAAGAATGATGCACCAGTTAGAACATGCAACATGTCGTACCATTCACATAACTTTTTATGTCATCTGTATCTGTAAAGTGAATATATTGAGACAAATAAAGGAAAAACTTGTGCATAAAGTTACAAAAAGATAAACATCAATGACCAACAGGCCATACAGTGGATATACATAATCCAAATTAGATTAGGAGTTTTCTCCAACAATGATCTCTTCAAGCAGAATAGCATGCTAGGAAGACTAACATATGCTTTTGCAACACGAGGTGACCTTGAGGTAAGGAACGGATGACTTTATCCCAAGACAAGGACGTCCAGACTCCAGTCCATATTCGTATCCCCAATCCAATCTTAAGATTAACAAGAAAAAGAATAGCTTCAATTACTAATGTTCTCGAGTTCAACTAAAGAACTTGCGAGCCTCATATAAATATGTCGACCTTCACAAGTCCTCTCTTGATGATGCAACTTCCGCAAAATAGTTTCAAACAAGGTTGTCATGATCGAGGATCGCTTGTAGGATCGTAAGATCCTACGATCCAATAGTGGGTAAGTGATCCTGATCTCATTTTGGGGATCGGAAATATAAGATCATATGAGAATAGATCGCTGGATCTTAAGATCGGTAGGATCGCCTATCCTGTGATTTTATTTTTTTATTTTTTTAATTAATTTTTTATTGAGAAAAACTAAAAAATAGAATATTAAAATTTAAAAATTGGCAACAAAGGAGGTTAACTTTCTTAGACTATCATATTATGATTTTATTTATTTAAATTTATTTTTTAAAAATGAAAAAAATAGAATATTAAGAATAAAAATTAGTAAGGCATTAGGTTAAATTCCTCTCCATTCTCACCCTCTTCATTTCTCCATTCATTTTTTATGAGTGATCTATTATTAATTTATAAACTTATGTAAAAAATGATATTTAGAAAACAAAAAATTATTTAATTTTTATAATTCAAATGAGAAAATTGATTTACCATTGTTAATTATCATAATTAGTTTATCTTAATTTTTAACTTTCTTTTTATATATTGTTATGTAGCCCATAAAAGTTACAAATTAAGTATAATGTAGATATTGAGAGTAAAATATTAAATAATGATTATTATTGGTACTAATATTATTATTATCACTATTATTATATTTTAAAAAAAATATTTTTCTATTTAGAAGGTAGGATCTTACGATCCTAAGTAGGATCTTACGATCCTCGATCCTCCGGACCTCTTCCGATATTACCTCAAAAAACCATCCTGACAACCTTGGTTTCAAATCAGTTTACGATATGATAATGACACATAAACAGCAGTACAAATTACAATAGGATCTAGATAAATTCTTCTAGCAACTTCAATATGAGCAAAGGAGAAGATGAAAAGCTCAATGGACCAATGTTATAGAAGTGAAACATAATTTTGGCAAACAAGTCAACAGTGATAGAAAGATTGTGTCAGTTCGACCTTCAAGCCTCCAATGAGAGATACATCCTGATCACCTTTTCTCTAAAGAACAACTTGCCATATATCTTTATCCCATTAAGAGATGAAATGAAAGGGAAAAATACTCAAGAAACTTAGAAGACAAGGAAAAGTGATAAAAGAATATTATGGTCAAATGTTTGATGCCATTAACTATTACAATCGACTTTGTTTCAAAGGGAGTTTTTTTTCTTAAAAGCTCACAAAGGTTCACAGCTTTTTTTAAGGCTATTCACTATGAATAAGACTCAATGATGATCCTTTTCCATCACATGAATAGAATTCTTTTTCTCTTTATATCGAGAAAAGGGTAGGTTTGCAATTGCGACTTGTGATCCTTTTCCATCACATGAAAAGAGCTTTTTTTCTTTTACCCAGCACCTGAGATTTTCTCAAATCGCTTCAAATACAAAAGCACTTAAAAAAAATTTAATCAGAAATCACAATGCTACACAAAGTTAAACCTAAATTAATTGGCTACAAATTTGATTTCTTCAGCTTAGTCAAATTCAAATCACCACTTTACTTATATGTAATTATTATGCCATTACAGGATTCGTTGGAACATAACAAGGTTACATTTTGTATATTTGGAAGTTCAAAAACTGCTGGAGGTCAATAATTAATATTCAAGGAAAATTAAAGATAATGACCTCACTGTGATTACCTATTGTTTGCTGCTTTCAGAATTTGAAGCTTACTCATCAGTCCTATTTCATCTGGTAAACTTGTAAGTTTGTTATTTGTGATATGAAGTTGGCAAAGAGAAGGCAAATTGCATGCCACAGGTGGAAAGGTAGTTAAACTGCAAAAATAATCCAGACAACTATGGTCAACTAAGAGAACGGAAACATAAATGTCCGCATACATATACATAAAATTTGCAGCTACAGCTGATGGTGTTTGAATTGTGCATTAGAGAAACCTTGTACGTCAACAAACTACAATAATATACTGCACTATTCAATTAGTTACACTAGAATCGAGAGCACAAATACCATAATAGGTCACAGTATCCAAAAAAAAGGAAGCATGAGTGGTTGTGCAAAATCATATAGGAAACACACTTGTTGGAATATGTCTATAGAATAAGTTTCTGCATGGACATGCACATTCAAAGGATGATAAATTATTTTTTTTGAGGGAAAAGGATGATAAATTATAGCTCATGGTCAATAATAAAGCTTAAATTCGATTTGAACTGGAATTCAGCTGATGAAGAACTGAGTCACAGCATGAGAATAGTGCATCACATAAGTGAAACGAATTCAACTGATGATTAAAATATAATCAGGAAGCAAAAAACAAGCAGTAGAGTTTCTAGAACCCTCGAGCTTTAAAGTGAAGCAACACAAATAAGCAATGAATAAAAAAAATTGAGGACACAAAGACCTCAAGGACTGTGGAAACTGTGGAGATATATAGAAAAGGTTTTTCCTATAGAGAAAATAATGTCAACCTACTGGAACACGGGAACAGAAAAATAGAAAATAATTTAGCACCTTTAAGAGAATAATTCATTGTTTACTTTTAGTGGTTGATATAGAGGACAATTATCACAAGGTTGTGTAACACCAAAAGATAAGGCATTTTTCAATTTATTTCAACTTTCAGTGAAAATCAAGACAGAAAGGAGCCATGTTGACACTTGTTGTCATCCTTCTCCATCTGAGTGGACAATATCTATGCCATATACATGGAATATTTTTGTTAATATATTGAAATCAAAGTTGTTGAAACTAAAAAATCTAGCAAGAAGAAGATACTATTTGGTCATCCAACTAGCCAAGTGATATTTATCATACTTGATTAATAAGGTCAAAGAGAAACAATTCAATTGAAACAACAGACTTATTAGATTTTTTTTTTCAGGGTGCAGTTGCTAGATTTACACGAATTAATTGTTGATCCTTAACTGAATTTCCATAATGACACTGAAATTTGACTAATGACAGAACCAGTGCAGCACTTACTGGTTTAGGCTTAAAGACAAAACAGTTAATGACTTCAGAGATGGTAGATCTTCCCAGCTTATGCTCTCATCAGTTATATCATTTGAGTTCAGCAACAATTTCTGCACAATAGAAGGAAAAAGCTTGAACAATCAAACATCTGAAGTTAATATTTCTCAAGGGCAATAATCTGAAACTTCTGAAACATAATATTCTCATGCAATAATTTAACCGAATAAATAAAGGGTATATAAGTATTACATTTAGAGACTTTAGAGAAGAGACTCTAGCTGGGACTTCCCGGATTGAGTTGTTACTGATATCCAATACCCTTGCAGAAGGTCCACAATCCCAAACTTCTTTAGGCAGTTCCTATGTAGTAAACATGTCGCATATGAATATAAAGTTTTGATGAAAGAATACGAGATTATACCTTTGGTGAAAAGTAATGAGCTCATTTATCTTGCAGTAAAATAACTCATCACAAGACTTGAAACAGTTTCTTCAGTCAAAGAAAAATGTTATCTCACCGTGTAATTCTTATAACTTTGAATGGGAAGGTGAAACTGTTAAAACTTATAAGTCCACATGATTGAAAACAATGAGAATACTTTTCACTACAAAGAAAAGCTGACTACCAAATAAAGCCAGCAACTTCAAGTATACATTGATGACAATATTTATAATTTTTCACCAGCCTATCTACAAATGTATTGTTCCCAGTTAAATGCATAGCTAGACATAATCCAAAGAATGGATCAATTTAACATGTACCTAGTTATTTGTGGAAAGCAGTAAAAAGTTTTACAACATAAAAGAAAAGTGCGCTGTTTTCCTTTTGTATAAGAAACTCAAGAACACAGTTGTTGTGCTATACTAAAAAAAACTATGACTCAGGATAGCATATCATTCACATTTTCATCAGTTCATGTACCTCATACGGTTAGATTATAATCTGACAAGGTTATGACACCAGTCAGCTTCCACATCTCCGACCAGCTTTTGTTGATGACTGCCTTTGTATTAGGAACTTCACGTTGCTTAACAACGTTGATGACTGCCTTTGTATTAGGAACTTCACGTTGCTTAACACCATCAACCCTTTTTTGGCTAGTGGCCGCACGGGTGGTGTCTTTGGTTATAGGACCATCCTGTGAAAGAAATGATACAATTAGTTGGACATTCAAGTACCCCTGAAATGTATTCCTAAACAAATAATTGTGCTCAGATTTCTAATAAATCTACCAGGAAAGTTGAATACAAATGGGATTACCCCTTGGTGTAGACCTTGAGAAGCTATCAGCATGACTTTAGACCCATCAGTGACTTGCTGTGACTTCAAGTTTGTTTTATCAATGAGAACCTTCCCTGTTATCAGAGCCACTTTACACAAATTAATTTAAGCCTTAAATTTTGGTATCCCACTCCCAAGCACGTAAGCTTTTATTAGGCCAAATAACATTATTTCTTTGTGAAAGAAACAATTTACCCAAAGATCTATCTTCGTATTAAATTCCTAGAGGAAAGATAGCAGACGAAGTAAAGACAGCCCATCCAATTTAGCACTTTGATTCGACATTTCTCTAACAAAATTAACAAAAAGACTACCCAACAACATAGAAAACCTAAATTTCGTAACAATTTGACATTCTAATCCTATCAAATACTAGTGCGCGTTCCCCGTTCGAGAGGGTGTTTGGAGATCGAAGCGGCATCAAAGGAAACAAACAGAACGGAACGGAAGGTAGATCTCGAACCTTTAAAGATGAGCTTTTGGCCGCGCGGGATCACGTTGGTGAGGGGCTGTAGGAGCGACTTGAGGTCGGCGACGTCGGCGTCCGGAGAGACCGAGACGGGCACCATCCGACCGGCGAACTTCACATGGACGGTGATGCTGGACATCGGTTTAGAGGCGGAGGCGGCATCGCCTTCCATTTCCCTTCTCCTTTCGGCGTGGCCGCGCTGTGTTCGGAAGAATGACTGTGGGCTCGGTTTTGGCTCACAATTTCAAATATCTCAATCCAACCACATCGGGGGGTCTCACACAGAGTTAATTAACGGGAAATAAGAGAACGATGGTGAATCATTTTTTCTCAACTCTATGTTTTGTGTTTTTGAGGAAAAGATGCCAAACATTTCCAAGAATTACTCATATTATGGAAAAGCATGTTTTTCATTAATAGTATTATTACCTTGTTTTAATATTTTTTTAATGTAATTAGGGTTGCAAATAAATGCATTGCACATCTATAAGATAACGTATAACGTTTTGACTAAGTTAAAAAGACAAATGTTTGATATCTAGAGATTTAACATGCTTCAAAGATCAACAATTGGGATAAAAGTTAGCATTTACAAATTGACTTCCAAATACTTCCTTAATAATATGAATTAGTTTGATATTTGTACGATTTAAAGATGCTTTCACTACATTGTCATTCAACATTATGTAGCAATATAGATTGTCTCTAAAAAATATTGTCACATGTTAAATTGTCAGTAATGTATATTAGTTTGTTTAGTATGCATAAAGAATTTATCTAGCAATCCATATTAATTATTTATAAGAAAATACAGATTTATGAGTTAATATATAATTTTTACCAATATACCCATAATCAAAAGAATTATGTTTATATATATAAATTATTTTTAACTTCGTAAACTTAAATAACAAATATATATTCTCACTTATAAAATTAAATATATAAAATAATTAATATATTTTTAAAATATGATAATAATATAGTCATAATAATTATAGTATTTATTTGATTAATTGTATACTTTATTTAATTATTATTATGATTTATTCAATGTGTTTAGAATTTATTTAAATAAAACTGCAAAGGACAAACGTGAAAAGTAAAATTTAAAAGATTGCAACCCAAGTGATAATGTGGATTGCTTATTCTCCCATAGGCAATCTGCATTGTTACTTCATAGGCAATGTGAATTGTTTGAGAAATGCAGATTGCTCATTACCTGTCACAAGCGAATAAGGTAATGTGGTGGCCCAAATAATTTAATACAATATTACTTGGTAATCTACAAATATTACCTCTAGAGAAACCAATGTTATAAGACCCGACTCGGCCATCGACCCGGATTAATCAACGGGTCAGGTCGGACCGAATAATATAAATTAATAAAAGAGTAAAATAATTTAAATAGATTATTATAAGTTTCTTAATATATAATATCTTATTTAACAAAAATATAAACTATTGTATAATAAAGTAAAATAAAATCATTTAGATTAAATAATGTAATAAAGTAACATAAATTAAGTCGTCGACATAAATAAAAAAATTATTATGAGGTAATTATAAATAAAAAAATAGTGAAAAAAATTATATATGTGACGAGAGGACATTAAAATATAAATTTCAAGAAAAAAAATATAATATGTCTAAATGTTTTAATAATTTCGTTTATGTTTCAATTTTTTTCATTTCAATAATTGACCTTGTCCGGGTTGATTAAACTCACCGGGTCGGCCAGTTGAACCCGGATTTTGACCGGGTCAAAGCAGGTCAAATCCTTCCCCGGATTTCAACCGACCCGCGGGCCGTTTTAGGCCTCGGACACCGGTCCGACCGGTCAGGCCGGGTCGGGTCTGACAACATTGAGAGAAACGCCCCCTAAGTGCTCTTTGAAATGTATAACAACTTCGTATTCATTATTTTTTTGTTAATATTTAATATTTTGGTTTAAGAGAACATTTTGACCAAAAATAATAATACAATAAGATCACCAATACTTTGTTTTAACATTTATTAAATACTTGATTGATCTAGCCATATTGATTGTTGGAGTTGAGGCATCGATTTGTGTTGGCGTATAGCAGTTTCTTTCATCTCTCGACGGGTGACATTATGTCATTCGCGAGAAAACACTTGATGAGGTAGGTTGGGTTGATAGCTCGACAAGATGCTTACGAATGTTGTTCCGTAGCCGAAAGGGATGTTGAACCGTGATGTTTGACATTGAGCCAACTTCTGTCGTGAAGTAGCTAAATGTGTAATATTGCATGATTGGGCATGCAATGCAACGTCACATAATGTTGAACAACGTCATATTCTTATGACTGGCAATGATGACAATCTTTGAATGTGACGCGGGTACTTCGAGTTATGCAGCTAGACATGTAATGTGACCATTTGGTATGAGTGATGCAAGACCAACATGGCTGGACATGAGGACACTCTTCTTTACGTTGCACGACACTTCAGAATTTATGAATGTACATGTGGAGTTCGAATCACTCGAGTGAACGACGCATGATCATCCCCATTAAACAAGACGATTGATCTATCATGACAGGGCATGACAAGGCACATGGCCGCATGAAGAACTTGATGCGGGGTACGACTAGACGTGCGATGACGAAACTTGCGAAGCATTCGTCATTGGCATCCATGATAAGGGATCATGTCACCAACATGCATAGTGGGGTTTGTGAGCGAAAATAAATTTTCTATATCAGGGCACATTATGATGACACAAGTGGATCATTGTCGTATGGATCTGAACAAGATGAACTATTCCGATACCACTTATCACAGGATCATTTTCGGACATAGGACATTGTTAGGCGAATGGGCACCTAGCCAAGCCTATTTTGAATAATCAGTAGAAGTATTACGGTCGAGATGACTTTATCGGGAGTCACTCTTATAAACTTTTAGTCACGGACATGATAAGAGTGTTCAACAAGTTATCATGAGACCCTAACATTAACACGTTGAGGCGCCAATGCTACGCTTGACATCCGAAGGGTCATCTAGAGAATCATAGAGCACCAAGAAGTATTACCAATGTGCCTTGCCAACCTACACTCAAGGCCAGATACTAGAATTAGAAAGTTTGCTTGTACAATAAATACATATAGGCTTAGGAAGGTACTAGTGGACTCCGTGAAGACTAATGCTCTATTGGTAATTTGGTAATTCATAAGGATGGTTTTACAAGATTGCGCCACAAGAGCGGATAAGTTAATACTCCACAAGATTACACAGCGCGAGATGGCTGCATGTATTCCTTGTATGGCACTAAACAACCGAAAGCTTAAGTTGCACGGCACTGGCGTCATGAGGTTTTACGCGTCGTGCCCCATGGCACAATCATCTTGGAAATCATACTGTTCTACTAATGGGAACTCAGGCCATATATGATCGAAACTCGAATCAAGTTTGGTACGGTGACAACCAAAGCCTGTGACTCATCAAAAAAGGAACCCGGGTAGGGTTCAGGCTGGGGTCAAACCTAGTCCGGGCCGAATATGATCTGCATGCACGAGACTTGACTAGTTGCCAAAGAACCCATGTTGTGTTCTTCTAATTCGGGTCAAGTCCCTATCTAATTTGGGCTGATTTTCTAAAACTTTAATCCAACTTTCCAATGAATCTAGGCATGTTTTTTTATATGTAACAAAAATAAGTCAATCTTGGATAATCATAGAACATTAACTATGTTTTACTCTTACGATAACTTAATCATTCTAGAAAAAAAAATTTCATCCAAAAGTGAACTTAGATCTACATGTATCTTTCTAATCAGAACTACCTATAACTACTAACTTCACACATGATTCCCGAGTCAAGGATGAGGCTTGCAGTGAAGTGTCTAATCGGAGCTGACGACCAAAAGTATATGGCCAATTGGAGCAATCGTGCATGTACATCAAGGAGGGAGAATCAAGTGTTCAAAATGGGAGAGAAAAATATATTTATAGGTAAAGGGAGGGCTGAGACTGAAGAATTTTATTTATATGGAAAGAGGATTAAAATCTAATTTGGGATTAGGTTAGCCCATCGCTAAATCTAAACCCTAGATCCCATCTATAACAACAATTAAATCTTATAGTTATTTACTTTATCTTTTCTCTTTCTTTTTCTTTCTTTCTATCTTATCTATACACAAACTCTTATTATCAGTTCATAACTTTAATTATCTTTTATTTAACAATTTTTGGGGGATAAAATCTAATTAATTAATTATTTAAAAGAAACTTGGGGTGTTACATGGTTAAATTACACGAATGGTCCCCCAACTTTGAGTCGATTTTCAACTGGTTCTTCAACTTTAATTTATAACCAGAACGTCTCTCATCTTTTATTGTCTTGCACGATTAGTCCTCTTGACTGGTGTTAGCGGATTTCCCAATTGCCTTCCATACGTGGTCGATACGTGAGTCGTTTCTCTCTCATCCATGTCATTTAAGTCATCCACGTCATTTAACGCTCCAAACCAGGTAAATTACACGGATCGTCCCCCAACTTTGAGTCGATTTCTAAATAGTTCCCCAACTTTGATATTTTTGCACGATTCATCCACTTGACCGATAAAAAGTAGACTCCTGATTATCTTACGACGTGGCATAATAAAATATAATAAAAAATTTAACTAACTGACATCACACAATAAAAAATACTATAAAAATTTAAGGACGCAAACGAGATGGCAGAGGGGGGGGGGGTGTCGGCCCCCCTCTCCAAGGTCGCCCTTTGGCGAGTTAGCATAGGGGGCCAACTCCCCTCTCCAAGCTCGTCCACTGACGAGCTTCACACAAGGGGCATCAACGCTCCCTCACGAGCTCATCGGCGATCCTAAATGACTCAAAGTTGAGAGACTATAAAAAAATAAAAATGATAGGAGCACCGACGAACTCGCGAGGGGACATTAGCGCCCCTTGTGCGAAACTCGCAAGTGGGTGAGTTTGGAGAGAGGGGTCGGCGCCCCTTATGCCAACTCGCCAAAAGGGCGAGCTTGGAGAGGGGGGCCAACATCCCCCCCTGTCAACTCGTCCACGTCCTTAAATTTTTATAATATTTTTTTTATTATGTAATGTCAGCTAGTTAAATTTTTTTATTATATTTTATTATGCCACGTCACAAGATAATCGAGAGACTATTTTTTACTGGTCAAGTGGATGAATCGTGCAATAATATTAAAGTTGGGGGACTATTTAGAAATCGACTCAAAGTTGGGGGACGATCCGTATAATTTACCTGGTTTGGAACGTTAAATGACATGGATAATAATGTGGATGACTTAAATGACGTGGATGAGAGAAAAATAGCTCATTTGTCGGCCACATATGCAAGGCAATCGGAAAATCTACTATCACCAGTCAAGATGACTAATCGTGCAAGAAAATAAAAGATGAGGGACGTTCTGGTTATAAATTGAAGTTGGAGGACCAGTTGAAAATCGACTCAAAGTTGGAAGACCATTCGTGTAATACCATTTTAAAGAAAATTTGTCCTCAAATTTTGTTCAGTGAATAACTTTGAAAACTGCTAGCATATTTCTGACTCCAGCTCCCATGTGGCTTTGGTGTCTCCATGAAATCTTGACTAAACCAACTTCCTTATTTCTTTTCTTCTATGTCTGGAACTTCAATTTTTGGATTGATTGTTCTTTATTTGTGAGATTCTCCTTGAGATTAGGCTTCTCAATTCAGATCACATTCACCTTGTCATGCCTATACTTCCTTAATAGGTACACATGAAAAATATTATGCACTTTTTCATATGATGGAGGTAAGACTAATTTGTAGAAGCCCCTTCTCTAGCCAAATCTAGTATCTTAAATGGTTCAGGGTTCTATTTCCTCATTTTACTGAATTGCATTATCCATTTCGTAGGAAAGACTTTCAGCAAGACTTTATCACCTGATTGGAATATCCATCCTCTTCTTCTAATGTTAACATATAAAACCTCAAAAGACGAACTCGGTACATGATCATGTCAATTGCCATGCCAATATAGAACATAAGCTTTGAGCATATCCTTCAATGTTTGAATGTCCTCTCAAACAAATCATTCATTTGCCGGTGGAAGAGAGTACTATAATTCAATCTTGTGCCTAAGGCCTCCTGCAAGCTCTTTTAGAATCTCAAGAATTTGGCAAACAAATCATTCATTTGTCGATGGAAGAGAGTACTATAATTCAATCTTGTGCCTAAGGCCTCCTGCAAGCTCTTTTAGAATCTCAAGAATTTGGCAAACAAATCATTCATTTGTCGGTGGAAGAGAGTACTATAATTCAATCTTGTGCCTAAGGCCTCCTGCAAGCTCTTTTAGAATCTCAAGAATTTGGCAAACAAATCATTCATTTGTCGGTGGAAGAGAGTACTATAATTTAATCTTGTGCCTAAGGCCTCCTGCAAGCTCTTTTAGAATCTCAAGAATTTGGGATCCCTATATGATAAAATGCTAGTAGGGATGTCGTGTAACCATATGACCTTTTCACATACAAGTCCATTAAGCTCTCATTGGATTGTTTTATCGTCGTGGATAGGAAATTGGCCACCTTTGTCAACCGGTTCACTACCACCCATATAATATTATTTTCTTTTTAGGTACGAGGTGAATTAGTCATAAAGTCCATGGTTATCTCTTTCCATTTCTATTGTGAAATCTCTTAGCTCTTTGTGAGTCTATAAGACCTATGATGCTTCACCGACACACTATACACACACATATTTAGCAATTTTTCTTTTCATGTTTGTCCATCAAAAGCTCCTCTAAATATCCTTGTACATCTTGTAACTTCCTGAATGTATAGCAAATTTTAACTTATGACATTCATCTAACACTTCTCTTCTCAGAGTTGGATCACTCGACCCATAAAATATTCTTGTAATTGATTCCACTATCGATTGAGACGTGGAGATCTTTTTCATCAAATTCACGTATATTCATCATGTCATTGTACTCATAGTTTGTGGATTGAGCTTTGATGATTTTGTTCACTAAGTCGAACTCAATCCACCACATCATCATGAATGCATCATCTTTTTCAAGTATGATATTCCACTTTATTAGTTCCTCTCTCATCTCATGCCTTCTTAATCTAAGAAAGGATTCTAATGTCACGACCTTGGTTTAAACATTGGTCTAATCCGCAAGTCGCGACATAATACGATTGATCAAATCCTTATGACAGAAGTGTCATATTATCATGTAGAAACATGTGGACTAAAGTTATCACACTATTGTTCACAACACATATTTGATCTCAGAGAAAGTACACACGTTAATTCAAACTTATACATTATAAAAGGTTTTTTGAAGCATTTAGCTTTTACACATCATGTGGCACATTAAGAGGAGTCACACATCCTCACAAAAAGTCACTAGAGATTAAGTCTCATATCTATCTTCTATTTTCAAAAGTGTTTCTAATCCAATAAGGAATTTTCAAGCACGGACACATGATTGGTCTACTAATATGAAAAGTGTTAAAATAACATTATAAGAAAATAATAGCTTAGTAAGTTGAAAACTCATAACATATGTATTACCACCTATTCAATTCAGATAAACTAATTAGTAAGTGAGAAACTTATAGGAAACAAGCTAACGTCTTATTACTTATGAATAATTATCATATTACGAATGATACTACACCAACTAATCTCAATGAAATAACATCTTTAGTATATCATATAACATGTCACATTTGTTTCATTTTATATAACGTTTCACATATCATATCATGTAACATGTCATATCACGTATGCACATATGCATAATGCACATATCATATTACCAACTGGTTAGAGGAACATATTACCTTGTATGATTTTATATCATCCAAAATCATGAGTATATTTCTTGTATAAGACATCATCCCTGATTAGATGTCTCATATCGTCCATCCCATAGGCCGGAGAACATATATTATTCCGTAGGATACCATATCATCATATGAAAATAGAGTTCCTTTCCTACATAAGACATATCATTCCGACAAAGAAAATGCGACACATGACAGATAAAATGCATAATGCAAGCATGAACCATATCATATCACTTAGAACACATATCATATAATAGCATTAAAACTAACTCACTCACTTTTCGATCATATAAGACATATAGTCATGTCAAATTACATTTCAAAGACACAACATAAGGTATAACAATGATGGATTACTTCTAGTGCACCTTAGTACACTAGGAACTCGTGTGATGTTGAAAAAATCATGCACAATAATTAGTAAACATGTGATATTAATACAATTATAATTTTGCATCATAATAGACTTTATGAAGCTTAATCCTCTGGAAATTTCCCATTTAAAGTCTATTATATAAGGGCATTACAAATTTCATCTATACAACTATATTCTTCACCTACCTAGTTTGCTAATAGATTGAGTGGTGTCTGGTATAAAATTCATAACCTCTAAAATACCTACGATAATTAAGCAATTCTAATTTTTCATGAAACTATACTTCACAAGATTTAACCCATATAAATATCATAATTTTATTGATCATATATGGTTCTTAGAAAATCCAGATATTTGCATTTGTTCTCTTCCACTTTTTTGTTCTGATAGACTGAAAGATGTTTGCTTTAAAACTCATAACTTACGTTATACATGATTTATAAAAGTGATTCCACTTGGATTACAAAGAGAACTTTAAAATCTTTAAGTCACATAAATTTCATATATTAAGGATAAGTATTTAAATTACCATAGTATTTACAATTTCGATTACTCATCACAGAAAACAGAAAGGGCGACTAAAAAACATCGATTCATAAATTTTCATATAGAAATTTCAATTAACCTTATTCCAGAGTCTATGGAAAGAAGACTCAATTAGTGTTCAACTTATGAAATTGAACTTTAAGTTGCCGAGATCATGTTGACAACTTTCAGATAGGGTTTGAATTTGAAGTTGGTTTCTCTTCCTTTTCCACTTTTGCTTTCTTCCTAAGGTTTTCAGTTTGGGGTCGTCCAAGTCAAAATGGCCAGGTGAAGGAATGAATGGATAGATGTATATCCATGGGTGAATCGACTTAGTAAGGTCGGTTATAGTGTACTTCCTCTTTTGCCCTTTAAGTTGGCCTTATTTAGTAAATGGTTTGTCATCTTCCGATATTTATTTTATTTATTCATTTACTTAAGACATTATATGTAAATAAGAAACTACCCTCGATTTGGATTCAAAGAAAATATTTAGGAAAATAAATTATCAAAGAATCAAAATCTAATTTTTTATCCGAAGAATAAAAATCATGATTTTACAAAATTTTAAATTTGCACTATCATTTAACCTAAATAATAATCATTTTAAAAATTATTAAAAATCATATTTAACATCTTTCATGTATAAGAACAATTACCGAGACTTTAATTTTTCCAAATTTTAATATTTTTGAAAAATCACTTTTTCCTTGTCCTTAGTCATTTGTCATCTATTTCAGGTGTTGGAATTTATGGAGTTGATGAACATATGCTAACGCATTATCATAATACATATCAATTATATAATATATGATTAAATTATATAATCTTATGTGGATCAAGTTATGGTTATTACAACTAATCCTTCTCACTTTGACTCGGTGCATGTGTTTCTGAATTGGTCTTTCCCCAATGATAGTTTATAGAGAATTCATAGTCCTTCAACAACTCCATCCATCTTCTCTAGATGTACATCAAACTCTTATGATTCGTGAAAATATCAAATTCTTAACCATAGAGATAATGCATCCATGTTTTCAGAGCAAGCACATTCGCTGCTAACTCTAGATCATGAGTGGGATAACTCACTTTATACTTCTTCAGTTGCTTAGATGCATAAGTTTACCGCTTTACCATGTTGCATTAGTACACATTCAAGATCAGTCCCACATGCATTGCTATACAAAGAGTACCCACCACTTCCTGATGGAATGATGAGAATCGAAGCTGAATCTCTTCTTTAACACTTGGAAGTATCGTTCACATCTTGAAGATCAAATATACTTCTCTACTTTTCATGTGAGCTTAGTTAGTGGAACTGTTATATTTGAGAAGTTCTAAATGAACCTTATGCAATATCCTCTCAATCCCAGAAAGCGTCGAATTTTTGATGCATTCTTAGGCTGAGACCACCTCTCAACCACTTTCATTTTTTATGTATCTAGATGACGTAGGAACATTATCTACTCAAAAAAAAATTCACACTTTGAATTTTTTTTCATAAAGCTTGTGCTGTCTCAAAGTCTTCAAAATGATCCTGATGTGTTCTCGATGTTGTGATGATTCTTTGGGTAGATCAGAATATCATCCACGAATATGATAATAAACGAATTCAAGTGTGGCCAAAATACTCAATTCATCATGCTCGTGAAAGTTGTCGGTGCATTAATCAGACCATCACCACGAACTCATAGTGTTCATAACGAGAGTGAAATTCAGAATATCCTCTTCTTCGTTCATCATGTTCATGAAAGTCATTGGTGCATTAGGCAGGTCAAACAATATGACTATGAACTCATAGTGTTCATAGCATGCAGAATATCTTCGGGCACCCGTAGCTATTGATAATTACTACTGAGACTTATCTTTGAGAACACATTTGCTCTTGACAAGTGATCGAACAAGCTATCAATCCATGGTAGGGGTTACCTATTTTTTATTGTCACCTTTTCAACATGTGATAGCTGATTCAGAGATGCATTGATCCATCTTTCTTCTTAACGAACAACATTGGAGCACCTTGAGGTGAGACATTCGAGATGAATGAATCCCTTGTCTAATAGTTCTTGAATATGCTTCTTCAGTTCCAACATTTCAGGTGGAGCCATCTGATACGATGCCTTCGAAATATGAGTAATTTTAAAAAATAACAAAAGTCTACTTTTGTCCTAGGTGGTAGTTCCAAAAACTCATCTAGGAACACATTCAGAAAGTTCTTGACCACCTGCACTTGATGAAGTGCCTTGACCGGTGTGTTAGTAGAGACTACACTAGCCAAGAACCCTATGCATCCTTTTTGTGGTAGTTTGCATGCCTTTATTGTAGAAATCATCACATTCTTATTTTTTTCTTTCTCTTGTGTGGTGCCTTTTACAGTTGCTTTTGGTTTGCTCTTCGTCTCGATGATTACTTTCTTTTCTTTGCATATGATAGATGCATCATAGTATGACATCGTAATAGGATGATTATTAAATTCGCAAAGTAATCTTGTTCGTCAATGTTGACCGATATATAGGTAGGTACCTAGTAGTATGCAATACGTCCATAGGGGTAATGATTCCCATCTCATACTTGAGATCCTTTGTTGGTACCTTTAGCGTTTTATCACAGTCTTCCGATATAAAAGAGTGGGTAGTTCCTAAATCAAATAGCATAGTAGTTAGGAGATGAAGAATAGAAAGTGTACCTCAAATGACATCAGCATCCTCTTATTGTTCTTTGGTCTTCGCATTGCAGACCTTTCCTTGGATAAGCTTGTCATCATTTCCCGCGCCTACCTAATTTTACCCGTTTGCAACTAGGCAATCCTTGATATATTGATCTACTTGACTCGCATAAAGTGTATATGTAGAGAATGCCACGTAAAATAAAACTAACGCGCTTAATGTAACAAGGCCACGTATAAGGGCGTAAGCCTCCAAGACATATGTCTACCCTTTACACTAGTGTGTTGCTCTTGAACACAAAAAATGTCGAATGAATATTTAAAATTTATTATCTTTCTACACTATCAAAATGCATTATGTAAGTATACGTGACATCATCGTAGTGCTTGAGGTTCGATCCACAGGAATAGTATCTGTGAAATATTCAAAAGATACTTCGGAACTAACTTGATAATAGAATGGAATGTCGAAAACAGAAATACAAGATTGCCACGATGAAGTAATAACGAGAAAAAGGAAATTTTAAGAAGCTAAATGTTTTCATTATTTTTGAAATGTAGAAATAACATGGAGACAATAGCTAAATCTGAAGAGTGCAGAGAAATCAATAGAGACACATGTTGAAAACTTACGCGAGGTGCTTTTGCTATAGGACTTAGATTATTTTGTTCGGGTTGATATAAATGAAAACAACTTAATGCCCCTTCACGTGTGTATATAATCGATCTTGATGGGTAAGACACTCGACTTACCCGCGACACTCTCGTACTCACAGGAAATCTATGTTGCACACGTGAAGCGGTTTACAGAACCAACGGGATTGCCACTCTCGTGTGCGATGCTCCGATTATAAATTGAGCTTTCCTTTCCTTGATTGAGCTAAGATTATGTGACAGCTAAGTACTCGAGAGTTCAAAAGAAATACACTGAGAGCAAGGAAGCTACGAGCGGCTTGCACTTGCCTTAGTGAAATAAAGACGACCCTCCTAGGTAGAATGCTAGAAACTAGATATCACAGAGGACATTTATATAGTTTAAGAGAGGAGGAAACTGATTTGAAAATGAAGCTTGGGACTACTGAAAGCTCTTTTAATATGACCCCTTCACCATACGCCTCTCAAGTCACCTACGGGCGAAGGAGGGTTAAAGACTCTCCCTCTTGGACGGAGGCTCTCAGAATCATAAAAGAATAAAAAAATAGCAATTGCAAAGTGGATAGAATATGGAAAAAATTCCCACATGCTTCAACCCATCTACGATGGTCTGAGATCTGGCTCACTACGATCGTTTATTGCTGGAATCTCAGAATGTGCGCGTCCCTCTCGAGCTTCGGGTTAAAAAATGCACGAAGTCTAAATCAAATAATAGAGAATTATCATTACCAATGCGACACAAAATTCGAACTATGAATCATCATCGCCTGTGCTCGATGTCTTTGTGCACGATCGCGCAACCTAGAATGTCTTTGAATGTCTACCATTACCAATGCAAAAAAATACCATTACAAATGCAAAAAAATACCTTCTTTCCTTCCGATTAATCTATCTTTGAATGTTTTTTCTATGAATCATCTATCTTTCAATAGTGTCAAAATCACCCACCCCAATGAATTGGGATGGGTTGAGCTTCATGAATTCTTGAATAGTGCTCTTCACTAGTGAGACATATTGCTATCACCGAATGAAATTCACCATCTGATTTTTTGAGCTTGAATTTTGTTGAAGCACCTATTATTGTTAGGAATGACCAAGATTACTCCCTTGCGTTGAACCCATATGACTATTCATATAGGTTTGAATCATCTACAAGGCGATATCATACATTTAGTAAGACAACCTATAGTCAAACTAAAACTATACTTTACTTACTTGGATGGCATGGCAGATGTTTGTAATGTTTGCACATGCACATTACTTTAAACCTAAAAAGGACTTAGGGAACTTATGTTTTTATATCAATTATAATGCTCTCAAAATTCACCCTCAAGACACATGACATTTGGGCTGTTTTAGACCTCCATTACATAGCTCTTTTTGGTCCTTCGCAATGCAATAAGATAATAATATAAAAAGATGGAAGCTGACTAATAATAATCAATACTAATCAAATTAAATACTAATGCAAAAATTAATAATTCTTTTATTCTGAAAATTCCTTTAACCATCACATCCTATAAAACATCTATATAATCAAAGTAGCAACAATATAGCAAAATAACAATTTCTAATATCGATTCTCATGTGCAACTACAACATCACAAGTTTTATTGCACACACATCCACTTATGACTTTGGCTACCTGTAGAGTTTGAACGTATGAACATAAATATTCGTGAGCAATTATACTCGGTACATGAGATAATACAAATAGATGAAATAAATTAAATAGAAGCAATATTAACATTTAAGCCATGATCGTCATAGAATATAACATTTTTTTACTTTACTTTTCGTTCCTTTTATATTCTTTTTCGTTATTTCTATGTTTTTCCATTTTTTTCTTTTCTTAACCATTCTTCTTTGGTGTATTGCATTACATCTTCTATTTTAAACACTTCCTAAGAACTTTTATATGTGTTGTTATAGGTGAGCTCGACTTCTTTTATTACGAATCAACACGACACTTCGTGTGACTATAAAAAGTGGGTCAAGGTGGGTCAAAGCAGGATTAAGTGAACGTTTATTTACTCACAAAAAAGAACTTGAGATTCACATAAAAATCCAAGTAGGACCGCAAGGTCCTCCCTTTTAACAATCAATGCATATGAGGATGTCATTTTACCACTTTTAGCTTACTATATTTATGCATCTTTTTTGTTTAATTCATCAGGTGCCAATAGGAGTTAAAAAGGTCAATTGACACCTCCACAAATCAGTACAAAAGCATCCATGCAATCAGAATAGAATTATGGCTGGGCACAATTAAACTTGGGCCAAATTTGACACAACTCGAATCGGGTTATATGTGGGATGGGTCAGGTTCAGAAAATACTATTCTAACCTCTATAGATTAGAACTTGGATTGAATCCGAGGTGGCCTGGGTTGGGTGTGATCAGGCTAGAAACTATACTATTCTACTAATGGGAATTCGGGTTAGGTATTATGATCGAAACTTGTGTTGGATTTGATTCGGCGAAAATCAAAACTTGCGACTTGTTGAAAAGGGAACTTGGGTTAGGTCCTCTTGAACCCAGGCTGGACTTAAACCTAATTCGGGTTGTATTTTGTCTATGCGTGCCGAGTTTGCTTAATTGTCGAAGTTAGGTTGTGGTTCCTATACAAAGAAATTTTGGTGCTAATTTTTTGAAACTTTAATCTAACTTTCCGATAAATCTAAGCATTCTTTTGACATGAAACAAAAATGAGTCTATTCTTGAACAATCAGATAACATTTACTATGCTTTACTCTTATGATAATTGAATCATTTTATAAAAAATCTCATTCAAAGTGAACCCAAAATCTACACGTACCTTTTCAGATAGAACTACCTAAAACTCCTAACTTCATGCATGATTCTCGAGGTGAGGGTGAGGCTTCCGATAAAGTGTTCGACGTCCTTTGACAGGGTAGATCCAATAACAGATGATTGACCAGAGAAGTCGCGTACGCACGTCAAGAATGGAGAAAGTGGGAGTGAAAAATAGTTTTTTGCGTAAAGGGAGGGCTGATGGCTGAAGGATTTAATTTATTGATAAGAAAAAGAAACTTTGACTATGAGAGGGATAGAATCTACTATGAGATTAGATGTTTAACCATGTCTAAATCTAATCATGAATCCTATGTATAACAATATTAATTTTCATAGTTATTTACTTTACAGTTTCTCTTTCTTTCCTTCTATCTTCTTATCACTTCATTACTTCAATTATCTTTTATTTAAATATTAAACAAATATTTTATTTATCTAATCAATTAATTTAGAAAAATCTTGAAGTGCTACAGTAGGAATATATATTGATCATATGTTCATGTCAACGTTAAAATCTATATAAGTGAAACTAATCTAAATTGATTGCCGACTATATTAATAATTTTCACTGTAACCTTAATTATCATTTTACTAATAATTTATATTACACATGAAAGATGCCTATTTAAATTAGCAATTGCGTGAACCATATTTTGATCACAATATTCATTCAATCATTTTTTTTACTTTTTAATATTTTATTAAAAAGTAATATCATTCCATTCATCTTCTTTATTTTTAATATGGTAGGAATGACTTGTGGTTTTGATTCCTTCTCTTTTTATCCATCCAGTTTTCTATTTTTGTTCTATTTATTTATTTATTTATAATAACATATGATTAAATTTGAAATAATTTTGCAGGTAATTCCAGAATTTTTTTCTTCAACTATTTAATTGTGATTCAAATTATTAGCATTTACATCATATCAATGATAATTTATTTTTATGATGATCTAGAGACATTGTGAGCTCACAACACCTTCGATTTGCTGTGTGATGTATCATTTATTAGGGGCCCGAGCAGAACAAGATGAAGCAACTTGTTTTTTTCAGACAAAGATGGTCCTATAGGCATCCTAAAAAAACTACTTATTTTTCTCATTAATAATATTGTTGGCATGACTTGTGTATTCAACTCCACGATCTCCAATTACTATAACGTAACATTTGTTCTAAACCCTAAATTCTAAATTCCCATTTCACATGCATCCCCCATGTCTGAGGTTTTGAGCCATAATTTAACCAATGACCCCTGTTTATAATATATATATATATATATATATATATATATATCTAATATTTTATTGAACACTCTTATGAGTTATGCCCTTGTAGATTTTAGTCACATGAAAGTAATAATTGAAATTAGACATGTTGCCATCAAAATATGGCCATGAGATATACCAACAATTTGTACAGCTGAGAATCTTGAGATCAGACCCACATCCCCTACCTTTGGATGTTAACTTTTAGCCTAAAATGCAGACACTTACTGGATCCACAAGTTAGTTCCTCGGTCCCTCTTTCTCACTCCTACCCACAACATATCATGCCACATGAAAATTAAAAACATCCCATTATTAGTTAGTTCCCTAGTCCCTCTTTCTCGCTCCTACCCATAACAGTGTCATAATTTCTCTACTTAGCTTTGTGTACGTATGTGGTGCAAAAAGGCCAAGTAAGAGAGGTGGTGGTATTTATATTATATAATTGATGAACACCAGATTCTTGTGATCCACCATTGGCTCTTTGTTGGGGTGGTGAAAGATGGAGAAAGGGAGAGGTGTTTGTAGGCTCATTCTCTTGCTTTGGCCTTCAACTTTGTTCGTCCCTACTTTTGCTTCCGGCCAAATGAAGAAAAAATGCATGGAAGTGGATGCATGCATTATTATGTGAATGAGGGCCTACCACCTCTTTTTTTTTCTTTTTCTTTTTTTTTTCTTTTGGTGTAAGATGCATTATTATCATCAATCTTTTCACGAGAAGAAATGTTTTTTTTTTTGGAGGAAAATTGTGCCGACACATTTAACATATGATAATTCATGATTGTATGGCTCAAACTTGAATTAAAATCATATGCTGAGGTCAAATGAGAAAGCAATTAACATCTTGTCTTCGTCAGATATGTTTTAAGTTCGGAGGTGAAATAACTCTACTACGAATCTCATCCATCACAAGCGTGAAACATGAAACATGAAACATGAAGAAGATACATATTTGTCAAATACGATAATATTATATAATTTTAAAGGTCACTGAATATACTACACAGATTATAATAAATCGATCGACTTATTATATAAAACACATTTATATAATAAATCGATCGACCTATCATTGCAATATACTACAACGTATAAGCATGCAATATACTCATTTTATCCATAATTTTATTCAATCACTTCCCAATGTGGGATGGAAAAAAAGAGTTGATGTCAACAAAATTAATCAAATTTAGTAGTATATTGATTGTGAGAAATATAAAATTATTGAAACCGGACGTCTAATTTACCTATGAATCCGTGGCTGGTTCAATCTAATTTAAGTACAAAATCGAAAAATTAAATCTCGAACCAATGAACTAGGGCAAAATATGGATCAAGCTTACAAGTAAAGAAAAAAAATAGAAAATAAAAGTTAAGAAAGGAAAAAAAAAACGTAAAAGAGTGTGAAAGTACATGAAATAAACATAGGTGAAAAACTAAAAGGGAAATAGATATGGAGAGTTAATAGGAAAAGGGGAATTAAAAGAAATACAAAAAAAATGTTAGAATTAAATTAAAGAAAAAAAATAAAAGGTAGTAAAAACGATTTGTGGTAAAATAAAATAATCTAATATCACCATGTATAATAGCATTGAAAAATAAATAGAAGAATTAATATTAATATATCAATGTTAATAACAAAAAGAAGGTAAAGAGGAGAAATTTTTTTCCTTGTTTGGATAAGATTTTAAGAGAGAAAAATAGATGAAACTGGAAAGGAGATTTCTATCGTTCCTCTTCCTTTTTGTTGTTTTTAATCTCAAATAAGAAAAAGCAGAGGAGAGAAAATAATTAAATATTTAACTATCAGTTTTACCATTCCTTCTCCTCCTATAACTATATCCAAACAAGATTTTTTTTTTCTATTCATTTCACTCCTCTTTCCTTCCCTTAATGTTGCATTATCCAAATAAGGGCAGAGTCTTTTCTCTATGAATGTTAACTTTTAACTAAAATATTTATATTAGATTTATCATGAGTGGTAGATTACCACTAATTATATATATATATATATATATATATAATGTGAATTTATCTTATATCTTTAAATTTGTTATCATTTTAGCAAAAACATGGTTCAATCCAATCAAAATTTGTTCGTTCAATCCAATCATGATCAAATTGGCAGTGTGATTCAATCTCATGTCCAATTTGAAAATATTAATTGACGGAATGCCAAGTCACCATGCAACTTACTCACATTAATCATTAACTTTTTTTAACCAGCTCCGATATCTGGAAAGCGGTGCTGACGATCGAATTCACACGACGTTAAAAAGCGCACTGTCCACAGATTGAAGATTGGGCCCATCGAACTTAATTAATCCGATTAGTCCGAGCCCAACTAATCCAGTTAAGTTGAGACGCGTATGTGAAGTTCCCAACAAAATTCTTTTGCATTCCTAAAACTCGAATTCGAGACCTTACTTAGGCGAGAGTAGCCACCTACCACTTCACTCTAACACTTAGTAGGTATTAATCGTTAACTCTTTGAACTATAAAAGATTAAATAATGAGAAAATTTTACAGAACAGAAGCATCAAGTTCACTTTTTTTTGCTTTTTTTCTAATTCTTAAAATGAATACAACAAAGAGAAGTAGTTCTTTGTCCCAATTCTCAAAGAGGTTGCCATTTTATTTTCTAGAAAGAAAAGAGAAACTTGATACTCCAATCTTTCCTTGCAAAATAAGAAATCTGATTCACAGAAATGAATCTTTTTCTCTTTTCAGTCATTTTCCCCAACTGTGTGTGCGCGATCCTGTAGTTGATTGAAAGAGAACCTGTAGTTCCATCTTTCTTCTGGATGTCCAATTAACACAAAGTAAAAAAAAAAGACATAATGAAATGATTATGATTACTACATAAACTGTTAAAGAGAATAATTCTTTTACCTTTTCATTGTAAATAGGGGTGGAAGTAGCCTGCTATTTTTCAGATTGATTTCCTAAAATTTTAAAAAATCACACTATAACTATTTTAAAAAAAAATTCACCTTATGGCAGGTCAATTTTTTTAGTGATCTTTTGGGGACTCTATTTTAGTATAATAATATTTTAAATAAATATATATAATAAATTAAAATTAATATAAACATATTTAATTTTATAATTAAATATAAATATAGTACTAAAATATTATTGTTATAAAGTTAGAGTTTTCTAATGTGATAGAAAAGTATTAAATTATATACTACATTATTATAGATCAATAATACATAATGATAACTTATGAATTTATTATCAAAAAAATTAAAATAAAAAATGGTTCCATGGTCTCATAAGATTTTTACATCCTAATTTTAACGGGTCAATTATCTTATTAAAAAATCACACTAAAATTATTTTTTGTTCGTTTTTTTGGTTGGATCAATTTATCGAGTTCTTTAGATTTTGTTGCATCCGAAAATGGAAATAGTTTTTTTCATGATTAATGTGTATATATATATATATAATATGTTCATGAACCTACAAATGATTTATGCATGTATGTAGATATACTAAAAATTCCATTACCAAAAAGATTAAACACAAATATTTGTTTTATAATGGAGATTTATTAATTTAAAAGGATAAGAGCATTATTTAGGGTACTACCGTCTCAATCTACCAGTGGTCACTGGATTCTCCCTTAAATCCTCCTTTTCGAAAAACCAGTAAACCCACCAGACTTTATCAGACCAAAAAGACTCCTCACCCTCCGGCTCTTTCATACAACTACTCCTCACCTGATTTGAGCTAGAAACAAAGCAAACATGGAAGTCTATAGGGTCCAGTCCAGATGCAGTTTAGAGAAGAGTTCCACGCTCAAAAGTTCCCTAGCTGCATCACTCTCTGAAGTAGCAGATGTTAGAATTGGCTCAAAGTTGATTTTTTTTTCTCTCCTAATTTGATCTGATTTGCTTTTTGGTCCATTTTCTTCGCAAAGGTTTGATTTTTGGCGTTCTTTTGATGCTGGGAACGCGGTGAAGCTCGCGGATTTGGCGATCCGGGTTAGAGATTTTTTTTTCTTTCTCGTTTTTCTTTATGTTTCCTGAGTGCCTCTGTTCTCTTTTGATCCAGTTTAGCTGATGATGTCTTCTTGTTGCCGAAGAGATGATTGTCTTGCAGGAGGACGGAACCTGGATATGTTTTCTTCGTTTCTGTGATTTGAGATGCTGCTCAATCCATCTTGATTCGCAAAGATTGCTTTTTGGCATGCTGTTCATGCTGAGGAGGTAGTAAAAAAAATACCAAAAAAAAAAGGAAGAAGAGAACATTCTCAGATTTCTGATGGCGGCCTGGAGGTTCGGGATTTTTGTTTGCATTTTGATGTGCTTGTGCTTGGATCTTGCTACATCCATCAATGACGAAGGTATGATTTTCCTGGTGCTTTCGAATGTAAATATGATGGATGAAGGGTTTTCTTAATGATTCTTTATTATCTGGTTTTAGGAAGGGCCCTCATGCGGTTTAAGGATGAAGTGGAATTTGATACTTATGGAGCCTTGTCCGATTGGAAGGCCGAAGGTTCAGCTAATCCGTGCTTATGGTTTGGAGTTCATTGCAGTGGAGGAAAAGTCACGGCTTTGTGAGTACTGAACACTTCTACTGCACATGTTTTGTACTTGCACTTGAATTTCACTGGCAAAAAATTCTCTTGATTGAGTGATGGAGGTACTGGTTTTGGTCATGGAGATCATATTCCGATCCAGTTATTTAATTCCAGAATTTCTTCTTTTAAAGGGTTATCTTTCCCCAACTTCAGTTTTGTAGTATATTACATAATAATATTTATTCTTTTCTGTAACACTGAAGAAGACAAAAAAAGGAATTTAATATCTCAAGTGCTAAGTCTTAGTATATGCATACATATGTACGTACATAAATATGATATTCACATTTACTCTCTCTATGCATCAGTATATAATAATGTATAAAATATCATGCCAAGGGAATCGGTATTGTTTGGTTTGAAAAATCTGCCAGCAACATAGCAACAAAGATTATCAATCTGGTTACTACTAAACAAAAATGAAAATCCTGTGTCGGCTTGAATGTGAATGATAGAAGCAATCCTACAATACCAAAGATAAAAACTTACTGATTGTCTGCCCCTCATTTACTTTATTTTGTTGTGCTATTCAAAGTGTTCTACTCAGAATGTGACTCTTACTTCTATTTGTCCCTGGAGGCTTATCTTTGCTTTTATATATCTGGTATAAAACTGCTGTCTGTGATGCTATACTTGCCAGTCAACATTTCTTTGAAATGTCCCCCATAGTCCTATGAAGAGTCATTTGCTCTTTATGTAACATGATGAGAGGTCATTTGGTAACTTCATTTCTAAACCTTTTTCTTTTTTCTTTTTTGTTCTTAAGGAGTTTGAGCAACCTTAGTCTTAAAGGGAAGCTTGCAGCTGAAATCGGACAGCTTATCCACTTGAAGTCTCTGTAAGTATTTTGAACATGAGGTTTCATTCTCTAACGTCTTTCTGAGTTTCAGTTTTAAAAAGAAAGCAAGGCATATAACACATAGTTCTCATCATTCGTATTCAGTGTATCATATCCAGAACTGTTACTTCTATAGTTCTTGCTTCCACGGTCCATGCATGAACTCTTGCCTTTGGATGTTCGTACTCGTATTAGGGTCATCTATATTTTGTTTCATTATGGATATCATGACCTAGCCGACCCCACCTAGTGGGATAAGGCTTTGTTGTTGTTGTTGTTGTATGGATATCATGACCTGAACTGAACTCCAAAATTTTGACATAATGAAAAAACTTGTTCCAGTTGTACAAAGATGTTGTCTGTTGGATGAATTTATCAAATTATAGTTTTAGCATGTAGACCACTATAGGAACCATAAATAAAAGTACAAATTTTTGTAAGTGTTATCATTGTTGTAAATGTAAATTTCAAAATTTCCTATTATTTAATTTGAAGAGTTCTGATATACATTGATTGCCAGCACATGACTGAACATATGATTAACACTGGACTTTTTTATGGCCATACTTCTATTTGTTTATTTGGAACCATTTTTGTAAGATTTGGTTTGTGTTGCAGATGTTTGCATAATAACTCATTTTATGGTGTCATTCCCCAAGAAATAAGATCTTTGCAGAACCTGGAGGTGTTGGACTTGGGACACAACAATCTGAGCAGCCCACTTCCATCAGAACTTAGCAGTATTTTCTCCTTAAAGATCCTGTTAGTCGAGCATTACTACGTCTATGCTATTTCTTTCAAACTGAAAGGTTATGGATCCTCAGCTGAAACTAACCAAAATCTTGCTCTCTATTGGCAGCATTCTTCGAAGCAATAAATTTATTGATAGTATGCCACATGATCTTCACAAACTAACTTTGCTGTCTGAGCATCTTACCGAGGAAGAAATAGCCTTGAGAAAAAGACCTATCGCAAGGTATTGTTATATTGTCAAGTTTACTGGTGGTAATTTCTGATGATATTGCTCCAGCATTGCATGTAAGCAGTCAACATTCTAAAACAAAATATGATGGGCTTGTCTTTTAATGAACTTTTAATATTATGTCAACAGTAATGTTGAAGATACATCCTTTGAAGGCCCTCTGCATATGGTGAAACAATACAAAAGGAGACGACTTCTGGATTCGCCAGCACCTCCACCATCACAAAATCATAGACATCATAGGCATAAGCACAACACATCATCACGTTCTCTAGCACCATCATTATCTCCTGCGCCAGCACTTTCCTTAGCCCCAACCATTTCGCCAGTGATTTCACCATCTCCTACACCGTCAATCTCCTTTCCACCACCTCCAATGAAGAATATTGAAGTCCCTAGGCCATCACCTTCTCCAGTGATAAAGCCTCCGTCAGCACAGCCAGCAAATACACATCGAGTTGATGCTACGCCACCATCTGTTCCCATAATGTCACTCAATTCTCCCTCCCCAGCAGCTCCACTACACACCACGGCGAAACGTACAATTTCCTTAACAACTGTGTTTTCCATTGTTGGCGCTGTTACCTTTCTCTTGGCCCTATCTTTGGTTTATGCCTTTTGTTGGCAAGCTAACAAAGTGTCCATTAAACCCTGGGCGACGGGTCTAAGTGGACAATTGCAAAAAGCACTTGTAACTGGTATTTGTTCCCAGAGATCATACTTTTCTTTTGTGGATTTGCTTCTCAGTTGCACTTTCCATATCTCACTTCTTGTTTGGTTTTGCTTGCAGGGGTATCTGCTCTCAAACGATCAGAGTTAGAAGTTGCATGTGAACACTTTAGCAATGTCATTGGCTCTCTAGTTGATTGCAGGTTGTACAAGGGCACATTATCAAGTGGGGTTGAAATCGCTGTCATATCTAGCACAGCTAACTCTGCAAAATGGTGGTCGAAACAATCTGAATCACAGTTTAGGAAGAAGGTAAAGTAGGACTTTGCTTGAAATTGATCCTCCTATTTTCTTATTAATTGCATGCGATTCAAGTGACTAGAAATTGATGTTGTTAGGTCATGGAATTGTCCAAAGTCAACCACAAAAATTTTGTGAACCTTCTTGGCTTTTGTGAGGAAGAAGAACCTTTCAGCAGGATGATGGTGTTTGAATATGCTCCAAATGGGACATTGTTTGAACATCTTCATGGTATGGCACTTCCCTGAGATACATGTTGAAATAAACAGAAGTTGCTTGGTATCTAGTATCTGTGTCAATTACCATATTTTCTAGTTCAGCTATCTACTTTAAATTCTGTGTTGCGGATATGAATTCACATACAAGATTCCAAGCACTCTTCGTGAAAAAGTACAACAGCAACACTTTCAAAAGTTATGACAATTCAACTTTTTCCTAACTTCTGTACGCTTGGGAGATTGTATCCTTGCATATTCTATGACACCTATGGTGTCAAATAAGCTGGTTTGACAGTTATGCATCCATAGAAATGCCTATTTCAGACTACATTTTTTGTGGTCTTCGGTCTGGTTGCTAGGCATCCGCCTTCATAATGCCAATAGACTCATAGTTAAATGATTGAAATAATTCTGATTCTGTGATTAACAGCTACATATATTGAATGTATTATCAGCCCTAAGGTCATAGTTTTTATCTTTTGTAGTTAAAGAAGCAGAACACTTGGACTGGGGAACAAGACTAAGGATCGCCATGGGTATAGCATATTGTCTAGAGCACATGCACCAGCTTAACCCACCTGTCATTCTTCGGAATCTAGACTCATCAACAATCTATCTAACCGATGATTATGCCGCCAAGATATCGGACCTTGAGTTCTGGAGTGAAACAAAGGAAACTGAGCCACCTTCAGAAATTCTAGATCCATTTGCAGAGTTGCCTAGCACAGAGAGTACCGTCTACATATTTGGTATAATATTGTTGGAGATATTATCTGGAAAGCTTCCGTTTTCAGAGGAATATGGCAAACTTGAACTGTGGGCTTCACTCTATTTGAATGCCGAGAGGCCTCTCAAAGAATTCATTGATCCAACACTAAGTACTTTCAACGAAGAGACCGCCACTGCGTTGTGCAAGGTGATAAGCTCATGTATCCAGCCTGATCCGAAGGAGAGACCGACAATGCGAGAAGTTGCGAATCGGCTGAGGGAAATAACATCTATGGCACCAGATGGGGCGACGCCAAAAGTGTCGCCATTGTGGTGGGCTGAACTCGAACTTATTTCTTCAGAGGTTAACTAATATGAGGTGGAAGAATGTTTTATAAAATACCCTTCTGTGTGATCTTTTGCAAACTTCAGGTCCTCCGCAAGTTTTTGTTCTCCAGTGTGACAGTGAAAAATGTATAGGAGTTGTGTTCCTGTTCTACAGCGTGACAGTGTTATGTATATGTTGATTGGTGTTTGTGGTGGAAGGCATGTGTGAAGTAAACTATCAAACGGGACAATTTATGAGAAAGATGTTTCTTGATTCCATTTGTGCTCTACCGTTTTCCTTGTGCGAGTACTTCTAATTCCACAAAAAGCGTGTATTATGATTAAAGATAGACAAACGGCCTGTCCGATCTGGTCAAATCGTGTTTGACTTAGACCATAAGCCATGTCATATCGGATTGGCATTAGGCCAACCCGACATGACTTGTTTCGTCGTGCACCCTTTTTATTCTTACAACTAGGGAAACTCCTCGCGCGAGTGACATAGTTGTCACAATATTAATTATTTATCATGAAAAGAATATTAGACAAAAAATACATTTATACATTATTATTTATTATTATAAATAAAATTTTTTAATGTAATATAAAGAGTCAATTTGTAATACATAACATTTAATCATGATATTAATATTTACAAATAATCTCAACAAGTTCATGATGAGTCATCCATGTTGCACGATGGTTCCTCCTGCAATGGTTCATATTGTTTTTAAATGGCGATCCTAGTGCTTGAAATCAAGAAAAAAATGGGGATGAAATAAAACGAAGAGATAACTCATTTATTGATATCCTCACAATAGTAGTGTAACGTCCGAGATTTTAACAGAAAAAAGAGAAAAAAAGAATAAAAGAAAAAAATAAAAAGGGGAATAAAGAGAGAATAAAATCTGAGTTGGATTTGATTTGATCAGGGAAAAGTTAAATTCTGATTTAAACTCTGATCCTCTCCTTATAAATATGAGGCCAAACCAAATCAAAACCCCCTTTTCGTTTTCTCACGAAGCCGGCCCTAATTCTCCTCTACGTGCGCCATTTTCGGTTCTTCTTGTCCCTGACGGCCGCCGCTTTACAAGGGACACACCGGACGACACCGGACGCGCATCTGAACAGAGAGGGACCGGCAGACGAAGAGGAAGAAGAGGAAGAGGAAGAGGAAGAGGAAGAAGAAGACAACAGTAAAGTTTCTCGGACAAAAACTTTAAGGTATGGAACTAGGGTAGATTTTTCCTATAATCATGATTTTAGACTTGAAGCATGTTCTAGGTAGTTCCTGGTTATTCTATGATGTTCTATGATAATGAATTGTGCCGGCCATCGCCGGAAATGTTAAACGAAACGCGAACTGCACGTCTGCGCAGTTACTACGTAAGAAGAACCCGGCCCGGGTTCACTAGAACTCGGCCCGGATCCGCCATTGCTGCGCTCTTCGAGTTCTGCAAATCGGTCGAACCCGGCCCGGGTTGAAGATGACCCGGACCGAGTTCCTTGCACGATGAGAAGTCGGACAAAATGACGATTCCGAGAAGAAGACGACTTGACCCGGCCCAGGTGTGACCCGAACCCGGCCCGGGCTATTCTTTATTTTTCCAAGAATAATTTCCGATGAACTCGGCCCGGGTTCTGCATGACTTGGCCCGAGTTCTGATACCAATTATGATGATTCTATGATGTTTAGGCATTTGATTCATGTGCTTACTCCCGATCTAAGTCATAATGATGATTAAGATGTTATGCACATATGATTCCTCTCCATGATTCTATCTTGTAGCTCCAATTAAGTCTTATCTAACGATGATGATGATTAGAACTCTTAATATGTATGATTCGATGATGATCCGACCCGGCCCGGGCGTAACCCGAACCCGGCCCGGGCTCTACCCTGATTTTTCTGAAGATGATGACCGATCAACTCGGCCCGGGTCCCGACCTAATCAAACATATGATTATGATTTCTTAATCCTTATTCCATGTGATTAATCCTGATATATGTATGATGATGATGATGTCGACCATATCCCTGATTTACTCTCCATGATTATCTTCTTTATCTTAATTTAAAGTTCTTATCAAAATATGATTTGTATAATTAAAAGATGCAAGATAAAAGATGTAAAACGTTAAATGAAGAGATCTTTTTATGATGGACTGGTGACGACCAGTTATGGACTGTCCTCGGACAGTTATGGGCTGACTTTTGTCAGATATGGGCTGGCTCTGCCAGTTATGATAATGATGATGAACGGGTTGAGGCAGGCCTCCCCGTGGATTGAAATATACCCCATTATAAGTCAAACATGAATAATAAGATGATGAAGAAGATGAAGCATATTAATAATAAAATCCCTTCATGATGATTAGTGGCTCTCGCCACATCTTTTCACGATCACTTAATCTATTATTAATATGAACTAAAGAAGATGATACACTTCATGATTATCTATGCTCATACGATGATTTCTCCTTATTCTTTATATGATGATGATGACCTCATAATCATGATGATCGGCTTTTGTCTCCTCTATGATGATTTATTTTGATATATCATGATCTTTAATCCTATGATCTCAAGAAGATAACAATCTATCAACTTCCTATCCATATGCCAAGTTATAGGATCTATGCTATACATATGATGGCGATGATGTTTATTTTCCTTCTTTATGATGATGATGATGATGATGATGATGATGTCTTTATGATTCTTGTCTAGT
Organism: Pontederia crassipes; assembly: GCA_030549335.1. Classification (NCBI taxonomy): domain Eukaryota; kingdom Viridiplantae; phylum Streptophyta; class Magnoliopsida; order Commelinales; family Pontederiaceae; genus Pontederia; species Pontederia crassipes. The sequence continues at coordinate 54,218,474 of CM060196.1, read as the reverse complement.
ATCATGATTATTTCTATCTTACTTCCATACTGAGTTGTAAAACTCATAGGGAGGTTTCTCTCCTACATGTTCTTAAATGCAGGTCATGGTCTTAATGATGATTGTGACCAACGGTGATAGATCGAGCTCGTAGGTGACTGCACATGGTTATCGAGTCCTTCAGATGATGGATAACTTTTTTCTTTCTTTTTATTACTTGATGTATTAGCTTTCCTTTGGACTCCTATGAAGAAAGTCTTCCGCATTTCATGATGTTACCATCTTTATTCTTAATGATGATTTAGTTATTCCGCATTTACTGATGTTCTGTTGACCAGTCAAAGTCTCTTTTTGGTCAATATTATGTACACGTAAGGATGACTTGTAGCGTTCTCAAAGCAGAATATTCTGCCAGGTGGCGGGGTGCGATTTGGGGGCGTTACAGTTAGGTATCAGAGCATAAAGTTAGATCATTCTCATGTCCTAATGTATGATGTCATGGTCCATGTACAAGTGCCACGAGCGGTCACCGCGCCACTTAAAGATTATGTCAAGTAAGTTTGTCCCTCTTCCATAAGCTGAACGATTAAGATGACAACTCTTGACTCATGATAGTTGTTTATGCTATTATGGGTCTTATTGACCTTTAAAATTCTTTTCTAAAGATGATGTTTGATGATGAAATACTCTATGAATATAGAACATCTCAGGATATGACAACTGACATGCCCCATATGGCCTTTTTATATCATGTTCATATCATAACTACTTTATTCATCCTGCTAAGATGATGAAGTATTCAATAGGTTGATCAAATACCTATCATTGATCTCATATGTGATCCCCTTTCTATATCATTGATCTGATTATCAATCAAAGAAGTCTTATTTTTATGATGATGTTTAGGAAAGGGTCACATCAAACATAGGTCATAGTTAAAGTTATTGATCTAGATTGATCTTATAAAGATGATGATTGACATAGTTCCATTATCAATCTTACCAAATCATATGATGATGTCATTGCCCACAATAATGGACGATGCTCTTAGTGAGCCTATTGATCCTTGTATGACATAAGCTAAAGGATGATGACCCTATGAAAAATAATTTCATACCATAAAGTACGTCCTGGTGGTACAAATGTCGATGGAAGATAATATATTTTCTTCACATCGATTAAGAATTCTTAAGAGAATTATGATGGAATTCTTAGTGTCAATTGATTTATTTCCTAAGAAGTATAAGTATAAGTATTATGCAAGAAGAAAAGATAGATATCAGTGCCCAAGTGAACTAAGAGTTATAGTTAGAAGTTGAGTGTCATACCGACCTCCTTTCAAGCATGATCCGAAATTCAAAGGCCCCATGACACATGAATTGAAGAGTCAAATTTAATAACTTTAAGACAAGGAATTTATGAGACCGAGGGTCTCACTTTTAGAATGTTCAATTTTCTTTTATAAAGAAGAATAATGACTCTACGAAGTTAGAGATTGATTACAAGATGTTAATCAAAATAATCATCAAGACACATTACCATGTATAGATTACATATTTAAGGTCAGGACGTTCTCCAAAGTTGATCTATGGAGTACCAGCAGTTTCGAGTTGCTGAAGAAGATGTAATGAAGATAATTTTCCTAGCAATGAATGATCACTATAAATTGGGTGATGCCATTGGACTAAAGAACACTTCTCAAACTTTTAGGCCCCTATGAACATTGTGTTCAAACTATGCCTAAATGTATGTAGAAAAAGATTGAAGTGTTCATCGATCTTAAGTATGCTCCCTTTTAGTAGTATCCTAATATGTGACAATGAAGATAACATGATGTTTTTGAAAGATTCTGAGTTCTCTATGAAGTACTATTTTGGTAAAATGAATTCAGTTACACATGCACTCAGATACAAGTGATGTTCGCTAGGTTTCATGAGGCTGCGTTTGAAATGATGAAAGAACTAACCTTGTGAAACCCAAAATGATGAAGTCCTAAAAAGGACAATATTGGATAAATAACATAATTCTGGGTTGCGATCCATTTGGGAATGTCTTATAAGAAGAAATATTAGATGAATGTTATAAGTCTGGGTGAAGATCCATTTGGGATTATGCATTATGAGGAAAAAGTATTAAAGAAATATTATAAGCCTGGGTTACGATCCATTTGGAAAGTACAAGAAGTATAAGGATGTAACCATAAGTTTGGGTTGCGATCCAATTGAAAAGTAAAAAGAAGTATGATGATAAGCCTAGGTTACGATCCATCTGGGAAGTACACAGATGTATGAGGATGAACAAATAGCAATGACATGAAACGTGAAGATACAAAAGTATGTTCTAAGTACCTAGATGTCAATGGAAAAAAGTAGAGCATCAGAAATCCTATGAAAAGATGATGCACGGCGTTAAAAAATTTTTATATAAAGATGACCCTACCTAAGAGGACAGTCCTACCTAATGATGCCAATGCTAATCCTAATGATCTTTATGATCATGTACAATGATTATATGATTTATAATCAAGTGAGTCCATTAAGATGATGCCTGCTAATGATGATGAATTATGTTCAATGACACCTTGTGGATGATTATCGATTTTGTAAATCGATGTACTTGACTTGTTAATGACCCTTATGATAATTTTCTCCCACCATGTTAGGCTATGTCATTATTGATCTTAATGATCCACATGATGACCATCCTATAATAAAGGAGTGATCCTAGGATGATGATGATCTATCTTAAGATGCCAAATAATTAATTTTTCTTGATTTCCTTATGATGTCTCATGGTTGTATAATCAACCATACTATATGCTACCTTGATGATCCTTAATCTTAATATCAGCGATGATCATGGCGTATGCTCATGATTATGATGATCACTGTTATGGATTTAAGCATGAGATAAGATTTTATTTTCCACACATTGATGCTGATCGATTGTATGTCATTGTTCATGATGACATTTATTGTTAAAGATGATTATGTCATTCGTGAGGTTTCCTTGAGACCTTGTATAGGATGGAGGAAGGTGAAAAGAAATTATTACGTGACAAAGAGCTGTGATAGCTAAAATGAACATGCTAAGAAAATTGAATTGATATAAAGAGGATGAAGATAACTCTGGCACCATAGAAATCATATGCCACTAAAGGCGGATGTTGATAGATCATTAACTTGATGATCAAGTTGTATTAAAGGTTTTTCCTACCTAAGAAGGCATTTGATCCAAATTATTGATTTGATCGAAAATCAAGATGTGTCCAAATGATGTCATGACATCATCATGTGTTTTTCTCATGATGATCTGGAGCTGACTTTGCTTCCAAATGTCTTAATTGATCCATTGTAACCAAAAGTTAGGATGTTAGGTTAAGGAAGATACAAGATGAAATAAGGATTGCCATGACCTATTTAAATAAGAGTTTACACCCTCATATGAGGCAACCCTCTATTTGACATATGGATGACTTAGATGGAAACACATTAACGTGTTGACTGAAGTAGATTTTTATTTTCCAATTATAGCAAAGGCAAAATGAAAAGATGAACCATATGATGAAGAAATGATGAAAGAAAATGTTATATGATAAAAGGATCTTTGCCTAAGGTGTATTACTATAAAATGACACATTGTCCCAACGCATATGATGATGGAAGGACTCTGTCCTTAAGATGATGAAGATGGAATGATGATGAACAAATGTCTTTCTAAGTGTGAGATGTACCATTACACAAATGATCAAGAAGTTTTCTTCTTAGTAAACTCCTACCCGATGACTAAATTTGTGGACGAATTTTATTTTAAGGGGTTTATGATGTAACGCCCGAGATTTTAATAGAAAAAGAGGAAAATAAAAGAATAAAGGAAAAAGATAAAAAGGAAAATAAAAAGAGGATAAAATCTGAGTTGGATAAAATAAAAAGACGAAGAGGAAGAAGAGGAAGAGGAAGAGGAAGAAGAAGACAATAGTAAAGTTTCTCGGACAAAACTTCAAGGTGTGGAACTTGGGTAGATTCTTCCTAGAATCATGATTTTAGACTTGAAGCATGTTTTAGGTAGTTCCTGGTTATTCTATGATGTTCTATGATAATGGATTGTGCCGGCCATCACCGGAAATGTTGAACGGAACGCGAACTGCACATCTGCGTAGTTGCTGCGTAAGAAGAACCCAGCCCGGGTTCACCGGAACTCGGCCCGAGTTCACCGAAACTCGGCCCGGGCAGGTCCTTCTCCGGACCGAGTTCGTAAGAACTCGGCCCGGATCCGCCATTGCTGCTCTTCGAGCTCTGAAAATCAATCGAACCTGGCCTGGGTTGAAGATGACCCGGACCGAGTTCCTTGCACGATGAGCAGTCGGGCAAAACGAAGATTCCAAGAAGAAGACGACTTGACCCGGGCGGGATGTGACCTGAACCCGGCCCGGGCTGTTCTTTGTTTTCCCGAGAACAATTTCCGATGAACTCGGCCCGGGTTCTGCATGACTCGACCCGAGTTCCGATACCAATTATGATGATTCTATGATATTTAGGCATTTGATTCATGTGCTTACTCCCGATCTAAGTCATAATGATGATTAAGATGTTATGCACATATGATTCCTTTCCATGATTCTATCTTGTAGTTCCAATTAAGTCTTATCTAACGATGATGATGATTAGAACTCTTAATCTGTATGATTCGATAATGATCCGACCCGGCCCGGGCATAACCCGAACCCGGCCCGGGCTCTACCTTGATTTTTTTGAAGATGATGACCGATCAACTCGGTCCGGATTTTTCCCTACTCGGCCCGGGTTCCGACCTAATCAAGCATATGATTATGATTTCTTAATCCTTATTCCATGTGATTAATCCTGATATATGTATGATGATGATGATGTCGACTATACTGATTTACTCTCCATGATTATGTTCTTTATCTTGATTTAAAATTCTTATCAAAATATGATTTGTATAATTAAAAGATGCAAGATAAAAGACATAAAATGTTAAATGAAGAGCTCTTTTTATGATGGACTGGTGACGACCAGTTATGGACTGTCCTCGAACAGTTATGGGCTGACTTCTGTCAGTTATGGGCTGACTCTTCCAGTTATGATGATGATGATGGATGGGTTGAGGCAGGTCTCCCCGTGGGTTGAAATATACCCCATTATATGTCAAAGATGAATAATAAGATGATGAAGAAGATGAAGCATATTAATAATAAAATTCCTTCATGATGATTAGTGGCTCTTGCCACACTTTTCCATGATCTCTTGATCTATTATTAATATGAACTAAAGAAGATGATACACTTCATGATTATCTATGCTCATACGATGATTTCTCCTGATTCTTTATATGATGATGATGACCTCATAATCATGATGATCGGCTTTTGCCTCCTCTATGATGATTTATTTTGATCTATCATGATCTTTAATCCTATGATCTCAAGAAGATGACAATTTATCAACTTCCTATCCATATGCCAAGTTATAGGATCTATGTTACACATATGATGGCGATGATGTTTATTTTCCTTCTTTATGATGATGATGATGTCTTTATGATTCTTGTCTAGTATCATGATTTTATGATTATTTCTATCTTACTTCCATGGAATAAGGATTAAGAAATCATAATCATAATCTTTAATCTTTAATTATAGACAACAGGAAAAGACAAATGAAATGAAAACGGACTCGGCATGAGAGAACCTGACCTGGGTCATGCCCCACCGGATCGAGTTCCATTGAACTCAGCCCGAGTCCGCCATGGACGACCGAGCTCGAGCTCGACGTGAACAAGGTACCCGGCCTGGGTTCGTCGCGGAGAAGATGATCAGGAGAGTCGACACTCCTGACCCGATCGCTCTCCTGACCCGACCCGGGTATGAACCACACCCATCCCGGGTTCCCACTCAGTTTGTCCGAGATTGATTTTTGTCGGAACTCGGCCCGGATTCCACCTACGCTCGATTGGGGTTTTGACCACATGAATGATGATTTGATGATTTTTGACTGATTTATGTACTTGATACCAAATCTGATTAAAAGGTTAATCTTGATTCTTAGAATAGTATTTACTCAGATATCCTCAAGCCAAACTAATAAATTGTTATGGTATTAGGATCATGTTCCTTCATCGAAGCATGAATAAAGAATATGAATGGCCAAAAGGTGAATGAAAAGACCTTGTTCTTACGAATGTGAAAAGGAAACGAAATGAATGAAGACGAACTATGATCCTGTTATTATTTCTTCATATTGATCCATTCCACGATATGATGCCTCATGTGATGAATGAAATGACTTTGTCCTCAAGAAATGAACCATGCATACGAAGAAATGATAGAAACATGAATGTGTAAAAGAAATGGACGATGACCATGATCTCTGTATTGATCCTTATGAACTTTCACAAAGAATTAAATGAACGACACTCGACTCTGACCTGACCCGGGTATGACTCAACCCTGACTTGAATTTTTGCTCGGTTGTTCCGAGATTGATTTCTCGGAACTCAGCCCAGGTTCTAATTAATAGAACCATGACTTCTATGACTTAGACCTCTAATTTATATGCTTGGTCCCTAATATGTTGAAATGTCAATTGTGCTCAATAAGATCGATAGTTACACTTCATGATTGAACCGTGGTGAATTCCTACGACTGTGAACATGAATGAGGACTATGAATACGAATGATGAACAACAACAATGAACAAGAGAACGAATGGGAAGAATGAGGTTGATGCCGTAAAATGAAATGCATGCCAAGTTATTAGTATAATGATGCTTAATTTGAAAATGGCATACGTGCATGATGTTCTAAGGATATTTTGAGCTTAGAATTATAATCAGAAGGGGGTAGTTGATGCCATGGCTTGTTACTAAGATATAAATGCTTACATGTTATCAAAATGATGCATATATTAGACTGATTTCTAAGTTGGGGAATTGATGATATATAGATTGCTTATTCCTTTATATTGTTAAGTTTCTCTCTCATGATGATACATGCTTAAGGTTGTAGAAATCAGGCTATGATTTGGTGCTTTGATGACATGTGGAAGTTCTTGTTATTAATTGGTTAAAATACATGTCTAAGAATGATGAGAATGGACATATATAAAGTCATGATTCTTGTTAAAGACTTAATGATGATTTACATATTGATGTTAAGTAAAAATATGGACAATTGTATGAAAAGGAACCAATGCATGATATGAAAATGGACTAAAGTATGATGTGAAAATGGACTGTAGTAGGAACATAGCTATGAATGAAGCAAAGGAGATGAGATGTATGAAATGAATATGAACTATGTTTGTGTGCCCTCTGGATGATAGTTAATCTTAGATGTAGATTGGAATTATTTGTACAATGTAGTATTTTCATAAACTAATTGAAACATAAAGACTTTGGCAAACGACCTACGGTTCTACCTAGTAGAAATGGTCGACCGATCTGAATCGGGCGTCCGTTATCGAATGGTAGGATATAGTGGATGGTTGGCCAACCGAATCTCTCGATCGAAAGCCCGCGAATGATCCCATGTTATGACGGATGACCACACTCTTTCGATCGACCGATGGATACTGATAAATGAATGACTGAACCTCTTTCGGATGACCACCGATGAATCTCAAATGGACGACCACTGACCTTTCGATCTTTCGATTATGGACAGAGGGAAGCATGACCTTAAATTTGCCCTCATAATTTGACAAGCCCATGTCCACCTGATTGGTACTGAGTGACATGATGTTAAAGATAATTCAAAGTCACTCCTGCTCTCTACTAGCTTGATTGATCTCAATGATCGAAAGAATACGATCTTGAAAAGATTAAAGAATGAACAAAGAACGATCGACCACTTCCTTTTCAGTCAACCGATGAATGATGACGAACGGGCGTCCACTCCCCCTTCAGACAACTCGAAGTTCAATTATTTCCCAAGATCGATCCTTGTCAAAAACTTAGCCCGGGTTTCGCCTATACACAGTCCGGATTCTGAACACCAGAACTATGTTTTCGACTATTTAGACCCTTGATCTATCTATTTGATCCCAAATCAGTTCTTAATGTTAACCATGCTCATTACATCACTGTTTTACCCTTATGATTTCACTGAACCATTGAGTTGTATGATGACATGATGTTTTCTTATCAAAGTATGAGTAAAGAACGATTATGATCCTACGAACTTTCATGCTGAATGATTTTAAACGATGATGAATGCTTATGAAATGAAGAAGAATGAAAAGAATCGATGATCGCTCCCATCTTTGGTCGTCCGATGAATGATGATGAACAGGCGTCCGCCTCCTCTTCGGAGGACCAAGAATGAATCTAAAGCGAATGACCCTTGATCAGTGGGCATCCGTTTTGTGGACGGGAAGATGTAACCTTCATCCTGACCCTAATTTAATGAGCTTCCGTCCACCTGATTTAAAGTAAAGGAAACAAACTTAAAGATGATTTGAAGCTATGCTCCCTACAGCCTTGATCAATCTATGAATTGAAAGATAGGTCCATTTATGATGGGGGAAGTTGTGACAGCCTCGTAATAGACACTTCCTCACGGGTTATCATTTGCTCTATATAGATGGGAGTTTCTCCCTTACGGATGTTTCCGCCTAGTGAGATGGCATCTCCTCTGAGAGATGTTCCCAGCTAGTGCGAGGTCATCCACACTTTTTGCTCGATGGGGCTAGCCATGACACTGATCATCCATTGTCCTATGATGGTCTAGATAGCCGCACCTCATAGTTCTTGCAATGGTATACCCTCAAAGAATGAAGAACTCTTTTAAAGTATGAAAGTATGAACGCATGAAAGGATGAAAGTGCGAAAGTATGAAAATTATGAAAGTACAAAAGTACGAAGAATGAATGATGAACTCATAAAAGAATCAGAGAAAGAAAAAGACAAGGCAAATATGAAAGCATGAAAGATAAACATCAAACGAAATGGAAATGGAAAGTCATGAATCAAATATTCTCTCTCCATCTATTTCACTCTTATATTGATTACATGTTCCCGTCATGCTATATTTCTGACAAAACTTATCTATGATTTGTACGAACTCACATTTAGCTTTATGCTAATGGTTGAGCTTGCTCCTCTGTGTGATCCCCACAGGTACTTGATGATGATCATGAGCTATTGATGTGTATGCGGCGACTACATCTTGGTGGTGTATGCACATGGTGACCTAGAATTTAGAAGGGACCTCTAGAGTTGTACTTATGGCATGGACTTGTACATGCCTATGGATGTACCATTATCGATTTAGCTTCCGCATTTCCTTTCTTTGTTGTGTTATTCTATTTTATTTAGTCTTCCGCTTATGTGTCACATTCCTCGACCATTTGGGTCAATGAAAGAGTCAAAGAAACACCGAAGAAAATAACGGCCGAGAGAAGATTTGCCACGTGACGGGGTCAAATTTTGGGGCATTACACATACACCTCCAAGGGTTGCTGCTACACTGACGTCTATGCCGCAAGGCCCTTGGCTTTTTTGCCAGCCCGCTACCCGCCCAAGTCCCACCACTATTGAGCCTAAGGAGTTTTGCTGTGAAGTACTGCTCTAATTGCTTATCTAGTGCTTGTAATATTTTGAGTTGTCTGTAGCTCGTATTCATATTTGTACCTTCGGTTGTGCTTTTTGGGATTGTTTCTAATGTGTGCTTTGTGGAGAACCAAAAGATGTAAATTTTGGTTCTCGTGAGACCAGAAAATTTATATATTTTGACCAGAGTTCTTTTTTTTCCGAATATTGGGACATAAAATATATATGTATAATGCAATTTGTCTAAGTTTCAACCAAGTTTGCTTTACAATTTTACATAGTTGTTTAATGTCCTACGAGGCTTGGTCTGAAAGATACTATTCTATCTTTTATCCAAACTTTAGATTAATTTAATTTAAATTAATTAGATGCTGATAATTAAAAAAAAACATTACATAATGGGTTCTTTGCAAAACTAACTTCAGGACTGTTCTCCGATGCGTTGATATGTATGTATGTATGTATGTATGTATGTATGTATGAAAAAAGGAATATATTGCAGCAATGTTATCAGTCGTCCATTCCATCAAGGCTTGGCATGCAAAATACAAAAAAAAGATTACAATTACATTATTGGTCCCCCATCTTTGAGTCGCTTTCAAACTGGTCTTCCAACTTCAATTTGTAATCAGAACGTCATTCATCTTTCATTTTCTTGCACGATTAGTCCTCCTGACCGGTGATCATAGGTTTTCCGATTGCCTTGCATATGCGGCCATCTTTCTCTCTCATCCACGTCAGTTTAAGTCGTCCATGTCATTATAAAAATAAAAAAAAAGATGAGGTCATCCACATCACTATAAAAATTTTAAAAAATAAAAAAAGGGGAGGCCGGCCCGAGTGGCCGGCGCCCTCTTTGCGAATCTCGTCGACGGCGAGATTCACAGAGGGGAGCGGTGGCCCCCTCCTTCTCCCTCTCGCTGAGTAACAGTAACGGTAATCGATCCGTCGAGTTCACTTCCCCTGCTCCATGTGATGTCGTCGCTGGCATCCACCGCTATCTGCTCGCCTATGCCGCGGCTGACTACTCGAACGACGTCGTGCACGGCCATATCGACGACCTGCAGTCCTCCTTAGTCGACGCCCAACGTAGCGCCGCCATGGAGCTCCGCTTCGACAGTAATGGAGCTCCGCATCAGCTCCCCGGCTGCACGGGAGAACGCGGCATTCGCCCTCTTTCGGCTCGCCCAGGTGGAGGAGTACCGGGTCGCCATCTACCGCAACGGCACCATCCCGCTGCTGGTGATGCTGCTGGAGGGCGGCGGGTAGAGGGGGAAGAAGGACACGGCGACGACGCTCTACGCGTTGTTGGCATCGAGGGAGAACAAGGCCCGCGCGGTGGAGGCCGGGTGATGCAGTTGCTACTGGACCTAATGCGAGCCGGAAGAGGGCGTGGTGGAGGTCGGGGTGGCGCGCTGTTGGCGGAGCCGGAGGCGGAGGGGGGCACGGCGGCATACGTGCTCCATCGCGTCGTGGCGACGGCGAAGGGATGGGCGGCGGCGGTGGAGGAAGGTGGGATACCCGTTCTGGTTGAGATCGTCGAGGCCGGGAGCCAGTGGCAGAAGGAGATCGTCGTGCTCTCGCTGTTGGAGATCTGTGAGGATAACGTCGTCTACTGCTGACAGCGAGGAGGACGAGGGGGGCGGCAGCCCCTCCTCATCTTCCTCTACGACGGCGAGGAGGATGAGGGGCGCCGCCCCCCCCCCCCCCCCTCTGTGAATCTCACCGCCAGCGAGATTCGCAAATGGGGCGCCGGCCTCACTTTTTTTTAAATTTTTTGTAATTATGTGGACAACCTCATCTTTTTTTATTATTTTTTAAAATTTTTATAATGATGTGGATGACTTGAACTGACGTGGATGAGAGAGAAAGGCAGCCACGTATGCAAGGCAATCGGGAAACCTATGATCACTGGTCAGGAGGACTAATCGTGCAAGAAAATGAAAGATGGAGGATGTTCTGGTTATAAATTAAAGTTGGGGGACCAGTTTGAAAGCGACTCAAAGTTGGTAGAACATTTGTGTAATTTACCCTTTCCCTCTCCTACTTTCTCAAACTTATTTCTCTCTCCTGAAATCGTCCGTCTTCTTCCCTTCTTTCTTTCTCAATTTTTTCCTCTCATTCCTCTCCCACCATGAATCAACTTGCTCTCCCTCTACCTCTCCCTTCAGAAATTCAAGTTCATCTTTCTTCTCGTCTTTCTCTATCTCATTTTTACTTGCTCGCCCTCTCCCATTGTCTCTTTCTCTCTCATCTCTCCTCTCTTATCTCTCTCCCTCATTCTCTGTAATTCTCATAAGTCGCAAGGAGACTAGTCGACGATTTCGTAGAGAAGATGGAAGGAAGTACGAATTGCTCAGAACGGCTAAAACTACCCTTCTTTGTACATGGTGATCCCAACATCTGCTTTCAATGTCTTTATCTTGCTGCCAACAGCCTGAATCGACCATCAATTTCTTTTTCTACTATTCTATTTTACTTTCCTCCCTTCATAAGGCCCTCCTTTATTTCTCATGGACCCAATAGAAGGATTTTTTAATTCGTTAATTCTAGAAAACAGTTTGTTAGAATTAATTTGTTTCATTCTTTCCTCTCCTGGGTTCGTAAAGAAATTATTTTGACTCACTAATGTCAATGTTTTAAACTACCTCCCCATTCTTCCACTTTCTAAACAAAAAGATCATCCTTCCTTAGAAAACAGGAACTACAGAGAGCTAACAAAAAAAAGGACACACAAGCTCATAATTCCTGCAAAACAGAAAGCATTTGAAATCAAGTTCAAAAGATTATGCACGGTTCATGGATAGGACACAAGCTCTCTACTCACAATTTTAGGGAAAGTCAGAAATAGGGGGACATGAGATGTCTGCATGCATAGAAGGCTAGCACGAGCAGATGGCTTGTAGCTTGCACCATGTTGAAAGCTAGTAGAGAAGGCAAAAATCTTGCCCAACATTTTTTTTATTTGTCTTTTGGATTAACTAGCCTTATTTATCTCATCCAATCAAGATCTTATTCTCTCTGTAACTGTCAAACTAGTGACTTTTTTCCCTCCGATGACGAGGCAGTTTCACTTTCCATGCCTTTTCTTTTCGACACTATCTCCAACGTTCATTTTCATCGAATGACAAGGAGAATAGAGCTGCATTTTACAGCTCGATTCATGAGTTGTATGCTCAGAGCACCTTCCGCTCTGGAGGGATGCTGAGCGCATCTTAACCGTTGATCCACTGATCAACGGTTGAGATCCATTGATCAGTGGATCAATGATTGAGACGCCTGAAGGTGCTCTGGAGGTACATTAATCTTAGATATATATATATATATGGATTAACCGAGGTGTAACATCCATTGAGTGAAACTCTTGTGTAACATCTCATTCTGGACCGTTGGATCTAGCCAACGGTCCATATTAAATCACGACAGTTGGCAGTTGCAGTTGGCAGCACAAGCGGGAATGGCGAGTGTCACATATCGGGGTAGCATGGATTGGGGAGAATTGACATTGATGGCAGGGTGACGTGCATCGACGACGATGGGTGTGTGATTCGAGGAAGGGACGAGAGAGGGAGGAGTGGGAGAGAGAGGATGTGTGGTCGAAGACGGCTCGCAGGTGCGTTGCCGGCGCTCGCGAGGTTCAACGATGGACGCATCGACAGCATTGCAGGGTCGGGATCTAGGCTCGATGCACCGGAGAAGAGGAGGAGGCGATTGATCGACTGTGGGGGATCACTTGTAGAGGAGTGCTCGACAGGCTCGGCCAAATTTGGATCGACGAGGTGACACAGATCGGGGATGGGGGGTGGCGATGATTGGAGGAGAGGAGAGAGAGAGACTAGTGGGAAGGCAGCGGCAGCGCAGATCGAGGAAGGGGTGGTGGAGGAGAGAAAAAAGAGAGAACGTAGGGGAGGCAGCGGCGGCAATCGGAGAGGAGAGAGAGAGCGCCGAAGGGGAGAGAGAGCAGAGAGGGAGAATGGGTGAGAAAAGAGAGAGAAAAATGTTAAAATAATCTAAGTCGTAGATCTAAAGTAAACGGTCCATATCCAGACTCTATACCAAGTTAACGTAAAGGGTGTGTTACACACTCATTAATCCCATATATATATATATATATATATATAAACTTGAAGTTTGGCATTGATATTCGAGTACCTCCAACTTTAATTTCTTCAAGCAAACCAATTAATCGGGTGACTATTGAAGGGGTGAGGTAATTTTAGAGTCCTTAAGTGAAAGCTTCCGAATGTTTATGGATTGTGTTGAATTTGATCTGTGAACAAATTTGTGGGCTGAATCAGATCAGGTCGTTGTCATTTGAGGTTCAAATCCGACCCGATTATTCAACCACCACTTTTTTTAGATTTTCCATTATTTTATATTTATTTAATATAAAAATATTATTAGATATTTATTTTAAAGTATAAAATAAGTTGCCTAAATATCTAAATATTATTTTCATATTTAAAATAATTTATTTTATTTATTTTAAAAAATTAAATCAAATATAAGCTTATTTTTAAAAAAAAACATATATATAAAAAATTGGATCATGAGGTCGGGTCGGATAACCCGTACACGATTTGACCATCCTTATGGTTGTGGTTGGGTCGGGTTCGACCGTCGGGTCGGGTCGGATAACCCGTATACGATCTGACCACCCTTCTAGTTGAGGTTGGGTCGAGATCGACCTTGGTTTGGATTGGGCCATCGGATTCACTATATTAGATTAACTTGTAGGATGGTGGTATGATAATAGTGTGTTTCATATGCTGCCTCATGGATGTCCTAGGATAGGAGACACAATCAGAAACATCCCATTTGGTTATGCTCTACATTTGTGATAGCATGGTTTCCAAGGTGTATCGATCTATCTATTGTATTTTTCCCTTCTTCCCTTGAGCGATGATTGCAGCACATCGACTATTGGGATCAAGAGTTCCTAGGGCAGCAAAGTGGTTTGAGATGCGAACTGGTTGAGTTCTTTGAATTGATTTAATGGATGTTTGGTGATGGTTTAGCAACTGACTATTTGATTGACAATGACTACTGACATCGAACATAATCGATGGAGGGGAGCACCTCCTTCCTAGGAAGGAATGCATATGGGTCATATAGCAGGACTGCATTGTGAGTGGAACTAGAAGTCTCCATCACCACCAAACCATCCTCCATTGATCTCCGTGTACATCATACTAACCTATGTCAAACAAGGCCCACAATGAAAATAAAAGCTTGGAAGATTTCCGTATGAGACGTTGAAAATATCTCTTACCATCCGGTGTACGAATCCAATTGCTCTGTTTGATAGGTCTAGAGAGATTGAGTTCAATATAGACGAGCATGTTTGCATTTGTCCCCTTTGACTGGCTCTTCATCTGCATGCAGTGGAGTTCCAAAGACGGCAGCTATACATTTGAAGTCAAACTAGCACCAAAGTAAGTTATTCCTCTCGGGGGTGGAAGAAAATACAAGACTACATGTACCCTTGTGTGTTCGGGGGTGGGGGTGGGGGAGGGGTGTTGCATGAGGACTTTGCGCTATATCAATGGAATTTGTAAAAATGAACATAAAAATAGGTTACCCAAATCGACGATTCTAGGGAGCTCATGTAATTTCCATGAGGAAAGAAGCTCTTCCATGAGTCAATCAAGCAAAAAAAAACTCCATTGCCAAATACTTTCCTTACTAGGTTTTTTGCTTCCTCATATCGATGACAACCTCATTATTCATGAACAAGGTGTGAAGTTGTTTGGGAAAAATTTTTGGGAGTGCAAGAGATGGAGAATGTTGCACCCTTATAATCTCAAACCAGGAGCTTGCCTTGATGGTGAAAGGCATCAAAGGATGGGGGGATTTGGTGGACTTGTTCTCGATTCAATTTTCTTAGCTCCCCCTTTGTTGTCCACCTGAATTAGCTTCTTATTTATTCCCCTTCAATTAGGCTTCCATATCTTTTTCTGCTTCACCTCCAAACCATGTTCCCACATATTCACTTATAGGAACTCTTGGTTCCATTCATACTCCAAGTCCATCATCATCTCCTACACTTCAAATCTTGTGCTCTAAGTCTAAGATACAAATTTTTGATCAATCGATCTCCATTCATGTTGACATGGTCGAGGGGGTGCTAACTAGATTGGAGATTGTTTGCGAAGAGGGGAAAAGGATAGAGATGACTCATCTCTTGCGCCTGATGTCAATGAGCAAAACCTGCATCTACTGACACCGCTTATCTGTTGTCGAAGTAGAAAACACTCCAAGAATTGTGCAAAAGTGATCACACCAGTGTCGTTGCCATTCAAAGCAAAAAAGAAAACTACAAAAGCAAGCAAAGGTAAAGCACACAACTCAACATTGGAAGATCCCTCACTCTGATATGTAGGTAAAAATGCCTCCAATATCTGACGGACGTTAGGTCATCCCTTGCCTGAACAAGTGAAAATCATGATATGGAAATGCTAGGGACACGAAAAAGTATGGTCAAGGACCGCCTCTTTGAGTTTATCTCTCAAAAACAACCCGACATCATTGTACTATTAGAATCACATACAAACTATGAACACTCTTAAGTCTTTCAAAAGCTAGGTCTGACTTGGAACAATGTCTTTTCAAGCTAGAAGTGGGGCTAGAGGGGGAATCATTCTCGCCTGGTGAGGAAATAAAACAAAGAAAATTCTTATTCGCTTGGACTCTCAGTGTTATACATGGTAGTCACTTATGCTTAAAACTTCCTCATCTTCTTAACATGTATATGCACAAGAACTCTTGCTCTAATTAGAAATCAACTTCGGAATTCTCTTAGAAAAAAGATTAGAATTAATGGCATTTGTTGAACGCTTTTATGTGATCTAAAATCTATTATCAATCAACTAATAAGATAAAGGCGGGAAGGCCTTTTAAACTTCCTAAATCAATTAACGAACTTAGGAACTGAATTTCTACTCAAGGTCTATACTTTGGGAATGCAACCTAGTGTAATAATAAATTTGGCCCCTCCAATCTTGATTGGCTACTGGTTAGTCACCTTTAGCTAGTAAACTACCTTGATACGTGACTTAGCACTCTGATTAAATCAACATCAGGCCATTTTTTTCCTTTTGTTGGTTAATGATCCAAGCTATCATAGACCCAAAGCATTTATGTATGTTCATTTTTGGCTTGAATATTCGGAAGCAGAAAACATATTTAGAGAAGGTTGGAACCAAATATCATCACGTACTTGTCTTATGTGATATTTAAATAATATTAAAAAAATTATTGGAGCAATCACTTCATGGGAAATCTTGAGCTTAAGGCAAAAGAAACAAATCAGAAAATAAAGATCTTAGAGTTCAAAGATGAACATGGTGGACTAACAAATAGTGACATGCTCAAACTTGTCACAAACATGTTGCATACCTTAGGCAAATTGTCCTGAAGTGGTGGAGCAAATCTTGAGTAAAATGAATTAAGGATTGAGATAATAACACATAAAATTTTGATTCATCATTAATGGTTAGGCATAGTAAAAATATCATCACACGCCCCCCTATTACTGTTGAGGAGATCAAAGTTAGCTTTTGAGTCCCTCCTAACAAAATTCTTGGCCCCGATGGGTTTACTTCAAAATTTTATGAACAAAAATAGGATATAATAGGCCTAGACATTGTTGTTGCAATACTCTCATTCTTCCATACTAGTATGGTACCTACTGAATGAGCACACACTATGCTATTTCTTTTTTATAAAAAAAACAATCCTAAGTAGCTTGCTGCTTATCGTCCTTTATAGGGCCATTGTAAAACTATTGGCCAATAAGTTAAGACTCACCCCTACCCCACATCATTGATCCTACACAATATGCCTTTGTTGTAAGGAGATCCATTCAAGATAATATGCTCATTTCCTAGGAATTGGCCCACTCTAGTGTAATAATAGATTCGTGAATGCAATTTGGCTAGC
Organism: Pontederia crassipes; assembly: GCA_030549335.1. Taxonomy (NCBI): domain Eukaryota; kingdom Viridiplantae; phylum Streptophyta; class Magnoliopsida; order Commelinales; family Pontederiaceae; genus Pontederia; species Pontederia crassipes. The sequence continues at coordinate 54,200,984 of CM060196.1, read as the reverse complement.
TAACTACCTTGCTATGTGGCTTAGCACTCTAATTAAATCAACATCAGACCATTTTGCCCTTTTGTTGGTTAATAATTCAAGCTATCACAGACCCAAAGAATTTACGTATGTGCATTTTTTGCTTGAATATTCAGAAGCAAAAAACATAACTAGAGAAGGTTGGAATCACATATCATCACGTACTTGTCTATGTGATATTTAAACGATATTAAAAACATAAATTTTTACTAGAGCAACTCCTTCATGGGAAATTTTGAGCTTAAGGCCAAAGAAACAAATCATAAAATAAAGATCTTAGAATTCAAAGAGGAACATGGTAACAAACAAATATGACATGCTCAAACTTAGATCTTTATGTCACAAATATGTTGCATACCTTAGGCAAATTAGCCTGAAATACTGGAGAAAATACTTAGTAAAATGGATTAAGGATTGAGATAATAATACAAAAATTTTAGCCCGTCAATAATGGTTAGTCACAGTAAAAATAGCAACGTACTTTGAAAGCCTAGATGGAAATAATATCAGTAAGGATACAATCATTAAGAATTTTTTGTCAAGCACTACATAGATTTATGAAAACCAATCACTTCCTCTCCCATTCACCCCTCAAACTAGCCAACCTTACCAATATTAGGTTTGCCCTCCTGTTACTGTTGAGGAGATTAAGGTTAGCTTTTGAGTCCCTCCTAGCAAAACTCTTGGTCCTGATGGGTTTGCTCTAAAATTTTATGAATAAAATTAGGATATAGTAGTCCTAGGCATTACTGATACCATACTCTCATTCTTATGGTGCCTACTGAATCAACACACAGTACTATTTTTTTATCAAAAAAACCAATCCTAAAGGTCTTATTGGTTATCATCCTATTGCCCTGTGCAACATCATTTATAGGGCCATTGTAAAACTATTGGCAATTAAGTTAAGACCCACCTTACTCCCAAACTCATTGATCCTATATAATATATCTTTGTTGCAAGGAGATCCATTCAAGATAATATGCTCATTGCCTATAAACTGCAAACATGAAATTTTCTTACCAATGACATGGGTAGGGAAGAAATCTTATTCAGGCCAACATGAAGGCCTTCCACCATGTCTCTTGGAGGCTATTGTCATTGTCTTACCAATCGTGAAATTTTCTCCTTCCTTCATTTTGTTGAGCCAAAATTGTATTCAATCTCCTTCATTCTCCCATTCTGTCAATAGAACATTCTCACCGTACTTCAAGAATGACATTGGCATTCGACGAGGAGACCCCTATCCCCCTACCTATTCATCTTAGTAACTCAGGTTCTCTCCTCGATGCTTAACTAGGTTGTCCACAACAAAGAGATAATACCTTTTAAAACAAACAATTTCAATATATGTCACATCCTCTATACTATTCAACACCAACCAGCTATAATTGTAAAAAACTTATCAATGTGATTGAAATTGTACAACCATATAACAAACCAAAACATTAAGAAAGCAAAATTAGAGCTTTATTTACCCCCAAATATTTTAGTCACTAGTAAATCTACTATCCTTAGAAACTTTAATATCAAACTAGGTACCTATCCATTTACATGCCATGAAGTACCTATCCCTTACAAATATGTCACCATGAAATATCAACAATACCTAGTTAATAATGTTACAAAAAAGAATTATCAGGGTGCAAAAGAAAACTTTTAAACCAAGTTGGCAAGTCAATCTTGGTTAAATATGTGCTAGATTCATAGATTCATTAGAAAATTTGTCAAGATTTTTTCTATGATCATCCAAAAATGGAAAGAGAAATGCACACCTTATCAATTGGAAATTGTTCAACTTCATAAATTTACAGGTGTCTTAGGTATTTGAAACTTGCATTTGGTAAGAAATTCTTTATTTTCTAAAGATATTCTAGATGTTCCAAAAACTTTGATTCTCCATGGACAGTTGGTCGGCTCTAAATATGATAAGTTGCACTTTTGGACGGATACATTAAATAATAAGAACTCATCTTGGAGTTGGTGTTTGTTTATCAATGCTCTCCCATGCATAAAACTTGGCATCAAACGTCACATTGATATTGGTAACTCTGGTGTTTGCATGCCCATGGCTTTTTTTCTATTTACTGAACTTTAAACCTATTTATGTCAATGTGGACTTGTTTAAAAAAATGGTGTATTTATGAACTTCTGGTTGAATACCACTATTTTACATAACGATACTTCTAGTTAATCAATTATTGAATACCACTATTTTACATAACGAGTTTGGCCTCTCTTTGATTCACTTATTACTCATATTTTTTTGCATGTTGCTGCATATGAAGATAAGTGGATTTGGATGCCAAATACAATTGGTATAGATATGACTATCTCATTGTACCCTTTCACTCGCCGCTTGTCCTTTTTGAAACTTGGATGTTGGACGAGAGAGTTTGAGTGAAATTGAGATTAATGAAATGATTAAAAGATTACATTCAAAATTAATTAATAAGGAACAATTATAAGAGATTAACTAAGTTAAAAAATTAAGATTAATTCAAAATTAATGGGGAGACCCAATCAAAATTAAACATCACCTAAAAAATATAAATAGGGTCATAAAGAAGTTGAGTTTCTTTTCACATAAAGAGACTTAATTCTTCACAAATTGTGACGTCAAAGAAAATCTTGGACATGAACCGCATGCAATCCATAGTTGTCATAAGGTATGCAAGGGATCATGTATATCTATACTCTTGTCTTATATATTTTGCATGATATGAATTAGTTGTGATAAAATTGCATTGTTATACATATAAAAAATTGCGTTGAAAATACGACTTTGAATGAATTGCAGAACCCAATATGGATTTAGCAATACCTGGTTCAGGTTGTGAGGAACTCAGCTAGGGAAACTTGAGTATGGATGATGCATGCATTTTATAACATATAATTAGACCTGCATTTAGACTTATTTCGTGTAATTTGTTCATAGCATGCATCTTTGTTTACATTTCTTCGTGTGAATCCTTTGAAGTAATCATCTACCTTTAGTTGGCCTGATTTTGCAGGAATTATGGATAAAAATGGCGGAAGAACGAAAGAAAAGAAGAATAATGCAAGACAGAGTCCAAACACCTTCTGGAAATATGAATCAACCTCCTTCACGGGTCATTATGAATTTATCATAGCCGTGAGAGGTTCACTCACGCCCCGCACTCTGCCACTCACGACACTCACAAAAGGAGCTACAGAGAAGAAACGAATCTCACGGGCCGTGAATCATATCTCATGGGCCGTGAGACACAAATTTATGTCTCAAATGTCTGACATCGCGACTCTAGCGGAAGCAAAATAGAGATTTCACGGGTCGACCATGAAGACTGAGCCTCATGCCAATCATAGAGCTTCACGGACCAATTAGGCAACTTACGGGCCATGACGGATGATTTACGATCGTTACATCCAGATTTTCATGGACCACGCAAAACTCACAGCTCTTACAGCAACCAAGTCCTTGACGAATTAATGGGCCATGAGAGAAGCTTAACGGGTCGTTACACATCTCCTGCATTCTTATCACTTGCCGTTATACTGGTTACACGAACATCACAGAAACTTTGGAATCGATAAACCATGGACTAACGGGCCATGATGAAGCTTTAACGGGCCATTAGACATCAAAGAGACTGCAAGGCAAATATTTAACGGGATGTTACAGCCGCTTCACGGATATCACAAAATGATTAAAGATTTTAGGTTCACGGTTCCCGGCCCTTAACATTCTGTAACGGGCCGTGAAAATGTATAAGTCACGCAAGCGGAGGATAAATCACCCAAATCACGGCCGTGAGATCTTGTTCACACCCCGTGAAGGATAGGAGGAATTCGACTCCGACTCTAATTTGGCCGTTAAAACTATTGCAGGGGGCATGATAGACACCTAAATCAACACAAAAATATATTTTCGGAAAAATTCTCAATGCACAAGGACTCCAACTCCTACCATGTGCCCTAAGGATCAATTGGAAACTAATTAAGTCAGAAATCTCAAAATTTTACAAGGCCAAACTTTCAAAATCAATGGGACTCCGAATTTACCTTATTTCATATGGAAAATATTTTTGTTTCTTCCTAAGCCACTTGGAAATCGGAGACCCTATAAAAAGAGACGTCTGACAGCTAAAATTAATCATGCTAGGGCCTGCAACCTATTCTTCAAAGCCAAGAACATGAGAAGACTCCGAAGGCTTGCTGAGAAGACTTCGGCTGGATCGACTATAGACGAGAGTTCAGTCACAGTTCATCGATGATTCCCAAGAGTGTTATCTGTTCTACTTTATGTTGGGATGATATTAAGATTTCTTTATATTTGGTTCTTCTGTAGTTCTTTCATGTAGTTCTTAGATTAATTTAGTTCTTAGTTCTTAATTTAAAGTTATTTTTCTAGGTTTGTAATAGTTAGTTTCTTTTGATTATATATGTTGCTCGTAATGCTTTCCAGAGATTGATTGTTATCCTTAGTTGGTTATTATCCTTATGGGAATTGTCATCCTAAGTTGACATCAAGTTTTGGAATTGATTTAAAGATTCAGATGTTAGAGCATTATATAACATAATCGTATGATCTTTGATGGAATTACGTATTGTGCGGTCTGTTGAATACTTTCATTAAATGAGTATCAATAGTGTAGAATTTGCAGCTTAATGCGTCCCAATATCTGTTTGATTTGATTATGATCTTAGATAGAATAATTATATTAAATCTGAAATTGAGATAATTTGATTTGTTCTGGTAGAAAATTGATGCATGGAGTAGATTCTAATCCGTCAATCGAAACAACTTAATACTTCTGGTATTATTAGTTTGTCTATCTTAAGACATATCATCCTAAGGACTTATGCATCGGTAGTTTAGTTTTAGTTTTTATCTCTTTATATTCATGTACTCTTTATTTTTTGCACATCTTTTATCCCAAACTCTTATGTCGTCTCCTATTAGTCTCTGAAGTTTGATAGAGAAGTAAATTAGTTCCACGTGAGATCGACAATCTATACTTTTCACTTTATTACTTGAGCGATTAGTGCACTTACTAGCATTTAATTAATATCAATTCTCGCATCAATGGAGAACTAGGCCCGAGTAATGAGGTCGCTTGGCCTGGGTTTTAGTACCCTGAGTTCAACATTAATGGACGAATAGAATTCAAACTGAGATTTTACCACCTGAATCTTGTTGACTATGAAAGAATCGAATTGATCGAATTGGCACATCTAGATTTGTTGGACCCAATTTGTTTTTTGTCAAAAGGGATGAACATAGTCTAAGTTCTTGCTCAAAAATGGAATTGGATCAAGAACAAACAGCGAGTTCCACCCCACCTGGAGTAGCTTTGGTTAATAGAAAAGTTAATTTGTTATTTTAAAGATATTAGTTATAGTTTGTGAAGATTATTATATGAATTGCTTCTAATTATATTATTACAATGGATAAATGATAATTGAGTTATTGTTAACAGGTAATAATCTATCACAAATTGTTAATAAATTATTGATAATTAATAATGGAGAAGTGAAATCAATAAAAAAATCATAATTGGTAATTGATGTATTGCTTAATTGATTTATCGACACCTTGTTAATATATGTGTCATAGTAAAAATGATAAAAGATGAAAATGGTTAGTCACCAAGTTTTACATATTATGACCTTTATAATTGATCAGACCCCACGTGGCAAGAAAGATTGCGGACCTTTATAATTGATTGTCACTAGGACTGCATAGTTGTATGGATTACTTCAAATATTAAATAGATAAGTTGATAAACGAATTGCGGTCTTTATAGTTAATTGACAATTATACTGCAACCTTTATGATTGATGGGCAATTATATTGTTATCTTTATTTTTTTATGAATAATTGAGTATGGATAATTGCAGCCAACTAATAATTATGGTTGATGGATGATTGATAAATTAATAACCAATTAAGAATGGTGGCCTATGAATTATTTAGACTGATGAATAATGATTAAATTGATAACTAATAAATGGGATTGTCATTGACCTATGGACAATTGAATATTGATCAAAGTTAATTTATAATTGAAGTTATTAAGATCATATCATTGAACTAGGTTCCATGCAAGTAAGGAAAATAAGACCTTTTCTGCTCTTCATATCGGTTCAAAATAAGGTGTCATTTACAGGACAATAAGTGCATTGTGTATTGATTGCACCCAAGTATTTCACACACTACACAAATTTGTCATGTGCCAACAAATATATTTTTCAACAAATGAAAAATATATATATTGGAATTACTAGGAAGTTATTGTTGATAAATACTTATTTTCACCAATAAACAAAAATATTAGCAAATATGTATTTATGCTTATGGATGTGTGTGTGTCTGTGTCATTGGTATTATTTCATTAAGCATTAGGATTAATAAATAGTTATCTTAAATAATTGACTCTATCTTAAAGTTAGTTGTTGAAAATTTAGTGTAAGTGTTCAATAGTAATAACAGTATAAAACAAATAATAACAGTATGATACTCAATCATTTTTCCTCTTAATTTTTCATCAATTGACCTTCTATAACCACATCTAAACTGAATTTAATATAAATACTATTTCATCAAGTTATTTATCTTCTCATCACCAAACTATTAGATCCCTATTCTTTTCTGCAAGTATCACTCTCTTTGTTTCCATACCAAAAATGTAACACACCCAAGATTGGGCCCCAATATAGAGGCCGAACCCTATGTGGTCCTATGTTTGCCTCTTTCTTTGTGACCTAATTACATTTGACATTGCAGCGGAAACATGATAATATAGGAAATAAATAACATAAAACACAATGGAAGACTTCTTAAGCAAATAAATTCCAAGATGCATAACTAGCCCATATGTCACATAGGGACCATGATAGGGTTCGTAATACATATGAGTTCACGTAAAAGTTCACGCCTCAAGGCCCATACGCCATACATACTCGACTCACTAAAGAGTTCATCATCATAATAAAAGATATCATAAGATAACTTGGGCCATGGTTCGATCAACTCGTGTGCAATCTCGTCATCATGAGGTCTTCATCGCTAGCCTATGCTTCATCTATATCCGCACGGATCCATAGGCTGCAAGAGATTTCTTTCATTAGAGTATATTGAGGCTCGTGCATGCTATGACCCTATAACATGATTTTTACATATCATTATATATGCATTTCATCATAATAGAAACATAAAACACATGCATGCTATGAGCTAAATATGCATACTACATGGCATGTGAATAATCATCATGGCAAAATAAGATCATCATGTAACTTCATTATTCATTATGCTAATTCATATTATGCACTTACCTTGCTTAACATTTAACATCTTTATTCATAACATCATCTCATAATGGAACATTCATTTGTATCCCTTTAGGTCTTTATTTCTCTTTGGAAGTTGACCACCCTCACCATTAGGTAAGGTCTTTGTTTTCCCGAGGAACTTGGCATGCATGCTAGCTAATGCTGCCCTTGATTCCCCCTCATTCGAATGACAACAACAAAACACCTTCAACAATCTACCTTTTAATTACATTCATCAATACATACAATAATTCAATACATATATCATGTTTTAATCCTAATTAAGGTCACCCATGCATAGGGCTGGAAATAAGTCGAGCCATTCGTGAGCCACTCATGGCTCGGCCTATTTTTAGCCTAGCTCGGCTTAGTCTATTATTAAAATAAGTCAGGCTGAAAAATAAAAAAGCCTATGTTCTTAAATAGGTTTAGCCTCTTAATAATTGGCCTAGTCTTATAATTTATCAGGCCAAGATTTATTAATATATTATATTTTTATATATATAATTCTTAAAAAATAAAAATATTTTTTTTATTTTTAAATCTTCAATTTGAATTCAATATTGCTATTTTATTATATGTTCAAAAAAAGTAAAATAGTGATGTCTCTTTTATTTAGTTCATATTTATTATTTTTTAATAAATAAGATTTATTACATTTAATCTAGTATATCATCGGCTTGACGGGCTAATAAGCTAGGTTAGGTATTAAAAATTAATCAAACAAGCCAGGCTAAGCTTATGTTCTTAGTTTGTTATAGGCTATAGACCAGGCTTAAATATTTTTATTTTGTAGCAGGCTTAGCCTATTTAGGTGGAAGCTTAGCTCACCCTAGCTTGTGTCTAGCCCTACATGCATCAAATTTTCTAAGTGTAAACAATCATCACATCATAGGCCCTCTGCATTTGTCAGGTCGCTCCAAGAAATGTCACGGTCATGCCAATATTGAGGAACACTCGTGGAGGCATTCATCCACAATCGTTGCAATGGGTCATCTTTCAAGGTTTGTCTTGGTCACGATCGTGCCAGATATCGTCATGGTCGTGCCGACACTTGGGTCCTCTGGGATTGGATTTGTCATGACCATGCCAATCCCATGAAGCAGTCATGCCTCTAGTCAGCTAAGTCTGATCGACCGACTCATCAGCCGAATTAAATAGACATTTTACTTAGGGAGCAATCACACCATCAATGATTGACTGATCCATCGACCGAAATAAAGAGGTCACGGTCATGCCCAACCTTGAGGTTGTTTCACACCTAAGGTTATGGGCATGACCACTCGCAAGGTCACGACTATCTCATAGGCGTCACGACCATGCTTAAGGAAGCAGTCGAGCTTCCCTTATTTCTTCCATTTTTCGCCCATTTACACCCATACATAAGCAACTACAAGGTATATATTTGTCTAGCAAGTGAAATATACCCTTCCAGACTCCAATTACACCATTACATCACAATCAAACCATGGACAAAACACGAAAGTGGTCATAAGCTTATTAGTATCTGATGGCTTGTATTTTTATACCTCTCTTATCACAAAAAAAAAAGCATTATACTATCCTTTAGTGGTATATAAATACGACCTGAACTATATACATTCAGCATTTTTCCAAACCTTTTCAAAATAACAAGGCATCTGATCATTTCCAACTAACGCCTATGTATTCCCGATATTTCAGCTAATAATCCCCTCTCTGTCATATAGGTGCGGGCAATTCTTCATTTAAGCGCTAGCTACAAGAAAAGGCACAATAGATGCAACACGATGGAGGGAATGTATTCCATATTGAGCAAAAAGGTTTTGGACTGCAAGACATGTGTCGCTCACCCATGCGTGACAACAGGAGAAGGGGGCCGGAAAAATAGAGGACAAAAGGGAGCTATCGAAGGAAGAAGAAGGAGTAGCTGACTGATGAAGAAGGCTGGATCATCTCCAAGCAGCTCACCCGGCACTATGAATCTTAGTTTTAATCTTCGTCTTAGTTTCCGCACTATGTATTATTGTATTATGTTTACTCTTAGTGTGAAGTTTAAACTCGGTATGTCTAACTAATCAGCCAATGAGGCTGAGGGGTCATTAATGGATTCAAACTTGGTTTCGATGCTTCTCTAGTTTTTTGGATGTTTTGTTTTGCATAGCATTAGTCCTATCGCTTAAGATGTTGTGTTACGAGTCTTCTTCCCTATGTAACGGTTTCCGTGAAAGGGGCATATGTTGTAGACAATCTAGCCATGAGCCAAGAGGTTAGCAGATTGTAAATGGGGAGACCTTTGACTATCATCGTTATCTTTCTAGTGGTGTATCGAGAGAGGAACCTCATGGACTGCCAATGTAGTTTCATAGCAAAATGACTCAATTCAAACACGAGAGTGGGAGAACAAAAGATGCCTTTCGCGAGAGTGAGAAGCATTCACCCTAAATGTTACCATCCAAATGTAGATTATAAGGAAGTAGCATCTATTCACCAAGTTTACCATAAAGGATCCATCGTGTCTCTACTTTGCATACATACTATTTGGTAACACAACTTTTAATTTTGATATTAGTTTACTTTAGATTATCAAAGATGAACACAAAAATGACCAAAGAAATTATAAACCTAGAAATTCCAAATACGCGCGATTACTTTTTAGTAGTTTACATTTACTCGTCATTCATTTCCTCAAAATCGAACTCCTTCAATATGAATAGTGAAACATGTCTGACACTCTCCTTGTAGTTCGACCCCGATCTGTACATCGATGACGGTTGTATATTTGAAACTTGAGAAATGTAGTTGGAATTATAAATTTAAAACTTGTTTACATTTTGGTAAAAGGGAATCTGATCTTCATACATCTATATCTAGAATGCAAATACCGATTGCCTTAGGGAAGCATTCATATCAGTAATTAACTGATACATATTCTATTACTGTACTAACTCATAAGTACAACTTATTGCACAATAGTGTCATCCCCCTTTAAAATTTTAAATTCGTGTGAATCGAAGGCCCAAAGCAAATAACATCTTGATGGGTTAAGAGGATGTTACAAAAGAGTCATCATCGCGTGCTCACTTGAACCATGTGGGAACTCGGCCCATGGGTCACTCAATGAGGACGTTGAGTCTCTTAGGTGGGTGATTGTAAGGCCTCAAGGTAAAAGACCAAATGGTGAAAGATAGTACCACATGGACAAAATACGGAGATTATCATGAGCTTATTAGTATCATCATCTTTTACCTTTCAAGACACGTTTTAAATTTGTACGGGTCGAAAACTCAAAGCGAACAATATCTTGATGGTAAGGGGGTGTTACAAAAAATTTCCAAATGCTATACCATGATTGTTTTGCTTCAAGGTATAGCATTTTTATTATGTTAATGTTAGTAGATAGAGATTTTATTTTATTGACTACCATTTATGTACACTACAACATGAATTTATTATTATATTGATATTATGTGATCTTGTGGTTGCATGAGGAGATGCACAATTTCAATCCATAGTGGGATGATGCATATAAATTGTGCAGAAAAGATAAAATGCAAGTTATTGAATGAAGATTGTTTGCAATTGAATGACACTAGAGTCTTGATCTAGAAGAATTTTCTTTTTTTTAGAAAGTTTTGCTTGTATAATTGGAGCATATGTATGGGATGTTTATAGTAATATGTAATGTAGGAATTGTTTGAAATTTGAGTATTCAATTTTGTAATAACATATTATGTACTTGAGATAATTCATTTATATATTTACTTTGCATCTATCATTCAAAGTCATTTAATTTTTTGTATTATACTTTAAACAAAAGTTAGTACCAAGTACTATGAAATAATATTAAAATTGATAAATTACTTATGATTTTGAGAAATATCAAAGGAAAATCATCATTGACTATTAACTACTATTTGTTTATTAAAAATTGATATTCTAGCAAATTAATTTTTAGGTTAGTTAATTTATGATTTAGAGGGATATCTAACAATAATGATCGTTGATCATTAATTAATATTCATTTCTTAAGATTTTATTTTTCTAATAATCTATATGTTAGGTTAGAACTTTCTTAAACAAGAAACAATGGCGTGTGTCCGATGATATAGGCCATGAGAATTGTTAATTAAATGTTTTTCAACATTAACGGCCAAATTTTAGTTGGCATAAGTTTTTACTAAATATAGCCCATGAATTTTTTTTTGTCCATTGGAGATTATAGAAAGGTTTATGCCAACAAATATTATCATCTATATGCGTAATTTTCACTTATAGTTCCCCAACTTTATTTCATTCTCATTTTGATCCCTTAACTTCAATTTGTAACCACAAGATTTCCTAACTTTATATCAATTTCATTTGTAGACCCTTTAACATGAGACAACGAGTTTTCTAGTTTTATGATGATGTGACCTTAACAAATAATAGAAAATTAATAAAATGTGGCATGGCAACCGTAGTCCCCTAACTTTGCTTGATCCCCATTTTGATCCCTCAAATTTAATTTGTAACCAGAAGATCTCCTAACTTTATATTGATTTCATTTGTGGTCCCTTTAACTCAAAATAACCATTCTTTTTATTTAATGATGATGTGGCTGTAACAAATAATCAAAGTTTAAAATATGTGGCATGTCAATGTGGTGCAAGCACAAAAAAAAAACTCCAAAAGGGATAGCATTCCTAGAACACTTCTGAGATGGAAAAAAAAAGAAAGTCATGTCATAGGGAGTTGCTTCCCTTTTACATATGGCTATTGTCCTCGTCGTACTTCACTTTTTACACCATTAAAATGAATGTTTACTTTGAAGTAACTGAGTGCATAAAGATATAAAGACATTATCTTATCCAATAATTCAAGTAAAGAAATGATAATAAAATATTCATATAGGATGAACAAATAAAAATAGTCTCTTATGACCTTAAACTCATATTCCCCAAAATATGGACTGTTATGTTGTTCAAAAAGAAATTGTTATGATGCTAAACTCGTTCCCTAATCTAAAAAAATGAATTTAGTGACTTCCTTTTTCGGCCAATCAAAAGTGTTCTGAGAATGCTATCCCTTTTCGAGTTTTTTTTATTTGCGCCACGTTGACATTCAACATATTTTAAGACTCTATTTGACAATGCCAAAAAGAGAGTTTGAACTAGAGTTTAACAATTCAAACACATAACAAGTAGAGTTTAACATTTTGAATGAAAATAATGAAAAACTACTTCTACCAGCGTTTAGAGGTTTATATTTTTTTTCAATTTTATCCTTATTCAGATGCATTATTTCTTTTTCGATTCATCTTATTATTTTATCAACATTCAACTATATTCCTTGTATATTCATATTTATTTAATTACAAATTATATATTAATTAACAATGGATATAGAAATTAATTTAACAATTAATATTTTCATATCATGTATGAACTATATAAAAATTATTTATATTTTAATAAAAAAATTACTTGTGAAATTTTATTTTATTTCATTAAGATATTAATTATTTACTTGTTAAATTATAATAAATTTGTAAAGTGGTTGAATTAAATTTATTGAATGTCCAATTATGTCATTTTATATTCATCTACTAATTCTTTGGCTAGGTTTATCGAACGCTTATTTATTAATATCCTAAATGAACCGCTAATCGCTAATATTCATCATCCTCTATCCGCTATTTAAATTGTTATCCGCTATCATACTTTTATCTTCTTATCAAATCACTATCTTCTTATTAAACTGCTAATAATGCTAAACAAAACCTAAACTTTGATTATTTGTTATAGTCACGTCATCATTAAATCGAAAGACTAGTTATTTCAAATTAAAGGGACTATGGATAAAATCGATATAAAGTTAGGGGATCTTTTTGTCACATATTGAAGTTGAGGGATCAAAATGAAAATCGAACAAAGTTAGGGGACTACAGGTGAAAATTACTTAGCCATGTTTTCATGTCATGTTATATTATTTTTTATTATTTGTTAAGGCCACATCACCATATGTCTCGGGTAAATGGACTATGGATGAAATTGATATAAAGTTAGAGGATCTTAAGATTAGAAATTGAAGTTAAGGGATAATAATGGGAATCAAGCAAAGTTAGGGGACTACAGGTGAAAGTTACTCCTATCTATACCAATAATTTTTATCTGTTACCATACAGAACTTTTTCTTGTCATGACGCAAGGCAACGTCTCACTTTCTTAACATTAAATTAACTCGTGACACACTAAATTCATACCCTCCTCAAAGTCTATGACTGTGGTACGTGGGAAGACATTCTTTCATGTGGCCACCGTTGCGTCTAGTCTAATGTTATATTACCAAAAAACAAGATAATAAACTATTTTTAGGAGTGTGAACCTGATGATCCGATCCGGTTTAACTTAATTTTGATTGAGCCGAGTAGGGTCCAAACCCGTTTTTAAACTTTAAACTTAAGATTGACTTAAAAAAATTTAAAAATAAAATAAAATATTTTAAGTATGGAAAATATTTGGAAAACTTATTTTATACCTTGAAATAAATACTAAACAATATTTTTATATTAAATAATATAAAAATAAGAAAAAAATTTAAGAAAATGATGGTCGAGGAATTCAAACTAACCTGACCCGATCATGTTTGCGTTGGATTGGATTCGACCCCGTAATACATTCAACCCAATCCAAAAAATTTAGATCGATCGGGTCGTATTTGTTATTCACGGTTTGAGGTGTGCTCGTGAACACCTCCTAATGATCCTATCTAAATATAATTTGATATGATTTATACCACAATATAATTGTTCAATAATCAACTCATGGAAAAATAAGAACTTACATATTTTTAATATTTTACTATAATAAATATATGACATGGTTAAAATATACTTAAATAATAATTGGAAATTGGTTACATTATTATTTATATGGGATTAATTTGCAAGACAATGTGTGTATTTGAAAAAGAAAATATTTTTTATACTACACATTTAAAAAAATCATAATATATGTATTCAAATAATTTCTTTTAGCACATGGTCTATACATAAAAACATGTCAGGAGAGAGAAAGTGTAGGAGTGAGGAAGGAGGTGTAGAAATTTAAGAACAATTATAAAAATCTTTGAAAATTCTTTCTTTTATATTTTTCATCTTATTCATGAAGACATGGTCTCCTTTTTGCAAAAAGTGAAAAAATCTTCATATGGAATTGTTTTTTCATGAAAGTAAAAAAAATCATATTTTATACACATATAGAAATAAATTTATAATAAAAATCTATCTATCGGAAAACTTATCCAATCCAAAAATTAATCCAAATGAATTTGAAATTTTGGATTCCATTAAAAGTTAGGCTAATTTGAAACACATAAAATCTTGCATTTAAATTAGGGCCATTAATTAAAAAAGTCGAAGAGATCAATCCAACCAAATACTTTTAAAAATATTATAATAAATTATTAATTACACTTTTAAATAATATTTTATAATTTTACTCTTTAGCCCATACTCATTTAGATTAAATATATTATTGACTTAGATTATTGTGTGTAGTTGAATATAACATCCCCAAAACGCGCTCTGCTATATGGCAAAATACGCTTTGGGGAACGTTACGGAACATGCTTATATGGACATCACATTGATCAAAATAAGATCTTTGACTAGTCAATAAATCACAAGATCATATATGGAAGAATTGGTATTCAATTGGTATCGCCTAGTGAATAATAGAGTAACATCATCATAATTTTAAAGAAGACTTGATGATAGGAAACATTTAAAGTGTCCTAAGTGGCTCACCCATTACATCATTCTAATTACAAGAAAGGTGAGTAAGACATCAAGAATAAAGAAGACTAAGTACACTCGTGTGTTGCCAGTATGAGCATGATTTATCTTCGTTGACCACCTTGATGATTAGGATATTCACAAACAATTTTGAATAAGTATGGCAAATAGAAGCTCCTAATGAATTTTGATACTCAATATATAAATAAAATAAAATCATCATAATATTTGATAGGATGAGGGCATCATCATCATCATATAAGTAGCAATAGAATTGATCATATGAGTAGATATGAATAACATTTTCATGAAATCATATTAATTTAAGATCAACAAGGATCATAATATATCATCATCATACATTAGCAAACGCCAATCATTAAGAAAAAAATTTCATTATTAATATGATTGGTCTTCATCATCATCATCATCATAATCATCATCATCATCATCATCATCATTGACTCGTCGTGGATTTCTTTCAAACTCATATAGTTCCTTTCAACTTGAAAGAGAGTGTTGTTTAACTCCATAAAATAAGAAATACCTTTCAACCCATGGTGGAGAGGAGAAACTCGCTCCCATTGGCCTCGTCAATCCATCATCATAGTAACTCCATCTCCATTTAATAGTTTTCATCTTTATCTTATAAACTTTCATTAATTATTTTGGGATGTCATATATCAATATAGAAGTATTATCAAAAATCATCATTAAGATCACGAGAGACTTCAAATCAAGGGTCACTATTTCAACATGATCAGTGGGTATAAAATTGATTAGGACCGATATA
This sequence comes from Pontederia crassipes, assembly GCA_030549335.1. Lineage (NCBI taxonomy): Eukaryota > Viridiplantae > Streptophyta > Magnoliopsida > Commelinales > Pontederiaceae > Pontederia > Pontederia crassipes. Next base: position 54,185,100 of record CM060196.1, on the reverse strand, counting down.
TGAAAGATGGGTGAAAATAAGCATTCATCATCTTCATCATGTCGAAACTCGGGCCGAGGTGTAAGGAAGACTTCGGCTGAGTTTGAGTTACACATATGGTTTTCTAGGGACATAGGTTATGACGCCCTATGATTTCATAAAAGGACAATAAAGTAATTTAATTGAATGAGATAAAGGAATTTTTTAGGAGTAAAAGTATAATTAGAAATAAGAAACTATAAATTCTAGTAGGAAAAAGAATTAAGATTGGATTATGGATAGGAATATTGATTGAATCAATATTTTGAATTTGAGTTTTAGAAGGATTAAAAGTATGATTAGAGAAATAAAAGAAAAATATAAGACAAGTTCTATTAGAGTAGACATTTTAAATAGATTAGAATTAGGGGTTTTAATTTAAATTGAGGTTCAAAGACAAATCGAATGGATAAAGAACTCCCAATTAGAATAAGATTCAACCAATAAAATAATAATTGTTATTTTAATACAAAATATTAAATGATAAAATATTATCATATCAATTAATTCTGAAAATTAGAGAAAAAAATAAAAGAATAAGATAAAGTATAGGTTGATTGAAATAAGTTATGAATTGAAAAATAATTGATAAAGAGAAACTTTGAGAAAGATTGTGATTAAGATAAGAATTAAAAATTAAATTCATAACTAATTCATGAATATGAGTTATTATGGAAGACGAATTAAGTCAGAAATATAAGAAATAATTCAGAATTAAGGGGGATCCAATTAGAATCAAAGACTGATAAAAAAAAGTTATAAGTAGGATCCCAAAGAACGTAAAGCCCTCATTGCACCCAAGAGCCCTCTTTCTCCACAATATCAGCACCTTCTCTTCTCATTTTCACATAGATCAAGGAACACCGACGGATGATTGACGACCTAATTCAAAACCCAACAATAGAGAGTAATTTTGAGGTGGCTCATTCGTGTTTTAAGGTGACATCACAAAGAAATCATCAGATAAAGTTCGTCGTTTGCACAAAAAATAGAGTAATAGTTTCATAGTTGATTCTTTAGGAAACTTAAGGTATATAACAGGGATCCCTATACTGATGGTTTCATCGATATAGACCCTTAGGACTTTTGTTTTATATATGAAAAGTGTCTAAACCAAGTTCCGTTGAACCTAGCTCGAATTGATGATAAAAATATAGTAAAGGAAGAATTGAGTCAGTCCACTTTGGATTCAAAGCATATCATGATTGGGTTTTAGTCACTAGAAGGTAAAGTTCAAGTTGGAAAATATGGTCCGAGTTCCACCCGACACGAGCCAAGTTGCGAAAGTAAAAATGGTGTTTTATGATATTAATGATGATTAATTGTGATTATTTATTAATAATTATATCTAATATTATTATTATGATAATGATCTTATATATTATGTTAATATTGAAGCTATGGTTATGACTGTAAAACAAGTTAAAAAGTAAATAAAGATAAACATTATAGTTAAATAAAGGTAACAGTTGAAAGCTATGAGTCTCCATTATCACATATTGTCTCTCAAATTGAAGTTATTAAAATTAAAATTAATTGAATGGAGAAGATAATGTATAGTCTCTCGCCTCACATTGTACAACAAATTAAAAGGATCTATTTGGGGATATGTTCCGGATCTATTTGGGGATATGTTCCATGAAGCCATCGCGGTGGCAAGCGAATGATGAATATAGGTATTATGGTGTTTCCTCAGAGATGGTTGAAGCAACACTTGTAGTTGAAAAGATTAAAAATACGTAAAAGCAATCGTTATAGTGGAAGCAGCCTTCATGGATGAAACTACAAGTATAAATAAAAGCAATATTTATTGTTGACGTACAAGAAAAAAATTAGTTAATTTAAAAGATAATGGATTATTGAAGTTATTGATATGGATTGATCATAAATCCTTTAATAGTATGAATAAATTATTAAATAATATATTATTTATTATTTAAATAATATATTATTTATTATTATTTAATAATTATTATTGACATAGTCAATCATAAGTTGTTATTCTAATCATGATCACCCCCCCACGTGGCAGAATACGCTTCGGGAACACAACGGGTCATCCTTACGTGTACATCTTATTGACCAAAATAAAAACTTTGACTGGTCAATATAATAATGATAAATGCGGAATAACTAAATCATCATTAAGAATCACATATAGTAATATCATGATATGCGGAAGACTGACAAATGACTTCTTGGGAGTCCAAAGGAAAGTTAATACATCAAATGATAAAAAGAAAGGAAAAAGTTATCCATCATTTAAAGGACTCGATAATTATGTGCAGCCACCTACGAGCTCGATCTGTCACCGTTGGTCATCATCATCATTGAGACATTGGTCTGCATGGGAGAACCTCCCTATGAGTTTTACAACTCAGTATAGAAGTAAGATAAATATCGTCGTAAGATCATGACACTAGGCATGAAACATAAAGGTAACATCATCATGTAAAAGAAGAATGGATCATGATCATAAATAGAATGATAGGAACATGTAAAGGAACATATGAATAAAAGATCATAAATAATCATCATAAGACAGGCACAAAGCCATACATCATAAGAAAGATTCTTTATTCATATGTGTTCATCTTCTTCATCATCTTAATTTCATCTTTGACTTATTTGGAGTATATTTCAACCCACGTCTGCCTCAACCCGTCCATCATCATCATCATAGCTAATAGAGCCAGTCCATAACTAGTTGAAGTCAGTCCATAACCTGGTCGTCACCCGTCCATCATAAAAGAGCTCTTTATTTAGTGATTTACGTCTTTTATCTTGCATATTTTAATTAATCAAATCACATCTCGAAAGGAACTTAAAATCATGATAAAAGACAAGATCATGGAGAATAAATCAGGGATAAACTTGACATAATCATCATCATACATAGATTAGGATTAATCACGTAGAACAGGGATTAAAAGATCATAAACATCTGCCTAATCTGATCGAAACTCGGGCTGAGTAGGGAGAAACTCGGGTCGGGTTCAGGTTACACCCGGGCCGGGTTGGATCGTCATCGAGTCGGGGCGGCTGTCGCGCCCGACTATTCTGGGTACGCAAAATTCGGTCCGGGTCATCTTCAACCTGGCTCAGGTTCGTCCGGTTGCAGAGCGTGGCAATGGCGGACCTGGACCGAGTTTCTACGAACTCGGTCCGGCGAAGGACCTGCCCGGGCCGAGTTCGGGTGAACTCGGGCCGGGTTCATCTTGCACAGAAACTGCACGGACGCGCAGTTCACGTTCCGTTCATCGTTTCCGGTGATGGCCAACACAATTCAACATTATAGAACATCATGCATTAATCAAGAATTACTTAGAACATACTTCAAGTCTAAAAATCAAGTTTCTATTACGAATCTATCTTAGTTCCATACCTTAAAGTTTCTGTCCAAGAAACTATTACTGTCGTCTTCTTCCTCCTCTTCTTCCTCTTCCTCTGTCGGTCCCTCTCTGTTCAATGGTGTGTTCGTCGGCGTCCGCGTCCTCCTGCACGTCTCCTATTGACAACGGCGGATCAAGGACGAAAATAACGAAAGGCGCACGAGAGTGAAGATTTAGGGTCGGCTTGCACAGGGAACAAATGGACTGATTTATTAGATTTAATTCCATATATATATGGGAGAGATATGAGTTCGTGTGGTAGTCAAGGGATCAAATCAAACTCAGATTTTATATTTTCTTTTATTTATCTTTTTATCTTTTTCTTTTATTTTTTTTCCTCTTTTTCCTATTAATCCCGAGCGTTACATCTTTACTGCTATTTTGGACTCTTTTTTTTAACATTAATTTATTTTCAAATATGAAAATAAGTTTTTCTAAATGTTTAAATATTATATTCACATTTAAAATATTTTGATTTAGTTGTTTAAATTTAAATAGACTATGAACTTGAATATAGATTAAAATAATATAAATTTAATAATAAAAAAATTAGTCTTCATATAGAGTCGATTCCCCGTATGCTGCTCTAGGGCCAAGAAAATATAAAATTTTGTATCAGGACGTCTCAGCGCTTTATTTTAATAGATAATCTCAGTTGTTTTTTTAAAAAAAAAGAAAATATAAAATTTTCAACCCCTAACCCCCACTAATTTAATAAAAAAATTTCAACCCCGAACCCCCGGATCATAGTCCGATGACTCGTGGACATCTTTATAACATTAAAATATGATTTCGATCAATTTAATTTATTAGTTTGTAATTTTGTTTGTGTGCTGCTCGGGCCAAGAAAATATAAATAATCTTTTTTCCTATAATAAATAGAATATAATGTTTATCTACAAAATATATAAAAAAAAGAACCATTAGTTTTCGTCTCAACTAACTACAAGTCACCACCGTGAGACGTGTCTTTTAATCTCTTCGCATTTTAGGCCGTTCGAACTCCAAAAATCTCCACTATCACTGCCTGAATCAGCACAAGTTTACTCCGATTTGACCTCCTCCAAAGATCCCAATTCGTGTTCCATTTCATTGATCTCGTTTTTTTCCGGGAAGGGATGTGATCTTGGCGCTGCGGGCATGGCGAAATTTGCGTCGGGAATGAGGTTGTAGCGATATTTTCCCCTTTTTTTCCTTCCAATTGCTTCGTTCCCAATCTCTCGATCGTATCTGGTCCAATTTACTTCACCAAGACTGCTTTTTTGATGCGTTTTGGTGCTGAAACAATGGCTGAAGGTGTCGAATTTGGTTGCAGGACGGTGGAAGCTTGAAATGCCTGTTTTTCTTTTCTGCAATCTGAACTGGGTTTGTGCGCCATGGAGCAAGATCTCATCCTATTCGTCAGCTTCATCTCCATTGCCACCATTCTCTCGCCGTCCGCCGCCGCGGCCTTGGCGTCCCCCCGGGCGCGACCTGCACTCAACTTATGGCCGATGCCCACCGCGGTCTCGTGGCCGAACCCCACGGCCGTCCCCCTCTCCCCGTCCTTCTCCATCCTGTGCCCCTTCCGCTCCCAGTCACCTCTGCGCTACGCGGTCGCCCGCTACTCGCGCCTCCTGTTCTCCGAGCGTCACGCTCCTCTCCTCCCACTAGACCTGCCCAGACCGTCTTCCTCCTCGCCTCCGCTCCGGTCCCTCGTCATCTCCGTCGCCGACCCCTTCGCGCCCCTGGGTCCGGGTGCCGACGAATCCTACAACCTCTCCGTTCCGCTGCACTCGTCCGACGCCATTCTCTTCGCCGCCTCCCCGTGGGGTGCAATGCGCGGACTTGAAACCTTCTCCCAGCTGTCCTGGGGCGCCAGTCCCACTCTCATTGTTGCCGGGATCTCCATTGCCGACAGCCCCCTCTACACTCACCGTGGCATTGTCCTGGACACCTCCCGAAACTTCTATCCCGTCCGTGACATCTTCCGCACCCTCCGTGCCATGAGCTACAACAAGCTCAATGTCCTCCACTGGCACCTCACGGACTCCCAATCTTTCCCTCTCCTCCTCCCCTCTGTCCCTGAACTTGCTCTCCGGGGATCCTACGGCCCAGCCATGCGCTACACCCCCGACGACGTCCGCCGCGTCGTTCGCTATGCCATGCGCCGTGGCATCCGGGTCGTGCCCGAGATCGATTCTCCTGGCCACACCGGATCTTGGGGGGAGGCGTATCCTGACATCGTCACCTGTGCGGGCAAGTTTTGGTTGCCGCCTAACGGAGCATCGCTAGCGGCCGAGCCCGGTACTGGACAGCTCAACCCGCTTGAACACCGGACATACGAGGTCGTCCGCGGCGTGCTGCGAGATGTGGCCGATCTCTTCATTGACCCTTTCCTCCACGCCGGTGCCGACGAGGTGGCGACGGCCTGCTGGGACGAGGACCAGAAGATCCAGAGTTTCCTGGCAGCCGGCGGTACGCATGATCAGCTGCTCGAGACCTACGTCAACCTCACACGGCCCTTCATTGTTTCGTCGCTCAACCGCACTGTCGTGTACTGGGAGGACGTGATCCTCGGGACGAAGGTCAAGGTGGAAAAGTCCATCCTCCCGCCAGAGACGACCGTGCTCCAGACGTGGAACAACGGCCCCAATAACACGAAGCTGCTCACCGCCGCCGGCTATCGGGTGATCGTGTCCTCGTCGGACTTTTACTACCTTGACTGCGGCCAAGGCGGTTGGGTGGGGAACGACAGCCGCTACGACCGTCAGGTGGGGGACGACCCGGATAACCCGTTTAACTATGCAGGCGGAAACGGCGGGTCCTGGTGTGCGCCATTCAAGTCGTGGCAGCGGGTGTACGACTACGACATCACGTACGGCCTCAGCGCTGAGGAGGCCCGGCTGGTTCTGGGTGGGGAGGTGGCGTTGTGGTCGGAGCAGGCGGACGCAACGGTGGTTGACGGGCTGCTCTGGCCGAGGGCCTCGGCCATGGCGGAGGCACTCTGGTCAGGTAACAGGGACGGCAAGGGTAGGAAGCGGTACGCGGAGGCCACCGACCGGCTAAACGAGTGGCGTCACAGGATGGTGGAGAGAGGGATCGCGGCAACGCCAATTCAGCCACTCTGGTGCGTGATGCACCCGGGCATGTGCAATCTGGTGCAATGAAACTGTACAGGCCAGGCAGGTAAACTTTCCCCTCTGTTCAGCTCGCTGATGCCACTGCTGCGTCTACTCTTCTTTCATCATCGTTTCCACAATGTTGTGTGTATACTTGTGGTTCACTGCAATGAAGTACTTATGTTGCCTGAAACCTAAAGTTTTATGCTTTTGTTTTTGTGATTACAGAATAGTGATGCAAACTGGCATTGGAATAAAGGATGCCCTCCTCCATGGTTGTGTTCATTACATACAATGTGGGTCTTCTGTTCTGCACTTGGTGAATAAACCCCTTGAAAGATTCACCTCTTAATTAAAGTTCAAATTTGTGTAGTATTACCCAAACTCCGCCTATGTTTTATAGCCGATCCCAAGCCCGGATAAAGGAGGAGGGTTGTGTTAGGCCCCGACAGCCAGCGTAAAATCCTGTCGAATCTTATGAACATGGATCAACGAATAGGCGTCGTATGATCCATGTAGCCGACCCCACCTAGTGGGATAAGGCTTTGTTGTTGTTGTTGTTGTTGTGTAGTATTACCCAACTATCGGTTGGTTCAATTGATTTCAAATGGGAAAGTTTCAACTTCAAACTCAAGTTGTCGCTGTCATTTCCTCAAGAAAAAAAAGTTGTCACCATTATGAGTTATTTATGTCTTTACTCTCTTCATCTGGGTTAATCATGAAATAAGTAATTTTCTAAAAATTGGGATTCATAAAAAAACTTGCATGGTATCCTTGAGTAAATTTAAGTCAGACCGAACAATGCCTGTACTTGGCAATATATAGAAATATTCTTCAATTAGACACTTGAAATAAGATCAGTGGATGTGATACTCGGACATGCCATAAAAAAGCTCAGATTTATCTCAATAATATACAATCATGCAAACAGAGACCTTGATACAAAAAACATATAATGTCACATTCATATCAACCCAACCAATTAAATTAGTCAAGTAGTAGCAGCTCTACATAAACCTGTTTGGATTGAAGGGAGAGAGGGGTAAAAGAGGGGAAGGGAAGGGAAAATTATTATTTCCACTACTTTGGATGGTCTTTGTCTTCCTGCAGAGGAAATGGAGGAAAATGGAAGGGAGATTCCCTTCCACCAGACCCCGTTTTTTCGATTTCGAAATAAAAGGGAGAGGAGGGGAATGCATTATTTTGCTAAATTACTTATTTTCCCTCTTGAATGACACAAGAAAAATATATTGAAGAGTACAGTTGTCCATTACAATTCTTTATTAATTTTTCTTCCCTTCTTCTCTCTTGTTTACCAAAGGAAGTCAATTTTTTCTCCTTCATTACCCTCCCTTCCTTTAACTTACATTTCCTTTCCTCTGTTTCTCCTTCTTTCTCCTTAATGAACATTTATCCAAACGGAACCTAGGCAACCACAAAAAGATGCACTATGAACTCACATGACTTTGGATTTGCTCTGTCATGGCATCAATATTATGGGCCAAGTTATATAATACTGAAGAAACAGCTGATAAAAGAACAAGATGAAGCAATGTGGATTTATCAGGAGAAAGATGGTCCTATAAAAATCCTGAACTTTTGGTTGCTTTCTCCCACAATACTGGTGGCATACATTCATTAGACTCGACAATCTCAAGTATTGTAACATAATATCTGTTCTAGTCATTTTCATAGTGACATCAACTTGTGTTTCACAGTATTGATACTGCATTGATGCATCCTTGATATTTGAGGTTTTCCTCATGTGTACCGGGTTGTGGACACTAACCTTATTTTGTAAGAAAAAATGTATTATCTAATATATTTGGGCAAGCATTCTTGCCTTCTTTTTTGAATTTCATTCTTGCCGTCTTTCTAGAATTTAACTTAAACTCAATAAATTAATAAATTAAGGAGATATGTATATGATAGTCTATCAACATATGGTCATGGGCCAAAAACACTTTCCTGAAGTTGACATCAGACCTCCTACTTTGGATGTTAACTTCGAGCCTAAAATGTGGACCATTGGATCCGCAAATTAGTTCCTTAGTTCTTCTTCGTAAACACCCAAGATTGCTTTTTGTTAGGCTATGCATTCAGATAATATAGTGAAAGAAATTCTAGGATTTCTGATTGCGACTTGGAGCTATGAGATTTTTGCCTGCATTTTGATGCTCGTGTTTGGATCTTGCTGCTTCCATGAAGGTGTAGTGATTTGGGTGTTATTATGGTGGATGAAAGATTTTTATTACTTTTCTTTCCTCTGGCGCTTTTGAGGTTTAAAGAGGAAGTGGAGTCTGATCCTTGGGAAGTCTTGTCAGATTGGAATGAGGGAGGCACAGTGAATCCGTGCTTTTGGGAGGAGGAAAAGTCATGACTTTGTGAGTACTGAACGCTTCTCAGTTCATTGCCTACATATGTATACTAGCATTCAATTCAATTTCATAAATAGTTCAAGCTATCATAAATCTTCTTGAATGACTGATGGAGACTCTGGTTTGGTCATGGAGTCAGATTTCAACCTGGATATTTATACGAGAATTTCAATTTTTAAGGGGTTATCTTTCCTCAACTTTAGTTTGGACAATAAGTTTCACTGTTTTTGGAACACGAAAAGGAAAAGAAAAGGGGGAATTTATTATATCAAGTTGTTGTGCACTTGTGCCTCAGTATTGCTATTGTATTGCGATAGTGGTGCACTGTGATTGCATATATACATACATACATACATACGTACATACATACTATTAATATTTGTTTATTTTTTGCCTATTCTATGATACAAATTGAAAATACAACTAAAATAAAATTAAGATAACTATTATTAATAGTAAAAGTGCAAGAATCTTAAACATAATTACTAGTAATAACTTGTCAATTCGATATGACAAATCTCCATAGGTCTGTATGGAGTGGACCAAACTCAAATTAAATAATTGATGTACACATTTTCCAAGGCTCTCCTAAATTTAAAACTCATGCATGTATTTATAACATGCAAATGTAGTTACATTAACTATAACAAAACTACAAATACAACTAACTACCCACTACTTTCTTAACCAGCCACTAACTAATACAAGGTGGTATCATCTAACTACCTACTTAATTAACTAGCTACTAACTATAAAGTGGTATCTCATCATTCTCTCATGTTTTGGATGTGGAATATATGTAAAGTGTAAAATATCATGCCAATTGACATAGTAACAAAGATGATTATCTGGTTACTACTAAATGAAAACTAGAATGCTGTGCTTGAATGTTAAAGATAAGAAGCAAACCTATAATTCAAAAGACAATAACTGATTGATTCTCTTCTCTTCATTTTATTTGCTCTGTACTATTCCAAGTGTTCTCAAAATGTGACCCTTATTTTTATGTCTCTAAAGGCTTGTCTTTTCTTTTGTATATCTGGTAATCTACAGTGCTATACGTGACGATCGTCATTTTTTATATGTCCCCAATGGCACTATAGAAAGCCATTCTTCTTCATGTAAGAGTTTGAGGCTTTGAGCAACATTGGCCTTAGGAATTGTATGGTGTCATTTGATTCTTTTATTGAATGGAATTTCAATGAGATAGGTTTTGTAGAGGAACGCTTAGGTTTTCAGGGGACTTCACTACACCTTTAAAAGGAATCCCATGGAATATAAAATAAGGATATGTAAACAAGGATGAATCTCAAGGCAAAGAACTATATCTTTGCTGAATTGTTTCCAGTGGGAGATAATCATTTTTGAATTAGGTTTCATGCTCTATGTTCTTTCTGAATTTCAGTTTCCTCAAAATGAAAGCAAGGCATATAACACAGTTCTTAGCATCCCTATGCAGTATTCATTGTAGTATTGTACCATATCCACAACTATCAATTTTATAGTTCTTGCTTCCACAGCGTTGAGATGATCACTGCATGAATTCTTGGCTTTTGGTACTGATGCTCACTTTTATTTCTTCTTCATTTAGTTTCATTATGGATATCCTGACCTCAGTTGAATTTTAACATGATGGAAAAGCTTGTTCCTACATGCAAAACACGTCTATTGGATGAATATAGCAAACTGTAGCTTTAGCATGCAACCCATTATAGGGCCCAAAATTAAAAGTACAAACTTTTGCTGACTGTAAAATTCAAAACATCCAATTCCTTAATGGGAGATGAGTTTAGATACACTTACATTACCAAATGCCGACCACATCATTTAACATTTGATTAACATCCTGGTCTTTCATTAGGATGGTCCTTCTATTATTTGTTTATTAGGAACCTTCTTGCGTAAGATTTAATTTGTGTTGCAGATATTTCGTAATAACTTGCTTTTGGTTTCATTCCTGTAGAAGTATAAGCTTCTGAGAACCTTGGTGGGACTTGAGATACAACATGCTGAGCACAAAACTTCCATCATCTGATCTATGCAGTATTTTCTCCTTAAAGATCCTGCACTAATATGTCTATATGCTATTTCTTTCAAACCGAAAGCTTATGGATCTCCGCGAAACTGAATAAAATCTTGTTATATATGTTGCAGCATTCTTCAAAGCCATAAATTTATTGATAGTGTGCCACATTATCTTTACAAACTAACTTTGCTGTCTGAACATCTTGTCCAAGAAGAAATAGCCTTGAAGGAATCTGCCACAAGGTAACATTATATTACCAGTGTACTAGTGGTATTATTTCTGAACGATAGTGCTTTTGCACTACATGTAACAAATCGAAATTCCAAAGCAAAGCATGATAGGTATGTCTTTATTGAAATTTTAGTGATACGTTAACAGTAATGTTAGAAGATACAACCTCCGAAGGGTCTCTTCATACAGTCAGAACAAAGGGAGACATGCTTCTGGATTCACTCGCACCTGCCCATCGCAAAAGCATAAACATCATAGGCATAATAATCACATCACCTGCAAATAATAATAATAATAATAATAATAATAATAATCACATCACCTGCAAAAAAATAATAATAATAATCACATCACATTTTCTAGCATCAGCTGTATTCTGTCATACTCCTAAGCCGTTACTTTCTTAGCCCCAACTGCGCCAGGGATTTCACCATCTCTTAAGCCGTCAATCTCCTTGTCCATCGTCTCCGGTTAACAATATTCAAGTCCCTAAACCATCACCTTCGCCAGTGATCAAGCTTCCCTCTGTACAGCCGGCAAACGTGTATCAAGTTGGTGCAATTTCTATACGAAATGCCCGTGTCAGAGAACACTTTTTTTTTTTTTTCAGTTTTGGTTTGGTTGCAAACTGCCACAGGACATACTTCTAACTTCTTCATAATCCGAGAACACTCTCGCAAATAAATGATTTACCAGTGCGCCTTCATCACCAGCTTTCACATGTCGAATGAATCATCAGCTCTGAAGTCATAATTTTGTCTCTTTACAGTTAAAGAAGCAGAACATTTGATCGATCCTTTCTCCATGGGAGTAGCATTGTGTAGAACAAATGCGCCAGCTTAGCCCTCCTGCTGTTCTTCGGAATCTAGGCTCGTCTATCTTACAGATGATTATGCTGCTAAGATCTTGGACTTTGGGCTTCTGGAGTGAAAGAAAGGAAACATCGAATCAGCTTCAGGAATTCTGTATATAGAAAAATGTATAGGAAGAGCAGGAATTCTGTATATAGAAAAATGTATAGGAAGAGCATTTGACGTGGAAGGGATGTAGAACATAAATTTTACTTATTAAATTAATAAAATAATTATATATTAATTTAAAATATATGTTAAATAGTAAAGGTGATTAAAATTAATATCCGATTAGCCGATCATCGTGATCAAGGTATGTTAACAAATATAATTAATTCAACTATTGTAATTTATTTAGTTTTAGATGACACATTTTTATTATCAAATTATTCAAATAAATATATATATTATTTTATCTAAGAAATATATAATATTATAATTATTAAATTAATTAAATGATAAGAAATAAATGTTATAGTCGAAAGTGTGGAGTGGGGTGTTTTACATATTCATTAATCTCTTCCGTATAAATGTTGCTGGAAAGATTATCCGGAAAGCCTTTTGTTTTCTTTCAGAGGACTATGACAAAACCTGAGCAGTGGGCTTCATTCTACTTGAATGCCTGCAAGGTCCCCAAGTTCTTTGATCACATGTAGAGAATACTGGTGCACTGCGCATGGTGATGCATGTATTCACCCTGAGCCGAAGGAGAGATCGACCATCCGAGAGGTCTTAAAGAGCAGCGCCAAAAAGCTTTGACATTGTGGTGGGCTGAGCTTTTTTTGCTTCTGAGGCTAACCAATAAAAGGTGGAAAAGTTTTATAAAATCATCCTGTGGAGAAGTTTGTCTGAAAATTGTGTAGGAGTTTATGTGATGCTCAAGTATGATAACATAATTTATTAGTTTAGTAAGAATTTTAATGAATTAAGAATTAAAAGGAATTTTTCAGAAAATTAAATATATGGTTAGACAAGATAAGGGAAAAGAAGAAAAATAAGTACTAATGAAAGAAGGAAATTATGATTAGATCAAAATTAGATAATTGAATTTGAATTAAACTCAAATATAAGTTTAACGGACAAAAGGCTTCTAATTATGATGGGATTAATAGTTTTAAGTTTTAAATATTTTAGAAAATATAATAATAAATCTTGTTATTTTAATCCTTAAATTGAATGAAAAATAATATTATATTATTAATTTTGAAAACTGAAGATAAGTTATAATAGATAACAAGAAATTTGAGTAGGTTTGATATTAAAATAAGAATTATATTAAATTTAAAATTAATATTTGATGAGAGTTAATTAAGTTATAAAGATTGAGTTTAGTTTAAAATTAATGGGGTGTCCTAATTAGAATCAAACTTCATCTCAAAAATCTATAAAAAGATAAGGTGTTGTGCTTTTCTCACACATAAGGGTTTATTTCTGCATAAAATTTCTTTTCCTTTTCTCTTATCTGCACACAAATCAAGGTATAAAAGTTGATAGCAATCGTCTTACTCATGTTGCGACATTAGAGAATTTTTCGAAAATAATTTGCATGTAATCCAAAGCAGTATCGAGAATTGGTGGCGAGACAAAGTTCATCGTTTGTGCAGAAAATAGCCAAGGATTCACAATTGATCTTTCGATCAATTTGAGGTATGTAGGGAAATCTATATTGACAATTTTTTTATGATATAGATCTTCAGACTATTGTCATATTATGAAGTATGGTATGGATTAATTGTCAATTGAATTGTATCGTCAATCATATCAAAAATAGGAGTGAAGGTCATGTAAAGAATATGACTTCGGATGAACTACAAAACTCGATACCAATTTAGTAATACTCGGCTCATAGAATTAGATAGTGCGGACGAGGTTACAAAGAATCCATATTGAGTTTGAAGAACTCGGCTCATAGAATTAGATAGTGCGCCATGAGTGTTGTGAACTCGTGGCAATGGAGATTGATTAAGAAGGATCAAGTTCGGATTCTAGTCTACCCAGCTTGGGTTCCAACGACATGAAATAGAAGATGAACCTAGCCGATCTGGCCCAATTCTTATCATACTAGGTCTAGATTCCATTTGAATGAGGTTTGAAAATTAGATTGATAGAGAGTGCACCCTAGATTTTGATGGTCAAAAGTAGAAAAGTTGATAGAGGAAACACAACTCGAGTTTCCCATAGCACGGTCCGGACTCCAACCATTGAAATTGTATTTTTATATTGAATATATTCAATTATGATGATTGTATTTAATCCTATTATTATGGTATTGGCCCAATGTGATTATATTAATCCAAAAATCATGATTGATACCTTGTGTATCCATAAGCACTTTAAAAAATGAGAGAACTCTCTAAGCAGCTCAAAGCAATTTTTGTAGTTGAAGTAAAAAATGAGTGAACTCTCAAAGCAGATTTTGTAGTTGAAGTTTTATCACTAAACACTAAAGAATAAAAGTAGCAAGTCTCAAATGTAGTTGAGCAATCCTTACGATTGAAATTAAAAGTTAAAAATAAATCAATAAAAGCAACATATATAATTGAACCAACCTTTATTATTTGAAATATAAGATAAAAATAAATGAATTGTAGTCTTTGTTGTTAAAGAATAAGTAAAAGATAATTCATTATAGCCTTTATAGTTTACTAATAATTAGAGTCAACTGATCATTATAGTTGGTGGATAATGTGTCGGCTCTTCTATCATCATGTTCCCAACTTTCTTGAACTTTCGACACTAGGCAGATTTTGATTTATGATTAATTAATGATTGATGATATTGATTTATCATCAAAAAAATTCATAGTATAAATAATTATTATAATTGAATACAAATTATTAATTGATAATTGTTACGAATACGATTACTCGTACATTATTTATTATTATGCATATTGTCAATCAGAATTCTTAAATAAAATGTGTTGTGATCATATTTAAATATGACCTTGCAAAATATTATATTAAATTAAATATATCTTGTATATTCAGATATGTTATGTTACTGTTAAATCTAACGTGCATACATGCCTTCACGTAGACTATGAACTCGAACCTGGATTCAACTTAACCCCCTCACGTCCATCCCTTCAAATTCGGTTCAAGTGTTCCTCCAGAGACAGAAAAATCCTCCGCCATATCCTTCTTCCTTTTTTTACCCATTAATGGACACAAGGAAACCCCCTTGATAACAAACGATTTATTACGGACTTCCGCAGGCACATAAGAATCGAATTCGACGCCTACATAAGTAGCCAACTTCACTGCGTCCTTCGTCGTCGTCGTCCCTGCCATCGATCAGTGAAAGAAACTAAGACGCCGGTACACCTTCAACTTACAGCATGTCGATCAAGCTCTTCCCCTTCCTCTTCCTCGCCATTGCGGCCGCCGCCGCCGCTGCGGCCCCCGGGAGCTCGAGGGGTCACGAAGACAAGCCCGTGGTTCCGGCGGTGGAGGGCGTGGTCTACTGCCAGAGCTGCGAGTACGTCGGCACCTGGAACTTGAACAAGGCCAGGCCCCTGGCGGCGGCAAAGGTGAGCGTCACCTGCAGGGACCACCGGAACAGGGTGGCGTGCTACAAGGTCGCCCAGGCCGACGCCAAGGGCTACTTCCTGGCGCAGCTCGACGGGGCGTCCCTGAAGGGGCACGGGCACGTCGACCCGGCCAAGGCGTGCAAGGTCCGCCTGCTCGCGTCGCCGGACGCGCACTGCAACCTGCTCACCAACGTCAACTACGGCATCATGGGGGCGCAGCTCAGGGACGAGAACAAGACGGTCTCCAGGCAGTCCTTCACCATGCGCCTCTACGCTGCAGGGCCTCTGGCTTTTAAGCCCGACCACTGCCCTCCCAAAGGCCATTACTGAGGGCTCGAGAGTTATATATATGTAATTGACATGCTGCTGCTTTGTGTATTTAACGTGTCCTGCTGTTTTTTTTTTTGTAGGGGGGTTTGATTGGAGGAGACTAAGTTATGTTTTGCTTTGTGATACTTGGAGAGCCTGAGTTAAACTTGTGGGGTATTTTACTTTTTTTTTCATTTCTAATCTACTTGTTGTCTCTAAAGATGTGTGGAAGAGATGTGAATTAAAGATTGTGTTCAAGGATGTTGAAGGAATCCTTTTTTGCAAGCTCATTGTAAGATATTCGAGGATGTATTCAAGGCCCTGTATTTATATCATGTCTAACAACTACATGCATAAAGTTTTGTATAGATGATGCGGACTTCTTAATGCATGTGTGAACAAGAAATGACAAGGCAAATAACAAGATATGCAATTTAACTATAATATACAGATGGATTTAATTCCCATGCTACGAACTTAGCACGGTGCTACCATCAGCTGGGCCGCCCGATCCTTGATCCACGGCGTACATCTGTTTATCTTTCTCGACCGTCCGATTCTCGATCGACGACAGAGATTTTTTTTCTTTCAATGACTTTGGGCGCAGCCCTCCTCTCTCTCTCCCTCCTTCATCTGCACAGCAACTCTCTCTCTTCTTCGTCTGCGCAGCAGCTCCTCTCTCTCTCTTCTTCGTCCATGGCACCGTGGGCTCGAGCCGTCCGCATCCGCCATCGATAGCCGACGTGCTCTCCCCCCCCTCGTCCCGCCGCCACCGCTCTCGCCCCCACGCCGCTCTCTCACCCCCCCCCCCCCCCTCCGCTGCCGTCTCGCCCCGCTGCCGCCACTCTCGCCCCCACCGCCGCTCTTTCACCCCGTCGCCGCCGCCGCTCTCGCCCCGCCACCGTCGCCGTGCTCTCACCTTTTTATATGAATGTTATGTAATGTGTGCGACTGTATTGTAACACGTCATCGTGATATTGTTGGCAGTTTTGCTGGATGCATGTTAATGAGAAGTTTACAATCTTCGAGCAATGCCGAGGATTCTTCTAATGCATAGATAGATATAATGGAATGGAAAGCATCACTTGTATTCGATCAGGTAATAGAGGGACACCTAACAAATACCCATATATGAAACGTCACTTGTATTCTTTGCCATCATCGTTGCCAATTTGTTTGCGAATGTGTAAGACAACTTAACTTTTACTGAGTGCCTGTGCATACAACTAATCTTCCTTCTGTGATGTTGCTAAATCTAAAAATGAATGCTAAATGAATGCTGATATGAATGTTGATATATTGTTCATTGTCGTTCAGATGTTACATTGTCGTTCAGTAGTGCATGGTTCATTGTTTCAACAGATTATTTTTTCAGCCATGCCAACCCTCCATTGCACCAACAAGCTGAGATATTGTGCCTCACATTTAGGCATATATTGACTTACCACCAAGAACGTCCAAGCAAGGATTGATGGCTAGCGGACCAATACTGCAGCATGCAACCGTGAAGATTATGATTTAAATTCATAACCACCAGATTTAGGACAGTAGCAAGAACTACTTGGGAGTACACGCAAAGGTACCTAGTCCACTCTTTGGACAGACCAAATACACGTGATTTCTTTCATATTAGGCCTCAATTTAGTCAAGAACACAAGAAGAAAAATCGATTAGGCAAAGTCTTAACTTGTCAAACGAAACAATCTAAGGCCGAAGAGAACTACGGATACATAAATGAACATAGCAGCTTGTAATTCGCATATGCTAGGCGAGACAGCGGTGGCGACAGGGGCGAGAGAGCTGCGGCGGCGGATGCGAGAGCGGCGGTGGTCAACCTGGGCGAGAGAGCGGCGGCGGCGGGGACGAGAACGGCAGCGGCGTGCGTCGGAGCGGCAGAGGGGGGCGAGAGATCGGCGGAGGGGATGAGAACGGCGGCGGTGTGCGTGAGAGCGGCGGAGGGGGGCGGGAGATGGCGGCGGGGATGAGAACGGCGGCGGCGTGCGTGAGATCGGCGGAGGGGAGATATCGGTCGTGGCGTGCGTGAGATAGACAGAGGGGGGCGAGAGACCGGCACTAGGGGAGCGAGAGCGGTGGCGGCGGGGGCGAGAGAACGCGCAGATCCAAATATGGTCGGGCGGCGGCAGATCGGACGACGCTGATCGGAGGGCTCCAGCGTACGGTGGCGGGGAGGAAGGCGGGGGCCCGAGGTCAGCGGCGGAGAGGATCGTGCAGCGCGGTGGCCCGAGGTCAGCGGCGGAGAGGATCACGCAGCGCGGCGGCCCGAGGTCAGCGGCGGAGGCGGAGGGGCGATCGCGAGACGAAGAAGAGAGAGAGAGGAGAGCAGAGCTGCCCGAGGTCATTGAAAAAAAATTTAATCTCGAACGTCGATCAAGGATCGGACGGCCGAGATAGATCAACATTTGTAAACCGTGAATGAAGAATCGGACGTCCAAATGATGGTAGCACAAGTTGGTAGCATGGGAATTAAATCCTATACGGATACCGACGATACCGACTGAGTTTTCTTCTTTCTTTCTATTTTCTCCGGTGAAGTACTTGGCCACATTTTTCTCTCATTTTTTTTTCTTCGATCTACTTTTGGGTGTGCGATTATGAACTGTAAACAAAACAATGATTTTATAATTCTTCTATTACTATTGAATTTTGAATAAATAAGGGTACATCGACAAATACATAAGAACAAATAAATGTTAGAACTTGAAACTAAGCGAAAGCCTTTGAAAAATTTAGAAAAAGTTAATAGATAATATTAAAGTATAGGAAGTAGGACAAGTAGATTATAGCTGAGGAGAATTATGTTTTTTGTGTACATCTAAGTTAATGAAAAGTGTACATTTCATCTCTTGTTCTTTCTTTAACTTTTTGTTGTTAGTACTTATATTGTTTTTAAAAAAAAAACAAGATTCGTGATCTGAATTCAACGATGAAACAACAAAATTTCGTTTGGGATCATAGATCTAATGAAGTCAATGGATGGTTGAGAATCTTAGAAATGGACCGACGAAAATATACATCCTCCGAGACATCAAATAACTTGAGCGTAGTGTCACGGTCCAATCCCAATAACATTGGGGTGAATAAGACCTTACTCTTACTTTTTAAATCACACAACAGTCATTTTGCATTGTGTTCTTACTCTAAGAAAGAACAAAGTTGCTCCTGCTGGATTACCATCATTGGAATACGTCAACTCAGGAACAAAAAAAGGTAAAGTGTTCAGGTGTGGAATGCAATATGCATCTTAAAAAAATATATATATATATATATATATAATAAAGAAAAAAATATTATGATAAAGCTGTTTAGATCAAATGAACGAGATAAGCTCAATACTTTAAAGACGTAATTTTTTTCCAAATTAGTTCTTAATCCAAAAGAAACATGTACCCACGCTTCAGGATCGTTATCCCACTTGTAGGTGCTCACGGTTCATTAACTCATCAATCCAATCCATTGAAGCATTAAGTAGTATGATTACCCATAACCTCAAAGTTAATTAGGATCTACCCTTGTTAATGGTCATCCTCTACGGATGGTGCTCTCTCTGGCGCATGCCCCTCGGACATCACTTGGGGATTGCTCAACTGAATATAGTTGTATAAATGTTCACATTGTTTGTTTAAACTGTTCAAAATCGTGCATTACAATTGGTAATTTGTTGAGGTTTGTGCTTGCAGCGTTTTGTGGTTCATATTTATATTTGTACCCTTCGTTATGCTTCCTGTTGTTACTTGTGGAGATGTAAGTTTTGGATCTGCTGACACCAGGAACTTTATACTAATTTTGAGGACTCTTTCTATTTGTCACATTCATTGTTGGCACTTAGAGGGAACGACTCAAAATTAGACAAAGTGCTAAAAACAATAATCCACAATGATCCATAGCACGAAGTTTACAATAAATTTGACAGACGTTCCGTTCCATAGATGAAAGGGTGGTAATGATATACCAAGGAATAACCAATTAATTCAGGAAAACAAGAAACTCAGACAAAAAGTCAAAAAGAAGGGATAACAAAGTGCCATAATAACTAAAGAATATGCTTTGACGACTGAAAGCAGATTAAAACAGGTAATATATTCCGTTACTTGCAACAGTAACATGACAATACACTACAAATTAGAGGCTGCCCTAATACATGACAATACATGACAATACACTACAAATTAGTGCCAGTTTTCAGGAACCACATGCATCAGAGAAAATGAGACAAGATTGAAGAACGCATAAAATGCGGGCAAAGGCTGCCCTCTACCAAAATGAGCTACAACTCAAGATACAAACTGACTTATAACTTGACTGCTTGCTTATAGCTTTTATCAACCTTGTCAACCATAAAACGTACCTTTCATTTGCCAAGAAAAAAAAAACTTCTCTTATGAAACCATTACTCGATGAATCATTCCTTGGGTCCAAACTGCAGTCTCCTTCAATTGATCATTATCTGACTGAAAGCATTCACCCAGGAACTCCACATGGAAAGTGCAGTCTTTGAGAAGGACCTTGGTGTTGGGACCAAGAGTATCAGCAAGATCTCCTATTACAGCAATAGCAGCCTTAGTTACTTCCTCGTACCTGCAAATGATCATGTGCCATGTTTGAATGTCAATAAGCAGGAGAAATTGGAACTAAAATCAAATGTCGACTTAAGCATTTCGAACCTTTTCTTATCTCTAGCAACTGCTTCTATGAACTGCAAAAGATGTCTTGCATAAGGGACCATCAAATCAGCCTTGGTACTTTTGAAGTCCTGAAGTATGCCAGAATAAGCCTCCAATATGCCCTGTCTAAGCTGATTACCATATTCCAGCATGTCATCATCGTCTATGTCCAGGTGAGAACAAAGTTCTGAAGCTCCTTGCAGCATTGGCATTGTGTATGGGACATACTTCTCAAAATGCTCACCAATAGCAAGAGCAATGTCCCCAAAACAAGAAAAAATTGATGGCTTTACAGATCTATGAAGCGTTGAATCTGAGAGATCCTTAAGAAGTTGACTCATGATACCATCACAGTAGGGTAGAACCTTCTCATCCAATGCTCGACAGATATCACCAACAACACCAACAGAAATTGAGCAGACCTGATACTCCTCAAAATTTTGTAAGCCTAGTTCCAGATATTTATAGAACTCTGGCATGTATTTTACAAATTCAGGTCCTGTAGCATATGCAAGTGCTCCAATCACAAGCATTGCTTCTTCATGCACAGTGGAGCTGCGGCAAGCAAAAACTCGAAGAAGCAATATCATTATTTGGTCAGAAGCCTGCATGATTAGGGGTTTAGTCTCACTAGCAGCACTGAACTTCTGCACTATTACTTGAAGAACGCCACATAATAGTGCCTGAAGATTGCTTTGCTTTTCCCTGTCATCTGAAGACAAGACTTGGAGATCAAAAGTCTTGCCTAATCTGTTCATGATCTCCTGAAGCAGTTGAGCAATCATATTCGCTGTCTCAGATAAATTACTGCACCTGACAATCTCATTTAATGTCTCATATGCAGCAGATTGGAGCTTGAAGTTGCTAGCATCCACACGATCAGCTGTAGAGAGAAGAGTTGAAATAACATCTCCAAGATAAGGTGTGAGGATAGACGAACTAGAAGCTGAATCCTCATAACCCTGCACAAGGAAATAAATGGCTCCACAAACTTTCTCAGCTACATTTGGTACATCTCGAATACTATCTAATAGCACAGACATTATACGAGGGAGGTTCGCAGGTGTTAAAACTGGATATTCACTATTGGTAAAATGCAGTATCTCAAAAACTTTACCAAGAGTCCACGCAGTTGTGTCCTTGACATGACTGTTCTGGTCTTTCATTGCATTAAGTAAGAACTCAAGTCCAGAATGCACAAGTGGTGTGAGCTTTTCAACTCATGGACCATCAAGGATCGAACCAAAAGCAAAAGTAGCAGCCTCTCTCCAATCAGACTTTGTTATGTTGCTCTCCACAAACGGCATAACAAGGGGTACAATCTCATCCCCAACTGTCCTTCCAACTGATGGAAAAATTCGAGAACAGGAGAGAAGATCGTAGAGAGATTGCAGAAAAATAGAGTAAACATACGAATTTACCCAGGTTCACCCTTGAGATGAGGGCTACGTCCTGCAAAGAGGTTCCACTATATCGTTTAGGTTTTTCAGCCGCCACACAGATTACATCAGAAATTAAGTTATTAATAGCATCTCCAAACCGGGTTTAAAACCCAAATAAACAGAGAAAAAACCTAATCCAAACCACACGGGCCGACTAAACAAAAGCCCAAAATCCGTCAAGGTTTCAGGGACGCTACCCCCGAACCCCCGCCCGCTCACCGGCGAGCGGGACCGCCGTCGGGGGGCGGGGCCCCCCGAACCCCCCTTTC
Source organism: Pontederia crassipes (assembly GCA_030549335.1). Lineage (NCBI taxonomy): Eukaryota > Viridiplantae > Streptophyta > Magnoliopsida > Commelinales > Pontederiaceae > Pontederia > Pontederia crassipes. The sequence goes on along the minus strand of CM060196.1, from coordinate 54,162,869 downwards.
GTTTGTACACCAGCAATAATATTAATTGGGTAATATTCAAATTCTTCTAAGCTCACGTGGGCGAATCCGGTGTGAGAAACAAGGGGCCATGAAGTATTCACCAATTCCAACATTCTCCCACTTGGTGGATAATTCACACCAATTAGAGCCTTGCCAGCAACATTCTTCTTCAATTCGACAGCAGTAGAGCACCACTCAAACTTTACACCTGTAACTGCTTTAGTCAGAAAATCAGAACTATTCTCTGTTGTATCAACCTTTTCAAGCTGAATCTCTTTTTTTTCCACCTTTTTCGAATAAAATGGTATTGGATGTCAATATGCTTTGTGCGTGAGTGAAATGCGGGATTCTTAGCTAACTGAATAGCACCTTGATTATCACATCTCACCTCTATAGCACTTTGCTCAAATCCGAGCTCCAAGCACAACCGTCGTAGCCATATGGCCTCTTTTGCAGCATGAGTAAGAGTCATATATTCTGCTTCTGTAGAAGAAAATGCTACCACGTTTTGTCTCTTGCTCATCCAACTTAGTGCAGCCCCAAATAATGTAAAAACATATCCGCTAGTGGACCGTCTACTATCAATGTCTCCACCCAAATCAGCATCTACATGACCTACAATATTAAGCCTCTTTCCTTTTCCCGCACCTTCAAAGCACAAAGCAAAATCTGAAATTCCACGAAGGTACCTGAAAACTCTTTTGATAGCATTCCAATGTTCCCTGCCTGGGTTAGACATATACCTACTCAAGACTCCCACTGCTTGGGCTATATCTGGACGCGTGCACACTATGGCGTACATCAAGCTGCTCACTGCACTTGCATATGGCACACGGTCCATCTCTTCGTCTTCTTCATCCGTCTTCGGGCATTGCTCTGCAGAAAGTTTGCTCACTGCACTTGCATATGGCACACGGTCCGACATGTTAAATTTCTTCAACACTTCTTTTATGTACTTCCCTTGTCCTAGACACAACCTTCGCTTCTGATGATCCCTTCTAATCTGCATACCCAAAATAAAATTCGCTAGTCCCAAGTCTTTCATCTCAAACTTCTTGGCCAACAAACCCTTCACTGAATTCACCATCTTCATACTATTTTCAATCAGCAACATGTCATCCACATACAGTGTAAGAATGACAAACTAATCTCCAACTCTCTTCACATAAACACAATGATCTGAATCTGAACGTACAAACTTGAGTTCGAACATGTACGTATCAAACTTCTGATACCACATTCTTGACGATTGCTTCAATCCATACAGAGACTTCTTCAATTTGCACACCAGCTTCTCTTTACCTTGAACCTCAAAGTCTTCTGGTTGTCACATATATATCTCTTCCTCCAAGTCCTCATGAAGGAATGCCGTCTTCACATCCATCTGCTCTACCTCAAGATTATATGCTGCTGCCAGAGATAGAACAAATCTGATTGAAGTCATTTTCGCCACGGGAGAAAAAATCTCATCATAGTCGACTCTCTCAACCTGAGAGTACCCTTTAGCTACCAGCCTCGCCTTGTACTTCTCCACAGACCCATCCGGTTTCAGCTTTCGCTTGAACACTCATTTGCAACTAATTGCCTTTTATCCTTAGGCAATTTACACAAGTTTCATGTTTCATTCTTATCCAGTGACTGCATCTCATCTGCCATAGCAAGCTCCCACTGATTTGCATCATCCATAGACTTTGCATCTTTTACAGAACTAGGTTCTTCTCCGATGATGCTCAAAGCATAAAACGAACTCAGAGCACTAAGAGAGTATCTCAAAGGTGCTCTACTTTCTCGTGTCGATCTTCTGAGAACTGGTATGGTAGTACCAATATCTAGGTCTTCATCTGAATCTGCATCTTCAACTTCATTAATCGAGTCCTCTTGATCCGGTTCTGTAACAGACTCAACTGAAGTATCTTGTGCATCCACCTCTGAAATTTCAGAATCAGAATCTTCTTCAAGCACTACCACTTTCTTAGGTTCATCACCTTTTTGAACTTCAACTTGGGAACGTGATTCACGAAAAACAACATCCCTGCTGTAAACAATAGTCCTTGACTTTGGATTCCACAGTTTGTAGCCCTTGACCCCTTCCTTGTATCCGACAAATATGTTCTTCTCAGATTTACTGTCAAGCTTACCCCATTTTTCCTTGGGTATATGAACATATGCGTCACATCCGAACACCCGAACATGAGACAAATTTGGCTTCTTCCCAAACATTGTCTCATAAGGCGTCTGATCCTTCACTGATGAGGTCGGTGAACGGTTCTTCAGGTAGTTTGCTGTGACTACAGCTTTTGCCCAGAATTTTTGCCCCAATTCAACCCAACTCAGCATACATCTGGCCTTCTCTATGAGTGACCGATTTAACCTTTCAGCTACTCCATTATGCTCAGGTGTATATGGAGTTGTCTTTTGCCTTGCAATACCATTGTCCACGCAGAACTGTTCAAACTTATCTGAACAAAATTTACCTCCATTATCTGTACGAAGGACCTTGATCTTGCAGCTCAATTTGTTTTCCACCAAAACTTTAAATTCTCGAAACTTATCGAATACATCTGATTTATTCTTGATAAAATAAATCCAACTGTATCTCGAAAAATCATCTATAAAAGAAACATAGTACCTAGACCCTCCAATAGATGAAGTCGGAGTTGGTCCAAAAACATCACTATGGATCAGTTCGAGAATCTTCGTTGCTCTTGAACATGTGTGTTAAAAACTGACTCGGTTCTATTTTCCATTGAGGCAATGTTCACAGAACCCGAAGCCCACAGAACAATCCGAAACTCCTTCTACCATCTGACTTGATGCTATGGTAGAAAATCCTTTCTCACTGATATGGCCTAATCTCTGATGCCATGTCTTCATCTTCTTTGACCTCTTCAGAAATAAATCCGCAACCCACAGATATAGTCTCTCCGAGCAACTTGTACAATGTGCCATAGCGAACCCCTCGCGCAATCAACCCTCTGACCATCTTGCACGAATCCTTGTCGCAACTGAATATAACACCCGAATCTGCCATTGTACCAACAGATAATAAACTCCTGTTCATAAGTGGTATATGCATCACATTTGGTAGAGTCTTCACCATGCCATTATTCATCCTCAGCTTCACCCTGCCATGTCCAATAATCTGAACCGCAGTGTCATCTCCGAGCATGACATCCCCACCATTATACTCCTCATATTCACAAAACCAGTGTCTATGAGGCGTCATGTGGTATGAAACACCAGTATCGATGAGCCAGACATCCTTAGAAGTCACATACATATCTCCTGCCTCAGCCTCCTTTTTGTCCGAGGTTGACTCAGCTTCTTTCTTATGAACCGGCTTGTTTTTGCAATCTCGCTTGGCCCCACTCTTGACATCTCCAGCATTGCACCTTCTTATCTTTACTCTTCGAACGCCCACGAGATTCTGATCTCCCTCTCTGATTTTAATTTCTTTCTGATTGCCTTCCTCTGGCCGCCAGCGCCTCTTTACCAGAACTTGCCGATCCCTTTCTCCGTATTTCTTCTGATAACAAGGCAGCACATACACTTTCACACGAAAGTTCTTTATCCCCGCCACCAATCACGACAATCAGATTGTCCCATGAATCCGGCAGCGAACAGAGCAATGTTATTGCCTTATCATCATCTTGAAATTTAACACCGATTGATACAAGTTGACTGATCACCGTGTTAAAGTTATAAAGATGAGTAAATAATGAGTCACCCTCCTGCATCCGAAGATTGTACAATTTCTTCCTCAGAAATAACTTGTTAACCAATGACCTACTTTGATATAGGGATTCCAACTTCCTCCACAGATCTCTGGCTGTAGATTCGCTCATCACATTCGTAAGAATTGAATCCGCGAGACAAAGTCGAATCAAACCCTTCGCCTTTCTATCAATCCGATCCCACTCTTCGATTGTCTTTGGATCTACCTGACTGGAGGAAGCCGTATCTGAAGCCTTCGCCGCATCTGCAGCCGTCGCCGCTTCTTTGCCTGGCCTCTCCTTCTCGATTGCCATCCAAAGATCTCGATCACAAAGGAGATCCTCCATCTTCATCTTCCAGAGATCAAACCGTGTTCCATCAAATTTTTCTATCTCGATTCGCGACCCTCCTGACATCTCGAATAAACCCTAATTCCTCGAACAACCTGAGCTCTGATACCAATTGATGGGAAAATTCGAGAACAAGGAGAGAAGATCACAGAGATATTGCAGAAAAATAGAGTAAACACACGAATTTACCCAGGTTCACCCTTGAGATGAGGGTTACGTCCTGCAAAAAGGTTCCACTATATCGTTTAGGTTTTTCAGCCGCCACACAGATTACATCAGAAATTAGGCTATTAATAGCCTCTCCAAACCGAGTTTAAAACTCAACAAACAGAGAAAAAACCTAATCCGAATCACACGGGCCGGCTAAACAAAAGTCCAAAGGGGCGGGGCTCCCCGAACCCCCCCCCCCTTTCGTTCGTACGTCAGCAATAATGTTAATTGGGTAATACTCAGATTTCCCTAACTCACGTGGGCGAACCCGATGTGAGAAACAAGGGGCCCTGAAGTATTCACCAACTCCAACAAGTCTAAGGCAAGAATCACCAGCCATTGACAGATTCCAAGTACCATCATCCTGGATTTGATCCTCTTCCTGCTTAAGTAAAGTTTCCAATAGCAAACGTACAAGTAAAGGCAGAGCTTTCTTGACAATATTGGAATGAAAAGATGAGCTTACATCATCAACTCCTTCATATGCCTCTTGTAATTCAATCTCCTCATCACAAATAGAACTCCAGAACTCAATAGCCTGCAGAGCTACAGGCTCTTCATCATTCCTTATAGCATTAGCTGTCAAATCAAAGAGTGTTTGCATATAGGGTACTAGAATCTCATAATATGTAGATGCTATAGAGACAAGACACTCGACTGCAACTTGTCTTAGCTCCAATTCCTTTGAAATAGCAGTATCACACACAACCTTTATTATGTAATTTCTCTCCATTTCATTCTCAAAATTAGTCTGTGCAAAATCAAGAGCATTATATAGTGCTTTAACTGCTGCAAGACGGACTTCAGGACTGTTCTCTGATGTGTTCATGCCCTGCACAACAGCAGTGAGAACAGCATTCACTTGAGCCTGCTCCAAGTCCTGTGAAGACACCTCTTCGCATACATTTCCAAGTGCCTCCAATGTGGCTTGTTTCAAGGCTGGTGATGCATCTGGCCTGGTCATGTTGTTTAGCAAATGGGCAACGAGTTCCTGCCATTCCCTTCGTGGAATCTCAATGGAAGCAATCTTAGCAATGACTTGAGAAGAAGTGTGGCGTGCTTCGGATACAGATGATGGAAGTGTCATCAAAAGAGATTCTTTAATTTGGGCTTTGAGCATTGCTTCCATACTGACCCATAAGTCAGTCAGTTCTTTTTTTCCGTGCAGAGTCCTTCGCATCTAAGGAATTCTTCAGAATAATACCAGCAAGTCTTCGACTTTGGGGAGGCTTTTGCTCATTTGACAATTCAAGAGCCAATGAAAGCAAGAAATGAGGACGATCCTGTTCCTGAAACTGCTTAAGGTTCGTCTCAGCAAGAGATCGAATCTGGCCATCAGAAGACTGGGCAGATAACAAGATCTGGGTAATATCCGTCGCCATATTTTTCACTGCAAAAAAAACAATGATAACAGTCCGCATAAATGTAAACTACACTTTAGTTCAGAATCAAAAAAAGTGTTTTCAAAGCAGGTGCACTACATTCAAGTTATGGATTGCTTTTTATGTTTACCTAATGAAAAAAAGATAAAGTGCAATCCAAGAAAATTTATCGCAAGTGATTCAGGGGTGAAAAGTTTGAGCATAACATCTAATCTCTCTTTTGCATATTACATGAAAAACAAAGTAATTAACACTATTTTTTATTATTTCAGGAGACTAAAAATACAACAAAGAATCATTCATTGATTCACAAAAGCCAAAAGACATGATTGTCAATTAATAAACAATTGAGGCAAAGAAAATAAAATACTTGCTGAAGACTAAAATTTCACTCCATTAAGCTAATTACATTTTCATAGAACAGCATGGCTGATATAAACTACAACTGCATTTGGAAACAACCAAACAGTTAAACCCCTAGAGCGACAGTAAACATCAAAGGTCACGATTATCAAATTCTCTTGTTGGTCTCGAGTTCCCCGTTCTTCTGCCATGTAATGCAAAGTAAACTTCGGACCGAATGATTCAACCCGACTACAAACAACAAACGCATAAGGAATCCACAAAAAGAACAGAGCACATCCTAAATCCCACTATCTTGAACCGCTTACACTTAGATTGTCACAACTTTCACACCACAAAATTTAACAAAATGAAACTGAAATGACGGAAACAGAAAAACAAGAGGCGGATTGCGGTCATTTCGCATAAACCCTAGTGCTCAATGAGCACAAAAAACCTAGTCCTACAACAAAAAATGGGAATTTTTCGAAGGCGCTCAAAATGGTCAAAGAAAACAATGCGACAGTTCAACAGATCCAACATCAAATATTAAAAACCCGAGATCGTAGATGTAAGGGCAATACCGAAACCTCAATCGATTGATCGAACGAAGCCCAAGAAGCCGCACGAATCGACGAGGGGCGGAAGGAAAGGCGATCCCCGCTCTGATCAAGGGCACGATCGCGTCAGGCTATTGGGCTACGAGAGAGGAGAGATGTGAAATGGTGGAATGATTCGGAGATTTCTGAGGGGATTTATAATCGGGATGTTTATGGAATTCGTAATTCGAAAGAGGAGCGGGAGTATGGAAACCCAATTTTTAGCCGTTATATATATAGATTTTTATTTTTGAATTTTTAGTTGGAAATGGGATATCTGAGCCCTAATGGGACAGATGAAATAACTAATGGGCTTTTCTGAATCGTTAACATTTCTTTTTGTGTAATTTTGTGTCACTTTCTCGAAAAATTAATATCACGTTTTTTTAGTAATCCGGCTAGACTGGATCAAGTGTTACTATGTTAAAATCGTATTTCATATTTTTTTGCTATGTAATCAATCAAATTGCAGAATGAAGTGTGTTTGCCTTTGCTGCATTTTTAATAAGCAAATAATCAGTTCACTTTTAATAAATGTTATTTTTATATCTAATAATAATTAGATAATATTCAAAAATTATTCTCCTTTTTTAAGTTTATCGATTTTTCCAATAAGCTTATTTGTTTTAACAGACAATAATACCTTAATTAATATTATTCATAACCTGAAATGAATTTTTTTTTTAAACAATTGTCTTCACCTTGAAAATCTTTATTGTACTATAATAATCTCAATGTTGATATTTTAGATTATTTTATAATTTTAGATGAGAAATAGTACAAATAAAAAATACCCTTATGAATACAATGAGTTGTAAAATGTATTTCATATTCGTCCAAATGTGTACTTTATCTATAGGAAAATGTTATCATCTCAATATTTACTACCTTAAACTAGTAAAATTTTATCTATGACCAATCACTACAAGAAAATTGTCATTTTTCGACGGACAATTTTTGACGGTTTGAAATCCATCGCAATTTGTGACGGATTTTGTGACGGTTCCATTTTCAATGGTTACAACCGTCGTAAATGGAAATAATAGATTATGTAATTTATTATATTATTATTTTATTTTTTGACGGTTAGGAATGTCAATATTTCCGACGGATACCCATCCGTCGCAATTTGTGATGGATTTTCCGATGGTTACGACCGTCAGAAATAAAAAAATAAATTATGTAATTTATTATATTATTATTAAATTTTTCGACGATTAGGAATGCCGATATTTCAGACGTATATCCATCCGTCGCAAAATCTACCGTAATTTCCGACGGTCATAACCGTCAGTAAATGTATAATAATATCGTATGAATAGTATTTTATTAATATAACTAGCGACGATCCAAACCGTCACAATTATCGATGATTCAAATCGTCGATAAAATAAAAAATAAATATTATATATAACTAAATATTTTTTCGACGGTCACAACCGTCAGTAACTTTAAAAATAATTAATATTTACGTTTCCGACGGCCGGAGTCATCCGTAATTAAAATTTTGTTATCCCGCTTTTTTTCTTTTTCCCGCTCTCTCATATTTTCCCCGTATGTATATATATATATATATAATACCTTTATTATAATTCTTCCTCTCCTCTCTCTCCCTCCTCTCCTCTCTCTCTCCCTCTCTCCCTCTCCCTCTCCCGGTCGGCGAGCCTCTACCGGACGTCAAGCATCGACCGCCGACGATCCTCTCCCGTCGGCGTCTCTCTCTCTATCTTTCTCTCTCTCTTTCTCTCCAACCGCAGGTGGCCGGATCGGCCGGATTCGGCCGCCGGCGCCGATCCAGCCGCCTGGCGGCCGGATCGGGCCGCTGGCGGCCGCTTGCGGCCGTGGGCGTTCGGATCTGGCCGTTCAGCCACGGGCGGCCGGATTCGGCCGCAGGGGCCGCTAGCGGTCAGATCGGCCGTGGGCGTTCGGATCCGGCCGCTAATTTTTTTTATTTTTAAAAAATTCTTTGCGACGGTTCCGACCGCCAAAAGATGCGACGACCGTCAAAAGTTTCGACAGTAGTGACCGTCGGAAATTTTTGATGGTTGGAACCATCGAACTTTTTTCGGCGGTTATAACCGTCGGAAAGCTTCGACGGCTGGAACTGTCGGAATGTTTTGACGGTCCAAACCGTCGCAATTACCGACGGTTTTTTTTAACCGTCGCAAATCGATTTGCGACGAGCGTTTTTTCGACGGATTGATTCCATCTGAAAAACCGTCGGTAATTATGTTACCGACGATTTTTGAGCTGATTATCAACGTTTTTTCTTGTAGTGAATGGTGATTCAAGAAATAATTTAACTATTTTATCAGTTAAATGATTGTTTGTATTTAAAAGTAGAGAGATAAATTTTAAGTATAATATAAAATATTAATTCTATATAATATTTTTTGCTTTAGGCCTAAGATTGTCTTAAGCCAACCTTGCATGTCATATAGTAAAAGTGTCCTGGGACAGTGTAAAATATCATGATGACAATAATTGTGGTGTTTGGTTTGTTTAATCTTACAAGTCTGGTCAAAAGTGTAAACTACATATTTGAATGAAATATAGAGAGCAAAGAATAAGAGGGTTAGAGAAGGGGATAACTATCCTGTGATGCTTCAAATTTTGAGTTCAATTAGGATATTTAATGAATTCAAAATATAATGAATTAAAAGGAGATAAGATGAGAATTTGAAAGGGAATAAAGTTATAATTAAATAAGAGATAACTTCTTTGTAATTGGAATCTTAATCAGAACAATATCATAACTTTATTTAGGATTCAAATATTAGTTTATCTTATAAAGAACCTCTAGTTATGATTAAATTAAAAGTTTCAATTAAAAATGTTCTAAAACAAATAAAAATATTATATTATTTTAAAAATAATTTTTTTTATTTTAATTCTAAAAGTGAATAGAAATATGAAATAAATGATAAAATAGAATATAGTTTGAATAGAAAGAAAAAGGATAAATAGAGGAGGATTAGAAAAAAAAGATATTAGAGTTTCAATCAAATTTGAAAGTGAATTAGAGAAGGATTGTGTACACCTCCACCCTTGTAAGTAGGCTTTAGAAATGTGAGTTTTTTTTTCCATACTCAAGACCCCTTAATAAATTCTCCACAAAATTATCTAATTTCTTGTTTCGTGTCACAAACCAAAGCACAATAACAAGTAGTGATTGAACATATTCAACATCAAAGAATATCTAAGAAGTGGATTTCATGCAATCCAAGATAGCATTGTGATGGTGCAGATATTTAAAGCATGTTCATAAAACTTGACATATGTCGGCATAAATTTTGAATTCTTGTCTTGTGTATGGTGTATCGTATGGATGAATTGTGAATAAAATTGCATATTTAATCATCTCAAAAATAGGATCAAAGTCAGATCAAGATATGACTTCAAAAAAATTATGGAACTTGACCTAAGTTAAGCATTGCTCTGACTTGGGTTTGGAAAAATGTGATTTGCGATAATTATGCGAAAAGGATTCAGACCGACTTTTTAGTCCGTGTGTTGATGAAAAATAGAAGGGGTTAAAGACTCATTAGCTTGGCATGGGTTTCATTAGATCCGGTCCAATTTCAACCCGACTAGGTTTCGAGTCTTTTGACAATGAGAAACATATTTTTTGTGATATAAAATATGTTTTATGTTTTCTAATTATTATTGATTATTTCTTGATATTATTATTGTATTATTATTATTTGATCATGAAATTGATAAGTTGGCTTATTGTTATAATTGATTACGAATTGTTTGATAACTTTTATGACTACTATCAATTGTAAGTTGTTCATTGTTAATTTGATATTTGATTGTTGATAATTGATGATAAATATTTATAATGGGAAAAGTAAGAATTGGAATTGATGATCTTGAATAATGTATGGATTATTATTGGGATTGATTGTTCATTATGTAATTGATGGAAAGGATAATTATTAAATTGGTAATTGAGGCCTTTACAACTTATAGAGATCTTTCTAGTTAATGGAGTTTCTTGTGATCAATAGAAATCTTTATGGTAAATGGAGACTTTTGTAGTCGATGGAGACTCGTGTAATCGATTGTTAATTCATAATGATTAATGAAGAGTTGAAGACCTTTATAGTTGATGAAAGTCCTCATAATTGATGAAGATCATTTGAAGTTGATTTCTATTATTATTGATTAGCTAATTGATCATTGCTAATTGATTTTATTTTATAACATTTATGATTTATTGATAATTGATAATATTCTAATAGTTAAATAATAACTAATTTACTATTGATGAATAATTAATTGCACGCTCTAGTTGATGGTTAATTGAACGACATTTGTGTTTAGAGATGAATATGAATTGATAATTAGTTGTAGCTTTTTTATGGTTATGAATAATTAAAAATTAATCTTTGCAGATAATTGATCATTATGATTGATGGATAATTATTAAATCAGTCCGAAGTGGACCTATGACTTATTGATAATTGTAGCTAACTGATATCATCGATATTTTTATAATTATTGTAATTGATTATATGTTATTTGTTGTTAAATTGGTTATTATAACGATTATGATAAATTATAACTTTCTTATTGATAATTATTCATTGATAATAGTATTATTGTTTTATAGTATGCATATTAATATAGAATTGATTGATAGTGCATATGCTTATTATTCATATAACGTTGTTGGATACGATTTTCTCTTATACCTAAATTGCCGCTAACAAATAAATAATGATGAGACATTTGATGGTTTCTTTGATAGTTGACATAAATAAATATGAACAACGATAGAAATCTAGTAATATATAAATATAAGTTTATAACTCTCATTGAATATTATTTAGCTTGTTTTTGCTAAAGTCAATGTGTTACATATAAATATTTGTTCGTGTAAATTAATATGTAAATTGGTCAAAGTGAAAAAATAAAGCCGTAAAATTAAATAATTTAACATTTGAGTATAAAGTGTCAGTCTCCTTAGGTTACAATTTTTCAAGATTTATCAAAGAACACAATCATGAATGTAAAAAGATTGAAACAAGTCATGAGTTACCAACATCTAGTTGTAGGATATTTTTTAATAGAATAAAATAATAAAAAATCATATTCTTAAAAAAGTATATATATTTTTATTCTCATTTATTTTGAATTGAAGAGAATAAAATTTTAAAATATAATATTTTTAACTAAAATAGTTTATTATAAATAGCTTATGTTTCATATTATAATAATATTATTAACAATATAAAAGTATAAGATTAAAAAATAAAAAAACCATTCAAAAAGTAAAAAATAAAAAAGGACCATTCAAAAAGTAAAAAAAATGAGAATACACGTATTCTTGTTATTTTAAAGAATATTTATATTCTTGTGATGAGAATAAACGTAACGTCATTTTTTAGATGATTTTACGATTTTTTTCCGTTTGAATAAAATAATTCTAAACATGTTAAGCTATATTTCAGAAATAACCAGCCCTACAGTGCACAAAATCGGACATCATATGATGATAATAGGTGCATGAGTAAAAAAGAAATTCCAAGTGCCGTCATATATCATAACAACTAAAAACGAAACGAGATTAAACTCAAAGTTACGGTTTCTTTTTCAAACTCCTGGAATATAAATAAAAAAATGAACTTATACGAATTATTATAACTTATAAGAATGGAAAATTTTAGTATCATCAATAGACCTCCTGTTATCTAGTGTACTCTTGCCTACATTATTGCTCAGTAAATTATGATTAATTTTATTTGCCGATGAAGCAATAAAAAAATTCAATAGAACAATGATTTTCTTTTGTCAAACTGATAACAGTGATAATGGGTTAAATTGAACCGCATGGTTCTTGATTACCGAAGGGCTATATTGTTATGCACACAAAACAGTAATTAAATCAAGAAGTCTGCTATTAATCATCAAACAATCTCGTGTCACCAGATTTAATAACATATCATTAACTAAACTTTTAAATAACACTTTTTTTACTTATATACATTTAAATAATTTTAAAACGTTCTTATCAAATACTTATTTTTCTAAAGGGAAAAAGATTCTCCTTTCTTATTAAATATTTGAATTTTTTTATCAAGAAATGGGTTTGTGAAAATATTGTAATAATGCTTTCTCCAGAAATTGGCTTTGAGAAAAAAAATTGACAACTTTTGTGACTTTTATCTTCGAACTTTCATCAAATACTGAAAAATGTACCTTAAACACTTTGATCCTCTAGACTAATCAGTAATCATTAAACAATTCGAATCCTCCATTACTTACAATAGTCAGCTACGTGAACTAAAAAAGAGAACCTTATGGCAAGGTCCATACCTGCGAGAGACAAGTTCTCTTTACAGGACCTACAAAACAAATTTATGCTTCTCAGTTCTCACGCACGGGCGTTGGCAGGGAGCAAGCGAAGTAGCGAACAGCAACGAAACAATAAAGAAATCATCTAACAATTCAACTTTTGTTTCCCTTGGAAGTGGGAATGCTTCATATATTATTATAAATGCCTTTTGCTCCTTGTTTATTGAAAATTTAAATGGACAAAAAAAAAATAAAAGAACTCACCGCTGCCCGTGTCATGGAAAACTAGACATTTTGGAGTAAATAAATGCAAAATGGATCCTTGTTGCAGCTCTATCGCATTTATTAATATGTACTCCTTCAATTTCCGAAAGAAACCATCCATATGTTTTGATCCCGTCTTCATGCATTATCTTCTGATAAGCCTGCTATTGGATATTATATACAAACTGCTTGTCTGCCACTGCGATTTTCAGCTTTTTACGGACCGGAATCATGCTGCATTTTTTTTCGTAAGACTGCTATAAATTTGCTGCAGAGTTCTTGGCAACTGGAAGATCTAAGTTGGCATCATTGAATCCTATAATTTTGGACGGAAGGAAGATTTGTCCATTCTCTACATAGTTTCGGCTTGAGGATCTGCTTTTCCACGAGTTTTACCATAAAGATCCAGTGTATCCAAGTGTGACGGATCAAGGCACAATGCAGCCTCACAGTCTTTCAGTGTGGATGCTGTGTCCCCAATTGAATCGAAAAATGCTGCTCGTAGATGAAGCAGTTGAAGATCAGGTTTAAAGCCTATGGCCTTGGAGAGCTCGGCTATTGCTTCCCCTTCCTTGTGATCATCCATAAGAACTGAACAAATTTGATTTCAGATGTCAATAAGTGTCGTGTGTGAAAGAAAATGCAATTGTGTGCATATTGAGAATCGTTAATACTAGAAAAGACGTTTGAATTGCAGAAAAGGTTAACAGACATCCAAAATCGATAGATTGACAGAGATTAAAACTAATGCAAATACAGGAAGAAAATTGTAATGGTTTTTCTTCTTGATCTTCCTCTTCTTCTTCTTCCTTTTTCTTTTTGAGAGAGTGAGAAAAATGGCAATGTTATTGCGCAGTAAAATAGCACCAAATGACAACCCTGGATTTAAAGAACTCACCTGCAGCCCTGTATCTGTAAGGGTATGTCCTTAGTGGATCTAACCTTGTTGTCATGTTAAGATCACCCTTTGCCATGTCACGTTCGCAATATTCTGACCTTTTTTCATAAGCTGATGCATTATTTTTCGCTTTCTCGATCAATTTTGTCATTTCATCATAAGCAACTTTCTTCTGATTCTTGAGGTAGTATACGCGTGCTAGACCTTGATGTGCACGAGTATGCTTTAGGCCAAGTGCCTTCAAATAGCAATCCGCAGCTTCATCAAGCATATCACAGTCCACATATATGCTTCCCATGTTGTTGTGAGCCTAAGAAAAATGGAAATGGATTTGCAGGTATTATTGTTTGAGTTGCAATGAGTAACTGATTGATAGATGTGGAAGCTGATACATACTTGCCCTTTCCGAAGGTTGTCAGAAGCACAACTGTTCGCCTGCTCCAAAAGTTGAATGACATGAGATGAAGATGTTGAATCGAGACTTTTATCACCTAGAGCATATGCTTTCAAGAAAAATGCTTCGAAGGACCTCTGAATTGTTATAGAATCCTCAGCTTTGGCTAACGCCTCTTCGCGATGACCAGTGTCATATAGAATCCATCCTTCATAAACAAGCTTCTCATATGCATGTGTTGAATAATTACGAGCCATCCTCAAACTGTGCATAGCAGCCTTTTGGCAGTTTAATCTAGCATATTGGAAAGGAATTATCAAAATCATCCTTAACAGGTTAAACATGTGGGGTGCTAGAGGAAAGATTATCCTAAATGATCTTATTTATGGGAGAACCAAACAAACCATTGAAACACTCACCTTAGAAGAAGAAGTGATTGTCTAAATCGTAAGCTGCTGTTGTTAGGCTCTTTGGCCAACATCTTGTGTACGACAGCAAGGGAGCCTATGTCATCTACTGCTGACCATCTATCATATAACTGCATCCAGCAATCGGCCATGTCCCATTGCTTGACATGCTGCTGCAGAACCTCGATCAACTGATCACCATGTACCCTGCCATGAAACATCATGTAACTGGAGTCCAATGTCATGATCGCTCTTATGTCCTGCAACCCACTCTCGTAATCCTTGAGTGCCAGAAAGAACCAAGCCCGGAGCTCAAGGCAATCAGTAGAAACCTTGAACCCGAGGATCTTGTTAACCTCTGCTATCGCAGCGCCAAACTTGTCATCCTCCAGTAATATGATGGCTCTATACCTGTAAGGGTATGACAGAGTTGGATCATTCTCTGTAGCTTTCTTCAAGTCCTCCAACTTCTCTTTCCCAATGCAATACAGAGATCGCTCCTGGTGCATCCAGCCGACCGGCTCGTATTCATGGAAGAGGCCATTCATCAACTTGAAAGCCTTATACTTGTGCCCTCTCTTGAACTTGGCCCTGGCGATGCCAACGGAAGAATAGACATGCCCCTCCTTGACAGCCTCCTCAAACCATGCCTGTGCGTCTTTGAACTCGCCCCTCTGGAGCATTACACACCCCAATTGATGTAATGCCAGCTGTTTTTGCCACCCGGGAGCCGCCGACTCCACCAGCCTCTCCAGCAGCATCACTGTTGTATTAGACTTCATATCCTCCTCCATGGCGACCTGGCTCAAGAAGTGGTAGAGCGCAAAGGAGGCGTGTCCGGCAGCATCCAGGCGCTCCCTGCCCTCCGGGCTACAGAGCAACTTTGTGATCTCAAGGACGTCAAGGGACTGCGGTAGCTCTCGGAGGAACACCTGCAGGCAGGACGAGATCAGGAAGTATGCAGTCTGATCCAACCCATATTCGACGAGAGCCAAGGCGTCGTCGATCCCGCGAACCAATGCCGCCAGTTTGGTGTCGCAGGCCGCTGCGAGGCCTTCACAGCAGAACTTGTTGGCGAAGGCGAGGAGCTCGAGGACGGTGTCCGGGGCAAACTCGTCGAGGCGGCCAGAGCGGCTGAACGTGTCAACCGCCCGCATTCCCTTGGCTGTGATGTTGTTCTGAGAGAAGTTTATGTGCTTGCGTCTAGCTTCGGCGAAGCACCCATAAAGCATTGTGGAGAGCGGCTCCGAAAGGGCAGCTATGGCGGAACGCACACAACATACCTCTTCATCGCCAATGCAGAAGTAGACATCACCTTCCTCTTCCTCTGCCTCTTCCTCCTCACGGAGCTCCGTCCATCTTCCAGAGGAAGGAGGAGCACCGGCGACGGTTGAGGCAGGTGAAGGATCGCCGGATGATGGCCGACGGCAGGGGCAGGAGAGGTGGTCGGATGGGGAGAGGGCGGCGTGGGGGCACTCAAGGGGAGGCGAGGTGGGTGAACAAGGGGCGAGGGGCGGAGGAGAGGGGAGGAACTGGTCCATCCGACGCTCGTAGCGGAGCCAGGCGGAGAGAATGACACGATGGTGGGTATCAGGGGCATTGATGCGGGCGCTGCGCAGGGAGCGCCGGAGCAACCGCGCGTCAGCGAGCGGCACGAACAACGACCGCTGCTCGAGGTAGAGATCGCAAAGCAGGCGACGGGCGGAGGTCGTATCCCCGCCGTCGTCACCGTCTCGGCTAGAGGCCGCGGCCGCGGCATCGATGGCAGAGGACATGCGGCAGTACGAGTCGGAAAGGGCGGCGACGGGGTCGACCGGACGGAGGAACGGGTCGACGGGGGGCTCGATCATGTCGGCGGAGGGGAGGCCGAAGGGTAGGTGAGGGGAAGATTCCATGAATGCGCAAGGGAAGTGGTGGTGGTGATTGAGATGAGGAGGCGGCGGCGGCGGCCCGTCATTGCTCCGGATGGAGAAGCTCGGCCGGAGGTGGGCCTTATCGCCGGCGCCGGAGGAGGAGGAAGGATCATTGACCGTGTACACCTGCGCGCCTTTGCATCCCTCTGCAAATTTCACGCTGCGTGTAGTCGTCAACAAATTGTTCTGCATTTTCGTTTAATTCTCTGTCCTCTCTTTCTTTCTCCTTTTTAAATTTATTTGTGTTCATTTTCCTTTAAATTTCCAAAATAAATATATGCATTTTATTTTAGCCTATAATAATAATAAAAATAAGAAGAACCAGAAACACCTTGCAGAAGAGAAGAGCGCGCGCGCGCGCGGAAGGAAAGGGAAGGAGAGAGAAAATTCTTTTTTTATTTTTCCTGTTTTATTCTCTTAGGAGAGAGAAATATTTGTTTAAGTACAAAGAAAAGTAAGATAAATATAAAATGGTAAAGAAAGATAATGTTTTTTTTTATTTTCTTCTTATTCTTATTTTTGCTAAACCCTTTTGAATTTTTTATATTGTGAAATTTAAGGGATTTTTCTAGTTTTAATTATATATTTTATCTCCACGAAAAAGGGATCGTGGACGACGGGCTCCCGCGTCTAATTCTACACGACTCCAATCGAATAGGGTTAGTTTAGTTACCTACCTAATTTTCGCAACACTGGAAAGAACACTATTATTTAGGACAATAAAAAAAATATTATTAATTTATTTCTTATCCTTGTGCATGAAAATAGGAAAGAAAACGTCACCAATAAGCTCACTAATAAAAGTTATCTATTTTTTTATTATGTTGTTATTGGAAAAATGATGACACACAAAAATGATGGAACACTTTCAAAAATACTCTCTTACTACAGTAATTAGACATATATAAGGAGACATTAATTATACTGACGATAATAATAATTAAATTTTAATATGTGCGGCCATCATTCTAATTTGATATTTGTTATGACTAACTATAAAATTAAAAGATAGTCTATAACCATAGACTCATACGCAATTCAACGTCACGCCACTCTCATTACCTATAATAATTAATTACTTGCAAGATCCAATGTAGGGGAATGATATTTTCATAAGAACTTACGCTTAGTACAAGAGATAATAATAATGAATATGAAATTCAAAATAGAATAAATTATGTAAAAATAATGAAGAGTTATCAATACTAGTAGGATCACTTCGATATCATCAATGATTTGATGTATTGATTTCATTGATCAAGAATATAAAATGGTCAATAATCAATAAACTAATATGACAATAGTTCATGAGAATGATAATCAAAGATAATAATATTCAATAAGCAATATGGATGTAATTAGTGTGATAATTGTTGTGACTAATGATCGTAAAGATTCATAGAACAATTATTGGACAATAATCAATATCAATGTAAATCATTAGTTCAATAATGAATATAAATGTAATAATTGGGAATGATGATTATTATCAATACGAATATAATCAACGTGATAATTTTGAGTCAACAATCAATATCGATGGGTCCATTGGAAACAATATCAATATTCAATAATCCATGAAATAATGATCAATCTTGATAATATTGGTTCAACAAAATGAATGATGTTTGGTAGCCAATTAGTCAATTTTCAAAGGGCAATGGTTAATACTTAATAATCAATATCAATGAAACATCAATAATGACAATCAATGAAAACAATTATCAATATCAATAACTAATAGTTAATGATCAATATGATGTTGGTTAAGTGATCAATACGACATTTTAATAATACAATCATTAACTTTCCAATACATAGTGTTCAATATGTTGTACTACGTATTTTAAATTCAATAATCAATTGAAAGTAATCCATGATCAATATTTGTTGTCCTAAGTCGAATTCTTTATTTCAATCATCAATGGTGGATCAAACCATTGACTAATGTCCTATTTTAGGAAATGATTGCACCCTTTAGTGGAATCCCTATAACAATACAATATGATATAATCAATAATAATCAATATACTTGGGAAATCTCCACTTTTCAGTTATTATCTTATTAATCTATTTAACTATGTTAGGATTCCGATTTCATACGATAAATAAATAGAATAATCAATAGTCTCAATCATTATCAATCGGGATATGGACCAAGTAAAAGTAAATCATGACCGAATTAATGAATTGCATAATTGAACGAGGAGTTAAGTCAATAGATACATGTAGCCAATCAAAATTCGGGCTGAATTGGAAGGACACGGGCTGAGTGAAATGTTACTCAAGCTACGGCCTGGTTTTTATGTAATGGATGAAAGTGATCAGCACGAATAAGAAGAATTTTAATCAGGTGAACAATTATATTACAACATCCTTGGTCAACCGTTTAATAAAAAAGGCAACTGATCATCAAATGGACATATGATTTGCATGCTTCATTGAATGGACAATTAATCCTCAAGAGAATAGTTTAGTCGCATATGATTTTTATCAAGTGTGAAGCCAATTGATTAGAGCACAATGGTCAATAGAGGGTAAAGTAGATAATTAAATCAACACCGCTCATAATCATGTGAAAGAGAACAGGTACGATTCATGATCAAAAGAAAAATTAAGTCTAATATGATTTTCATCAAATGTCTATCAAGCAATTATTTGTTCAATTGTTATATAAAATCATATGATAAAATTGTCAACAATCCTCAATCAAGTCGATTGAATATGAAGAATCATAATTCAAGAAATAATTAATCCTCATTAATAGTGAATCATGAATAGGAGGACATGGTATAAGATAATCATCATTACAACATTTAGTCGATAATGGGGTTATATATTTGATCAATAAATAGAAAGAATAAAAAGATCGTTAATTATTATATTTGACTTATGGTCTATAAATAAACTATAATTTTATTTTTTATAACATATTTTAATGCTTTCATTTTTTCTTAAATATATATAAACAAGTGTCTTACTCATAAAATTCTCATATTTTAATCCCTTGTCAGTTATCCTTAGAAAGTTTTATAGAAACATTAATCCTATTCTAATGTCTTTAGGTCTATAGATATCATACTTCAAAGATTTCAATTGGGATGAAAGCTAATAGATTCTTCTATCAAGTACTAAAATATTATATTTTTATCTTGACATTAATATTTTTTACTAAAATTTAGATTCTTGTCTCGTTGCCCTTAATAGCATGATATCATGTCGGTTTTTCATCAATATTTCCTATCTATATTTTTTATTGAGATAATTCTTGATTCAATGGAAACTAGAGTTCAAGAGCTATCTTCCTAGACTTTTTAATAATTTTTGGAAGTCAAGATCTCATTAGCAATAACTATGAATTTTGGATAAAAAGAGGAATATTATTTCCATAATATAATCTCATACCACTTATAGAAAAATCTAAAGTCGATTGTTCGATAAATTTAATATTATTTAATTCATTAAGAAACTTATATTCAAAAGGATCCAATGAACTTTCATTCCTTGCTTTGTGTCAATGTAATTCTTTCTTGTTGTGATTACGTCTTGACATTGCAAAAATAAGAAGAGAGAAAGATGACAAAACTGACTTAGGATTCTATTTATAAGGTTTAAGATCTATGAGAACTAAGTTTCAATATAATTAGAACTCTTAATTTAAATTTAACTTTATCCACTATTCCTAATCCTTTTCTATTTACTTTTCTATTTTTCTCTACTCTAATTCTATTATTTCTTTCTTTTCATCTATTTTTTATTTAAAATAATAAATATTACTATTCTATGTCCTAAATTATTTAAACTCTAAAACTCTTAATTTGACTCTAATTGGGGAGTCATCTATAACAAAAAAAATTAGTTGGATTCAAATTCAAATTTAAATCCCCAATCTTATTCTAATCCCAATTCCTTTTTTAACTATATATTTATTTATTTTTAAATTCCCAATAGTCTCATTTAATTCTTTAAATTATATTTGTTTTTTATTGTAAATAAATCTAGCGCGTTAGAAATTAGGCCTAAACCTAATAATACATGGTTTTTTTCTTCCTAATTTATTTTTATTGGGTAAAAATTTATTAACTTTATAAATATCTTGGACTCATCTCTACTTTCTTACTCAAATTATAATCTAGTTCTACTAACTTATGTCTCATTAATTTTCCAAAATATTGTCACTTATTTCTAAGTAACTAATATCGATAACTTTTCAGTTAGATAATTTTTTTAGTTATGCACATATCTTTTGCCTTATTATATATAGTTTTTGGATTTGAAGACATGTAAATAAAAAAAATATTAAATTTTGGAAGTAAAAAATGCAAATAAACTATTTTATGATTTATGAGGAAAGAAAATTATATTTATCCAATATTTCCACTTAACCTTAAATGACAAATTAGTTTACACTTTTTTATTGTTATAGAACAATCATTAGGGGAATAAGAAAAATAAAGAATAGAACCACACAAACTGAATTTCTCTTAGGATTTTTATTATGTAAGTGTGAAATTTAATTTGATAAATAATAAAATATAATAATTTTAATGTTTATACCACTAAGTCTTGTGTGGCGTCAAAGTATCTCACTTCTTCTCAGTTCAATTCATGGAATGGAGAATGTCATTTTATTTTTTTGCCTCGACTTCGAATTCCAGGTGCTAGTGGATATAAGGAGCCTCATGGGGTATAAAAAAAGTCAGTTATTTAACATAAATTTTAAAAATAACAATAGACCAATGACTTTGGAAGATTAAGAGGGCTTGAGATAATTTGATAAGAATATTGATGAAGAAGACTAAATAAATATTTGTGTAACTATTATTTCCCAATGTATAAATTTAAATTGGGTAATGATAATTATAAGCTAAATAATGGAAAATATAAATTAGGCGTGAGGGAAACATATGGGTGACACATCTTCCACTAGTGTTGATAATTAGTAATATTTGACTAATTTAATATTCAAATATTGGCAAGAAGATAAACTTAAATAAATTACCGATGGAAGTAGAACTTATAGACTTAAATCCTCCGATCATCACAATCAATTAAACATGGAATTCAGTATGAAATAATAGTAGATATGATTTTTTTCTTCAAAATATCATCTTCAAAATGAGGGTGCAATATATAATCTCTATACTTTGTTTTGAATGGCACACAATATTGTTTTCAAAATAAAAATGATATTACCAAAATACATTGATAAAAAAATTGTTAAATCAAGAGTTTCATCATCCTGCAATTGTTCAAATAAGAGAGATTGTTGCTCGTGGATTTGATTATCCATGTAATGCTTCTAAATCGTTCTTGTCACGTGGCAAGATTCAACATGAGGACGCTACCAACTATGTAATGTTCTAACTAACATATTGACTTTAATTGATTGTTTGTCTAGAATAATAATTAAGTGGAAGACTTAAAGATATCAATGAAATATCAATAATTTGCGAAAGTCCAATAGAATATTTAATATAAGTCAAAGTAGCACTAATCATCAAGAGCTAAAACAGAAACCTAGATAAGATAAAGACACATCAATAAAAAAATAGTTAAAGTGTCATAATAACAATATCCTAAGACTACTTCATGTGCACACGATCATCCCGAACAACATTTTGTTCTGATATGCAAGATCAATGTAAACTCCGCCTATATTTTATAGCCGGTCCCAAGCCCGGATAAAGGAGGAGGGTTGTGTTAGACCCCGACAACCAGCATAAAATCATGTCTAATCTTATGAACATGGATCAACGAATATATTGTGTTAATGCTAGGTCGTTACCCGTAAGTAACGCGATGTACAGCTCGGGTACAGTGATAAGAGAGCAAGAGCCGCTGCATCCTCGCCTGAATGCAGTGTTAAATGAGCAAGGGCTACCGCACTCTAATGGACGGAGACGGTTAAAGAAGCTAGTTCATGAAACTAAGGTCAGATTAGGTTCTTGGAACATTGGGACGTTGAATGGGAAGCGCCTCGAGGTGGCACAAGTAATGGACCAGCGTAAGATTAGTATCTTATGCTTGCAAGAAACTAGATGGGTAGGAGAGGGAAATAAAAAGATTAGGTTAAATGGTTCCAAACTTTGGTACACGGGTAAGGTAAATGGAAGGAATGGTGTTGGTATTATCGCGGATGCAGAATGGAGGAAGAATGTTGTGGAAGTTAAAAGGATTGATGATCGAATCATATCCGTGAAAGTAATTGTTGGAAAGGAGACTATGAACATTATTAGTGCATATGCACCTCAAGTAGGAGCATAATCACATCTCAAGGAGAAGTTTTGGGCAGATATGGAGGGTTTGATTGAAAGTATACCAACAACCGAGAAAGTTTATATTGGGGGAGACCTTAATGGACATGTTGGTAAAGATGCATGACCACATGCAAGGGTTCATGGTGGTTTTGGTTTTGGGGAGTTGAATGAGGAAGGACAAACTATTATTGATTTTTCTTTAGCATACGACCTTAAGATTATCAACACTTGTTTTAGGAAGAGAGAGGAACATTTAATCACATACAAAGTGAAACTCATAGGTCTTAAATCGATTTTTTCTTGACAAGAAATACTGATAAAAGACGCTGTACTAATTGCAAAGTAATTCCTGAGCATGGGGTGACTACACAACATAGATTGTTAGTTCTTGATATGCAAATGAAATGTATAAAACTAAAATTCCGAACAGTTTTTTATCGAAAGATCAAGTGGTGACAGTTAAAGGGGGAGAAGCGAGAGACTTTTAGAAGTAAGTTATTAGAGGAAAGTGTGTGGGAGTTAGAAGGAGATGCTAGTATCATGTGGAAGAATGTGACAAAAAAGGTTGAAATGGTTGCTAAAGTCATTTTAGGAGAATCAAAAGGTTTTGGACCATGAGATAAGGAGACTTGGTGGTGGAATGAGGAGGTCTAAGAAAAGGTGCGTAATAAGAAGAATTGTTTCAAGGCGATACACTTGGACAATAGTTTTGACAATTGGGAAAAGTATCGTTTGACGAAAAGGGAGGCTAAGAAGGCAGTTAGTGATGCTCGTGCTAAAGCATATGGGAGGTTTTATAAGGAGTTAGGGACAAAGGCTGGTGAACAAAGGATTTACAAGATTGCAAGGAATAAAGAGAAGGAGTCGAGAGATTTGGATCAAGTAAGATGCATAAAAAATGAAGTTGGCAAGGTTTTAGTTACTGAATGAGATATTAAGAACAGATGGGAAGAGTATTTCTATAAGCTATTTAATGATGGATGTGAAGGTTCTCATTGTGATTTGGAGGACTTGACAGTTAGCGAATGTGAGCTTAATAGGTCATTTTATCGTAGAATTAGAATCTCGGAGGTTAGCGAAGCTCTTAAGAAAATGGAGAATGGTAAAGTCGTTGGACCGGATGGTATACCGATTGAAGTTTGGAAATGTTTAGGAGAAAAAGGTGTGTTGTGGTTATGTAAACTATTTAATGAGATTTTACGGTCGAAAAAGATGCCTGATGATTGGAGATTAAGTACATTAGTTCCTATTTACAGAAATAAAGGGGATATTCAGAATTGTGCAAATTATAGAGGGATTAAATTTATGAGTCACACTATGAAATTATGAGAAAAAGTGATTGAGCATAGATTGAGAATGGAGACTAGTATTTCTGAGAGACAATTTGGGTTCATGCCAGGAAGATTCACTACAGAGGCAATTTATTTACTAAGGGGGATGATGGAAAAGTATCGAAGTAGGAGAAGGGACTTACATATGACTTTCATTGACTTAGAGAAGGCGTATGATCGGGTACCAAGGGATGTACTTTAGAAAGCCTTGCAAAAGAAGAGGGTGAATGTTGCCTACATTAAGGTAATACAAGAAATGTACGATGGGGCATTGACTAGGGTTAGGACACCCGGAGGTGAGACAAATGAATTTCCTATAGGAATTGACCTACATCAAGGATCAGCTTTAAGCCCGTATCTATTTAACTTAGTTATCGATGCTATAACTAAGAGTATCACAGAGGAGGTACCTAAGTGCATGCTATTTGCGGATGATATAGTACTTTTAGCGGATTCAAGAGAAGAGATTAATACAAAATTGGAAATATGGAGAAATACGTTGGAGTCAAAGGGTTTTCGTTTAAGTAGGAATAAAACAGAATATATGCATAGCAATTTCACAAATAAACAACTTAGAGACGATTTGAAAGTTAGGTTAGGGGAGGATATAATTCCTCAAGTGACAAAGTTTAAATATTTAGGATCAATTGTAAGACAAGATGGTGAGATTGATGACGATGTTAATCATAGAATTCAAGCTGGTTGGTGTAAGTGGAGGAAAGCCACTGGAGTTCTTTGTGATAGAAAAGTACCCAATAAAGTTAAAGGAAAATTCTATCGTACTGCTATAAGGCCAGCAGTGTTATATGGTAGTGAATGTTGGGCTATGAAGGGACAACATGAACGTAAAGTGGGGGTAGTCGAAATGAGGATGTTAAGATGGATGTGTGGTCATACAAGATTAGATAAGATTAGGAATGACCATATACGTGAACGAGTCGGAGTGGCTCCTATTAGTGAGAAAATGGTAGAGAATCGTTTGAGATGGTTTGGTCATGTTCAGAGAAGACCATTAGATGCGCCAGTAAGAAGAGTAGATCAAATAATCTGGAGTCCGATTAAAAGAGGGAGAGGGAGGCCAAGGCGGACACTTGACGAACTAATAGAGCAAGATCTATTGGTGAATAATATACCGAAATGTTTGGTTACTAATAGAGCGGAATGGCATCGTATGATCCATGTAGCCGACCCCACCTAGTGGGATAAGACTTTGTTGTTGTTGTATGCAAGATCAATGTAGATCGCAGCCTAGTAGGTGAATAGTAAATAAATAGATATATAATAACAATAAAGAAGCATGGGTTAGTGCAACGATAATCATTTATGAAATTCATGCTCCAATAAGAATCAATGCTATGATTTGAGTATAATCAATGGAATAATCAATACTATACTTTGATAAATATCAATGGGATAAATTTATGTTCAATGAGTGACACAATGCAATGCTCTAAGAGGCCAGTGATCATGCACATCACGACACATCTCATTAAAAATGAGGGTATCCTATTTCGTTACACGATAGGAAGTCATACAACGAGAACATGTCTGAACCTACACCCCAACAATGCGATGCTATGCAATGATCTCCCGCCAATCCGTAACATGGTTACTCAAAATTTTATTTTTATTAATTAGGTTCTTGTCTTAACCCAGACTTATGATATCAATGGAATCAAATGAGTAACAGATCATGAATCATCAATAATATAACAAACAAATTAAACTACAAATATAATTCATAATTCAGTGGAATCCAAGATGATTTTTGTGGTGCTTATGTCTCAGTCGTGGCACAAGCTGAGTGTATCCCGGACTGTCTTTCGGTATGTGGGTGTTGGAACTCGGACTAAGTTCATGGAGACTTAGCTCGAGTTCCGATCTCTAGGTTTTGACCAACGAACAACCCAGTCGGGGTCACAAATTATGCATGGTCGATGGTGGGACATAGGTTGGGCAGCGAAGAACCCGAGGCGAGTTCCGCGCCGTCTCACGCAACGTTGTATATACCAGGCTTGGGTTGTTAAAAATCCAGTCCGAATTCTTTGATTTCGGTAGAACCATTTTCGTTGCAATTTTATTGGAATAAACCTCTTAAGACGAAAGTAATATTGAGCAACTCATGAGTAATATGAGACAATGTTATAATTCTAATTGGACCATAAAATCATGCAAATCTATTATTAAAACTGATCTAAAGTTGATCCACCTACCTCTAAATGAATTATCCTATTGTTCGGTCCTCTTCTTCATGTTTGTTTTCCACGCGAATAGTCCCCGAAGGTTCCCCAACTTCAATCACCACTCGTCATTGGTTCCTTACAACTAGCGACTGCACCACATGAAAAAATAGAGAGAAAGTTAGCGATTGCACCTCCGACGAGATTTTGATGTTGTCTCTGGCAAGATTCTTACATCGTCTCCGATAGCCAGCGACATGTTCAGGCTCCTGATTGCCTGAGTTTTTGTGAACAAGGGGGAGGATGAGAGAAGAGACAAGACAACTAAGATTAGAGAGTGTTTTGGGTGAAAGAAAGTTTATATAAGATGGGAGTTAAAAAATAAGGTTAGTATAACTTATTCAGGACGGATTCTCTTCTAATTTAAATCCCAACAACAATTTAATCTATCTTTTTTTTGTCAATCTCCAGTGTATGATCGGTGTCGACGGCCCAACTTGAATGACATTAACAATTATACGCATTATCCATGAGTTGGAGGTTGAGCCCAACTAATCCGACAAGATCGTCGTATATAGTGTCTAGCAATGACAATAAAAAAAGTTTATATTCATAAGAATCCAAACTCGAGATCTCTACCTAAACGAGATTGAGCCGCACTCCACTCTGACTTATGTTGATAATTTGATTTATCTTTTGATTTGATATATATATATATATTTTTTTTTTGTCCGGGTGCTACGATCCACCGGAAGTCAGATAATAGTCTCTACACACACAAGCAATCCAACATTACAAAAAAAAAAAACTAACATTTGAGTAGCTAGAAAAATAATATTACAATGCTCGAACATAATTCACCAACCAATCTGTTTTCTTTTGTAATATTATTTACTTTTCCTATGTGTCTTCTTAAGTATGTAAGGTAAACGTGAATGTAGCATGTGTATATGTAATTGAAGTTAGAGATTTTGAGGGAAAAAAAGGATGGCTAATGTCGAAAGAAGAGGGCTTCTTGCAAATAAGCTGCCCAACTTTGAATTGTATTATCATCTTGAAGGTATACATTTATTACACTTCATTTACGTATGGGAGACTATGCATTGTGTACACTACTTTACGATAATATTAAGCATCCTATACAAACTTTAATATCTTCATCCCCATGTGGCTCTGCATGGCCAGGACATTCCTGCCATCATTGTCAAGCAACAGCCCAGTAAGTCTACAACAAGCATTTTGGTTACTGTAACCAAGGGGGGACAAGCACTCAAAGGGCTTTAAGAATCCAGAGCCTGTAATTTTTTATGTACAAGTATACAAGGGAGGGCCCAATGAGATCCATATCAGAGAGGCGCTTACATAGTCTAATATATGGTGCTGTGTTTCCGGATTCTTGTATATTCTTCTTCAGACCCTGCAACACAGCTGCCCTATCCAAATATTCAGGGCATAAACCTGTGTCAAGCATTTGAATCAATGTCTCTGAGGCATCAACATAGGAGCCTCCCTTGACGTAGCCTCGAAGTAACCATGATAAAGCCCTCTTCCTAGGTTCGGCGCTTAGTGCCTCCACCCCAGCAAGCAAGCGACGAACAGCAAGGTGTTCTTTCTGGGAGGCACATATGGCTAGGACAACATTATAAAGTTCCCTATCAGGCTCCTTACCTGAAAGCTTCATTTGCCATAGTTGTTGCTCCGCTTCACGCCCAAAACCAGCACAAGTATACATGGCAAGAAGCCTCTCATGAACAATTCCAGAGATTAGAGAGCTACCTTCCTGCAAGGCCCAGTCTGACAAACGGATTCCATCATTAATGATTTCTAATTGATATTTTTTTATACTTCCAGAATTTGCAGAACTCAGTTCAGCTAGCAGGCCAGTGTTAATTGACACCTCTAATTTGCGCAAAGACTTCGTAAATTCTTTTTGTTCTTTCACCAATGCAGTTAATGCAATCAGGTAACTATAAACCTCAGGTTTCAACCCACTCTCCCGAAAATCAATAACCAGCTTAACTGCAGCACGGTAATTTCCATCCACCTGAAAGAGAATTGAAAAGGACATAAGACTGCTGGGTGGCAGTTTCCACTTTTTTAGTGACCCAGTATAAGAAATAAGTACTGAAGCTTTACAAATAGGATCACAGAAGTTGTATGTTTCTCTAATTACCAAAGAGAATACCATGAATTCTCGTGGTAAAGACAATACTTCAATTTTTCTCTAATTTGCACATTTCTTAAAGCACATTAGCTACTATTGAGATGCATTCTATAACCTAGAAAATTCTCATGGCATTTTGACTTAATGAACATCATGTTGAATTCCATGTGGTAAGTATAATGAACTATTTTTGTGCCAAGAATATGAGAACACACAAAAGGCTTGAAGAAGACATGAATACAACAGACAAACCTAAATGAGCTCAGTTGTATTTATGAACTATGCACATGTTTCCAACAATAACAAAGTATCAGGTGTAGCTTCAATTTGTCATGTACTTATAAATCTATTATTACACTTCCCTGTAGAATTTTGGGGATACATACTGTCTTTACCGTTTTAGGAGACTGAGTACATACCAAACAAACTGTACTACCATCCAGAAGGTTAGTAGAATAATCGAACATTACTAAGCAAATAAGGATCAAATAACAAAATGAATTGAAGTCAGGAGATGGAACAAGATCAGGACTATTTGAGGAAACTTGAAACATGCTTCTTATGGTAGACGAATGGGGCTATCTCCCTTTAAGCTAAAATCAAACAGTGGGAAGTCAGGGAATGGAATTCCCAGAATATGACCTGCAATGAGCAGGTAACCCCAGCAACATGAAATATGTTTTGGCATCAACATGCCTGCTGACATTTAAAAAGCATAAAATAATTTATATCTTCCATCAGATTAGAAGAGTAGAATCCTTTTTTTATAGGCAACTTGAATCCTGAAACATAGACGACAAGTATATAACAGCATGAAAAGGTAGAAAGTCAATTCACCTCAAAAAATTGTAATGAAGCTTGCATATATCCAGAATCAATCATGTATATTATTCTTTTCTTGAGTGCATGTGTGTGATAGGCTGTGTTTGATTCCAATCGGAAACACAACACTCCAGATTCTTTTTCATCCTATTCCTTTACCTCTATCTTTTTACATGTTCCCTTCCTATTTTTACAACAACTGAAAAAGCAGTAGTCAACTCCGCCTATATTTTATAGCCGGTCCCAAGCCCGGATAAAGGAGGAGGGTTGTGTTAGGCCCCGACAGCCAATATAAAATCCTGTCGAATCTTATGAACATGGATCAACGAATATATTGTGTTATAATCATAGAATTCAAGCTGGTTGGTGTAAGTGGAGGAAAGTCACTGGAGTTCTTTGTGATAGAAAAGTACCCAATAAAGTTAAAGGAAAATTCTATCGTACTGCTATAAGACCAGCAGTGTTATATGGTAGTGAATGTTGGGCTATGAAGAGACAACATGAACGTAAAGTGGAGGTAGCCGAAATGAGGATGTTGAGATGGATGTGTGGTCATACAAGATTAGATAAGATTAGGAATGACCATATACGTGAATGAGTCGGAGTGGCTCCTATTAGTGAGAAAATGGTAGAGAATCGTTTGAGATGGTTTGGTCATGTTCAGAGAAGACCATTAGATACGCCAGTAAGAAGAGTAGATCAAATAATCTGGAGTCCGATTAAAAGAGGAAGAGGGAGGCCAAGGCGGATACTTGGCGAACTAATAGAGTAAGATCTCTTGGTGAATAATATACCGAAAGGTTTGGTTACTAATTGAGCGGAATGGCGTCGTATGATCCATATAGCCGGCCCCACCTAGTGGGATAAGGCTTTGTTGTTGTTGTTGAAAATGCAGTAGTCACTCTTATTGTACAACAACTTGATAAATGACCATAGACAATCTCAGAAATAAATGTTGCAAGGCAAGGTGTGTGCAATCAAATGAAGACAGGTTTCAAAAACAGAGAGAGAGAGAGAGAGAGATTCATACCATCATCTTCCAGACGAGGTAGCCAACCGGCCCTCCTTGGGTCTCGCCATCTTCTCCCATCCTGTAGCCCCCAACTCCGCCTCTCCTCACCACATCCTTCACGAATGCCACAGCTTCGTCCTTCCTCCCCCCGTCCCAATACAAAGATATCACCTTTTCGACCATGTTGAACCCCGGCTTGACTCCGACGCACTCCACCTCATTCAGCAGCGCCACCACGTCCTCCACCGCGTGCTCCCCTCCGATCAACCTCTCAATCCACCCACACGCAATCGATACCATTAGCTCCATCGTCTCCCCGTCGACCATGTTCTCCTTTCGGAGCCAATCGAACACCTCCAGCGCGCAGTAGGAATCCCTCCCCTCCTGCGCGAAGTACACGAGCACCAGCTGCAGCTCCCGCGCCGACAGCCGCTCCACCATCCCGCCGAGGACGTCGGAGGGCTCGCGCACCATGCGTTCCAGCTCCTCGATCGCCTCGAAGAACCCCTCCCCCATCTCCTCCTCGGTGTCGCTAGTCAGAACTCGGTCGAACCTCACAGCCTTCGGGGAAGTAATCCGAATCCCCACACCTCCGCGGTTCCAGCCATCGGAGGATAAATTAGACACCACGGCCGGAGGGGAGACGTGTTGAATCGTCTTGAGGCGTCGGAGGCTGAGGCCGCCGCTGCGGCAGAGGCGGCGGGGTGCGGCAGAGAGCCCCGGAAGCGGGGAGCAGAGAGGAGGAGCGAGCGCCATGTGTTTCAATTCGCCCGGGTACTCTCCATCGGAATTGGGGCTTTGGAGGGGAGAGAAGAGAAACCCTAGTGGTTTGATCGAGATGGAGGTGGACTGATGGAGTGCGTTGAAGTTTCTATTTCTCTGTGGTCTTCTATTATACTTTTGGAGCAGACTGCGGAGAGGAGACGTGTCCGAAGGAGGAACGAACACTAATTATGGGTTCGGGTATACCGAACACAAAAAAGAATAAGAAAAAAAAAGGATCGAATTCAACAAAAAACAAAACTGATCGAGAGAGAGAGAGAGAGTTAAGAGGTTGCACGAGGATCGCGTTTTATTTTAGAAATTATTTATTTGTCTCTATTATACGGATAAAAACATTTTCGTTACTTATATTTTATTCTGTATAAGATTTGCCTTCTATCTATTCTGTATCCAATATTTTAT
Source organism: Pontederia crassipes (assembly GCA_030549335.1). NCBI lineage: Eukaryota > Viridiplantae > Streptophyta > Magnoliopsida > Commelinales > Pontederiaceae > Pontederia > Pontederia crassipes. Next base: position 54,131,139 of record CM060196.1, on the reverse strand, counting down.
TCGCTATTGTTGTCCAAAGATAATTTTTCTCAAACGAAATAATAAAATAAGGTTATTGTTGATGTTAAGTTTTCTTATATTTAGACTTTTTTTAAAAAAATCTTTATTAATACCTTGTGACATTAACTAAATTAATTTTAAAATATTATTATAATAATCTGTTTAACTAAGACGGAAAATTACACTTAGAATGTTTAAAAAACGTGAAACAGAAACAATAATATGTTAAAATATCGGTAGCATAAGATTGTCTTACTAGTGTGACTCATTCTAATTAAATAAATTCATTGATTAAAACAAATAATATTTTCAATAAAAGATCAAATGTTTTTTATCTAAAAAATACTTGAGTGAAGAAATTAAATTTTAAAAATAAAATCAAAATGACGAGAATATAGATAATAAAGTTAACTATTATCAACATTAAATTGTTTCACAATAATGGGACGGAGTGACCTCAATGTATTCTCGTTCCTTGTCAAATATCTGCAACATTATGCAGCCATGATCTTGTATGCATATGTATTATGCAGCTATATCTTGTATGTATGTACATATACATACAAGATATTATAGCTGGATAATGTTGCAGACATTTCACAAGGCTGGTCGCGCCACGAGATATTTGTTGTCGGCATAGATTTTTTTATGGCTTTGGATTTCTTTGGTAATTAACTAATACAATGTTATTAGAGCCGGATCGGATTGGATGATCGGTCATTAAGACGATTTGATATAAATCTTAAAATCAAATCCCTCATTGAATCAAATTGAATCGGTCAAGACAAGTCAAAAATCAATTAAAATTAGGTTGAACCACGATTTTAAGGCCAACCCAATTTTGTTTATTATTTCTTAATAAACAAAATTTATTATTATAAATTTAAAAAATATCAATAAATGAATTTTCTCCGTGAATAAACACATTGAATCACCAATGTCCTCCTTTATTTATAGATATATCATTACTCTTATGTTGTTAATACTATGAATGTGAGATTATATTTGTACACTTTATTTGCTCTTTTTTTCTTCATTTAGTCCATAATTTACTAAGCTCTAAATTTTAACTTATGGATTATTATTTTATTCAAAATTTTAATATCATAAATGTATATTATAATATAAGTTATTATATTATATATAATATTTGTCATATTAAATAAATTAGTTAGAGATGAATGGTGCAAACTTCTTTGATATATGTATAATATACAATAAAACTATAACATACTTAATATAGTATAGTATTATATATTTTTAAATATATATATACACAAATTTTAAATTTCTTTAATTTCATATTTAATAAGTTCAAATTTAATAAATCACTAATTATACTATATATTTATTTATAGAATATATAATCTTTTCACAATATAATGGAAAAAATATTTAAAAAAATTTAAAGAATATAAAATTTATATATAATAATGAGATTCAATAAGATTTTCATTTAAGTGTGTAATAATTTTAACATCAAATCTTAAATTAAAATTTATGATTTATGTTTTTTTTTGCATAATTACATTTTGATACAGGTATATATCCAAAATATAATAACTTAATTTAATATACCATATTAAATATAATATTTTATTACTATTCGATACCACCGACCGGTCCAATCGGTTCCACCGGTTCAACCTAAAACAGACACCTATTCGGATCGTTGTCCGGCCCGATCATAATAACATTGAATTAATGGAGGGGTGAGATGGGATGATAAAGTGTGGTGTGTCATGTAAAAGATGATGGTACGAGGGATGAAAGTTTTATTTACTAAAAGGTTATTTTTATCCTTTATTATATATAAATGATTTATTTTTTTCTTTATTTTTGTTTTCCCTATTTTTCTATTTTATTATATTATTTATTTTTTAAAATTATTTTTTCATATATTTTAAAAAGTAAAAAATAATGTATGCATTCGTATAAGAGAAAAGATAATTTATAATGAGTGAGAGAGGGGGAGAGAGGGTTTAATTTAGAAACAAGAGAAAAAGAGGGGTTAGAGATTAATTTGATCTATAATTATTTATTCATTCTTATTTCATCAATTTGGTGAAATGAAAAATATGATATTTGAAGAATTTAACTAATCCACTTCACTCCTCTTAAATTAAATAAAAAATATAATCAAACATAATTTATCTAATTTCATTTTTTCATATTCCATCACATCCCTTTCAAATTTCTCAATCCAAATAGACCCTTAACGTGATTAAAATTTGCATATCATGCTTGGTCGTGGTAGTACATGTTTACCTCAGTAGTCGGACGCATCGCTTATTAGCTAGAAAATTGCAAGTTCGAATCCTCCAGTCGATGATTAGACAATCTTTTCTCTTACATTAGGTTTTATAATAAATACTATTTATCTTATTATAATATGAAGCATATATATTAATTACTATGAGAAATATTATTTCTCTTTTAAATTCTATATTTCTCCTTATTATACTTTTTATAGAGTACTATAGTATTGCATAATTAAATAAAATAATATATTTCTTAATTATTTTTTTATCTTAAATTATATAATTTCAAATATAAAAAGTTTCATTAATATATCATTAGGAGAATATATTTCATGATATTAATTGAATATGCTAACACATCATTTTTCTTACTTTTAATTTGATAATAAATATAATTAATTTTTATTATCATTGTAATATATGGAGCACATTATACCACTTATTATGAAAAATATATTTCTCTTTTAAATTATACATTTCTCCTTATTATATTTTGATATGATATTATTATATTGCATAACAAAATAGAATAATATCTCTAATAATTACATTTAGTCCCAAATAAATTAAACTGTATAATTACATGATAAGTATAATTTATTTGTATTATTTATATAATTAATAATTTTATGATCATGCACTTAATATTGATTTTATACATAATTTTTTCGTATTTAAATATAAAGTTGATATGATTTTGATATAAAAATAATATTTTTATGCATTATAATGGAAAAAATATGAAAATTTTATCATCTATGTTAATAATAATTTAAAATTTATTAGAGTTATGTGTAAATGCACTGCAAATTTAGTCTGACTTCGCCAGTGTCAGTATAGATTTTTATGACAAGCTTGATTTAACTTATTATCATATTTGACTTTTCCATTGTCCATGCATTTAGTAAATAAAATTAATTTAAGATAGCTAGGAACGATTGTGTAGTGCAGTAACAAACCTCTATTTTATTTTTTTTTCTTTTATTACTAAGGCTTGGTCTCCTTTTATAATAAAAAAATTACTTATGATAGTTAGATCAACATCATGAGTTTGGATATCTTGCATAATAAAATGCAGATGCTCATGAGTTTAGATCAAGATTGTTAATGTCAAAAATCAAATTTTAAATAAGAAATCATCTCTTTAAACTCAGTGAACTCCTCCGAGTTTATATGTAAAATCTTAGAGTTTATGTTCTTAGCAAAAAATGATCAAATCAAGTCGACTCTAAAAACTATGAATCATAATGCCTTAAGATTTCGAAGAAGGTCAATAAAATATTTTATTAATTTAATCTAAATTTTAATGGACTATAGGTGATGAAGCAATATTTGAAAGGGAATATAAGGAGTATGAAGAGAGAGAAAAATAAAAAATAAATTGAAAAGGAATTTGAGATTTGGCTATGAATAGAAAACAAACCTCTATTTTATTTTTTTTCTTTTATTACTAAGGCTTGGTCTCCTTTTATAATAAAAAAAATTACTTATGATAGTTAGATCAACATCATGAGTTTGGATATCTCGCATAATAAAATGCAGATGCTCATGAGTTTAGATCAAGATTGTTAATGTCAAAAATCAAATTTTAAATAAGAAATCATCTCTTTAAACTCAGTGAACTCCTCCGAGTTTATATGTAAATCTTAGAGTTTATGTTCTTAGCAAAAAATGATCAAATAAAGTCGACTCTAAAAACTATGAATCATAATGCCCTAAGATTTCGAAGAAGGTCAATAAAATATTTTATTAATTTAATCTAAATTTTAATGGACTATAGGTGATGAAGCAATATTTGAAAGGGAATATAAGGAGTATGAAGAGAGAGAAAAATAAAAAAATAAATTGAAAAGGAATTTGAGATTTGGCTATGAATAGAAAACTTGATTAGATTAATATTAGGAATTTAAATTTTGAAAGGAATTAAAAATATGATTAGAGAAGATATAGGAAAGGGAGAAAAGAAACATTATAGTGGAGTAGGATTTATGATTAGATTAAGGGTAGAAATTTGATTTTGAATTATGGTCCATAGGTTTAATGAATAAAAGACTCACAATTAGAATGTGATTAGGGCTTTTGAGTCTGAAATTATTTCAAGCAAACAAAATAATAATATTTGATAAAAAAACTAGGTGATAAAAATAATTTTTGATTATTAATTCAAAAATAGAAGATAACTATATATAAGTTATAATACAGAAAAATAATTTTGAGTGGGGTTGAGAATTAAGATAAGAATTAAAGATTTTTTTAGTAATTAATTAGGATCTCTCGTTGAAAGTTTATTATGTAAACAGATAAATTTATTCAGAATTAATGGTAGTAAACTTCACTTAACAACATGTATATATTACCCTAAAAGTGTTATGTTCTTCCTACACTAAGAGCCCTCAATTTTGAACAAAACCACCGCATCTCCGTTGTCGTTGAGGCATATAAATTGACAATAATAGAACTTGTCGACTGAAATATGGACATCAGAGAATATCCTAAAAGAGATTCACATGCAATTCAATAAAAGCATGATGAGACAATGATTCGCTGAAGTTCATAGTTTGTGTAGGAAATAAAAGCATACTCACATTTGATTTTGAGTCCATTTGAGGTATGTAGGGAATTCCAATATCAAGAATTTTCATCAGACCCTCGTACTCTTGACCTATGTATGAAGTATAATATGTATTGGATTGAGCTGCGCAAGTTATCGTGTGAAAATAGGGTTAGAAATCATGTCAAAAGATGTGACATTAGAATAACTACAAAATTTGACACTGATTCAATAGAATTATCACCTCGAGTGTACCACGAACTTATGGCATTGTGATCGACATGAATCAGATTTGAAATAAATTGATGGATGGATTGAGTTTTTGTTGATGAATGATAGATAAATTTGAAATAAATTAACTCGACCAAGGCTTTTGTTAGACTCATCTTGGCTTTTGCCTAATTCAAACACAATCATATTTTATACCCATGTTTTCTTTATGGTTGAAGCTAAAAGTTAAAAGAATAAGTAAAATTAAAGCAGCCTCTATGGACAAAGTAAAAGATACTTAATTGAAAAATAATTAATTGGAGTCTTTATGCGTGATGATAGAAGTGAAATCAATAGTCAAATGCAATCAATCAAGTAGTATGACTGGGATTAATTGATAATTTTAAATGGGACCGAAATTGATTCATATTGATTGATAATTAATAATTGATTATATAGATAATTGTTATAATTGATAATAAATTATTTACTTTTAAATAATAATTGTTATAAATATGAGCAATTATAAATTGTTTAACATCAGTGCATATTAATATGATTCATATTATTATTGATCTGTGATCCTACGAACTTTGTTATGCTCGTTGAATTTTTTTTCTCCAATATTTGGATCCGTACATGAGAAGTAAATGATAATGACGCGGTGGTTGGTGGCTTATCTGATGATTGACATTCACATGAATATAAATATTGATAGGACCTATATTGTATATATGTAAACTCATAACTTACATGTCATTGTATATTGTATAATTTGTTTCCACTAAGATCAAGTTAATTGTATAAATTGCTTTCGTTACGATTGAAACTATTCTATGCAAGTCTTTCACTGATGTAAATCAACATATTGACTAGTTGAAGTCAAAGAAAAAAAAATCAAGTTATGAAATTGAGTAGTGCCTTTGAGATGATCTCTAATAATGTGTTACAAGTTCTCAAGAATATTACATTAATTGATAAAGATTACAATGGTTGCTTCTCTCCCGTTCCTCCATTTTTGTAAATATTGCTTCTAACAATAAATTGTTTCATCCCTTGTCCGCAAATGCACTTAATGGCTTTGCTTATTGTTAATTCACTATCATGCGATCATCGTTAGTTCATTGCCATTAACTTACCATCCCCCATGGTGAGACTTTTTTTTTTGTTTCTCAATATTTTCATAAATTTATTGTTTCTCTTTTGTTGTTCTAAATTAACTCTTAGATTTTTTTTCTTTTGTATATCCCGATACCCGCCTTCAGAATTGTTCAATAATTCAACTTATTAATTTTTTTAGTAAGATAGATAAGGCCGCAACTTAACATTATTTTATTTAATAACTTATATCTTCACGATATAAGATTTCCTTACTTGCTAACTCAAATGGCTTCTATTTACATAAGACAAATGTTATAATTTATTTCACAAAAATCATATATTTTGTAATATAACATATAGTTGAATTTGTTTAAATTTATTCGACCTGAGTTTTTTTATTATATTATCACTATCACCTACTTGGACGATACCAAATGTTAACAAATAAATTTAACATGGTCACCATAACCAACCATTATATAGCATGTGCAAATGTAGTAATGTCATTGGCAATGTTATATTTTTTTAATTAAATATATTTGAAAATATAGACTTTATGATATAATGATGTGACTTTATGTTACAAGTTTACAAGGAGGCAAACGAGTTTAGTTAACTCTTAATTTAGGTACACTTGAATTTTTATGTGACTTCGATCAATCAACATTAAATATTTATATAAGTGAAAGGTTGTCATACAATAAAGTTAATTTTAATGGAAGTGAACTAATTAATATCCAATGATCTTTACATTGTGTGCTCATATTTATATGTTATTTGTTATGTTCATCTCAATATTCATATTCATGTGCAAATCAATCGTCATAAAAGTCATCAATTGTTTAGTAATCGTTATTTATTTATCCTATACAAATTAAAATATAGAAAAAGATTTATGAGCATAAAATATTCAATATGTACAGTTTAAAAAGTAATCAAATTGAAAATGTCAAAAAGATCGATCAATATGTCAACATAATAATGAATAATCAATTTGCATAACCATCATAATTGATTTCAATGTCAATCATTTCTAATTAACCATTTTCAACTATCCAATATCTATTTCAATTATGCATGCCTATTATCAAACAATTTCGATATCAATTATGAATCATTAATATTTAAACAATCATCAATTGGTCATAATTAATTTGGCACTAATTAATATTTGTCATTTAACCATTATATTTCAACTATAATAATCAATTGATCATATGGCTATAATTATTAATCAATTATTATTTATTCATCAAGTCGTCAACTATAAAGGTTACCATTTGAAATTTCATCATCTCTAAATAAATCAATTATACATCGCCTATTCGTTATAAGAACATGAGTAAAACAATGGACTTGTTTCTATGTTTGCATCGAGACACCCCTATAATAGTTTGTTTGGTCAATTTTTCAAAACATGAGGTTCGTCTCGAAATTTTCAAAATCACTAATAATTATTCACAAAAACAATAACAATAATATTTCTACCAATATTGTAAGACCTGACTCGGCCTTCGACCCGGATTGCTCAATGGGTCAGGCGGACCGTCGGACCAGGTCGAATCGAATGGTCAGATTGAATTATAATAAATTAATATAATTAATAAAAATATTTATAAATTAAGCATAACAACACAACACAATCAATTGATAAAAGTTTTAAACATTAATTGATAAAAATTTAAACATTAATTGCCCCAGGCCGGCCAAGGCACCGCCAGGTGGCCAGGGCACGCCCTGGCCGACCAAGCACGGTTAGGGCATGCCCTGGCCAACCATGTTGGATCTAAGTTTTAATGACATATTAAATTATATTTTGATGATACAAATCTCGAATGATTAAAGATAAAATGCTAAAAAGTTTAAAGAAAAAGAGATAACTTGATGCACTATACTTTGATTAAGTAATTGACACTGATCTTATTAGTTTTGGAGAAATGTGGAATTGTAGAGAGTTCTGTTAGCTTTCCATAGACTCCAAGATCATCTAATTTGGATAACTGTGCAGAAAGTTATGCTCAAAATAGTGCAGGGCGGTCAACCTGCCGGTCGAAGTTATGAAGGCCGGTCGAGACAGTCCGATCGGCCGATCGGAAATACCGTTCGACCGATCAAGGCATAAGCTGCTCAAATGAAAACTACGAGACTGTACCGATCGACGTATCGGTCGACATTCTGGTCAACCGACGAAGTGCTGAAGCTGCAGAAATGAGCGCAACGGTCATATAGACCGGTTCATTAATGCGGTCAACCGATCAGTTGCGGCAAATGAGGAAAATGAGCCAACGGTCATATAGACCGGCCTATAAATGCGGTCGACCGGTCCATTACTGAAATGAACAGTAACATCTATAATTTGAGGAGAAAAATGTGAAATTAATTCTGGACGGATTTTTCACATACCAGAGCCTATAAAATGAGTGTCAAGTCCAGAAGCAAAAGAACGAATCCAAGCATTGAAGCAAAACTTCAAGAAATCAAAAGGAGATCATTTTCCTTAAAGTTATCATTTTAGAGCCTTATTTCTTTCTATCTTCTCTTCTTGTGAGTGTTCTATTATAAAAGAGTGAAACTATTTTTTAGAAAGATTGTGAGAGCTCCTATGTAAAAGAGGTTCCAAATCTTACCTCTTGAGCGAAAGAAAAGATTAACTTCCTAGGAGGAGAGGTTGTCTTGCCTCTCAAAGCGGAGAAAAAGGTGATTGTGTAAAGGACTTTCTTCCTTGTCCCATTTGGAACAAAGAAAGGGATTAGTGAAATCTCCGACGGTATCGAGGTCGAGAAGTCGGAGCGGGAACGTAGGCTAAGGTGTGGCCGAACCTCGTCAACAATCACCCGTGTTCATTGTGTTTGATTTCTCTCACTCTATCTTCCTCTCATATTGTGTTTATTATCTGAATTGCAAAGGTTTTAAAAATCGATTTTGTGCTTCCGTGACGAATTTCATGAAATCGATATTTTCGGTTAAACACCATTTCACCCTCGTCTTGGTGCCCTTTGGGATCATACAATTGGTATCAGAGCGGATTGCTCTTATTTTAAGATCAAATCATTTTACGATTTAATCATTTGAAGATTTGATCACCTTATTTTAAGATTTAACCATCTTTAGAGCATGGTACCATTTTTTGAAGAATGATATTCCATTTTTGACCCACCGAGTTTTAAAGACTTCTTTTTCTTCTTGGAAAATTAGAATGAAGGCATATTTGTGTTCAATTGATTTTGATATGTGGAAAATTATAAAAAATGGTTTTGAAAAGCCGAAGAAAATTTTGAATGGTGTTTTCATTGATCTTTCTTTCTTTGAATACGATGATTTTCAAATATCGATCGAAAAACTTGACTACAATGCCAAAAATGCCTTTTATTCCTCTTTAGATTCTTATGCCATGAATCTTATTTTCAAATGCTCTACTTCTCATGAGATTTGGCAAGTTGTATTAAATAGTTATGAAGGAAGTGACTTTGACAAAATGAGCACATCGGATGTGGACAATGAACAAAATGATGATTATGCATCTACAACATCCAAAGATGATGGATTATGCTTAATGGCAAAAAGTATGATCGCCGGATCGAACCTGCGCGTCACCGAACCGAACGCCGAATGTCGAACGCCGATCGTGGTCGCCAGCTGCCGGTCGTCGAACGCGCGTGCGAATGACCAATGGAAGTGACGAAATGAAGTTACGAAGGAAGCCGACCCTAAGATGCTTGCGAATTTTTTTTTAAACGTGAACCAGTCGGATCATACAAAACCGACGGATCTACTGTCAAACTTGGGTTTTGACCGATTCAACATGGGCCAAAGGGTGATCCGGGTCCAGGCCGACCCGAGACCCCTTTGATGGCCGAACATTGATCCGATCGGTCCGACCGGCCGGGCCGGACCGGATTTTAAATCCATAGTTTTTACTTATGGATGGAACAAATTTATTACTATCTCAAAATTTGTTCTCATTTCAATTAAACATAATTTATTTTCTTAGCATAAGAACATGTCCACTTCTATTCTTTTTTTGCCAATCCCGATTCAATACATATCCAACGTGTACAAGTTGAAACCAACGATCCAACTCAGGTGACGTCCGCAAGCTAGAAGCCAGTCTGTTAAAGCTGCAGTAGTTCACTGCTTAGAGGCCCAGCCCAAGCCCACAACATACTCGTCGAAATTGTCCTTTCAAACAGTGCACCAGGATAAAATATAAAAGGTAATTTCTATACTAAAATCTCTCACCTATCCTCTGTTCTCTGCGCCCAAAAGCTCCTCCAGGTTAGGGTTTTGTCCTCTGCCTTTAAATCCTTGCTTAAAGTGTTTGCAGGTGAAAGTGTTTGCAACAATCAGGATCTTTTCTTCCTGCCTTCTAACACTTCACCTCTTTTGTCTCTCTCTTCCAGCAGTTTAGCACATTGAGTTGTTGTCTGCAGGTAGAGAACTCTACAAGATCTTGTTCTTTCCTTCCTTTGCTTCTCCAGATACTGCTGATTTTGATGTGGCAGGTTCTCACATCCTGCTGGCAATCACCACAAGCAGGAAAGAAAAAAAGAAGACAATGGACAAGAAATGGGTTTCGAGCACCCAGCAGCTCCAAGAAAATAACAAGAAAACTTTGGGTAAAAATGGCTCAAGGATATCTTCACTTCTCTTCCTAGCCTTCTATTTATAGTTTTTCCTGTTATAAATAACTAACTGAAATATAGTGTTAAGTCTGTTACATGTCTTATGTTAAAACTACTAAAATGGTTACATGTCTAATATTCAAATGCTGAAACCCTCTTCTCCTTATTGGTTACTGTCACTTTTCATCCTTGAGGTCTAAACCTTGAGTATAATCTTTTTTAGGTGCATTATCAATTTGAAAATATTCTCACTGAAGATGACTTCTCTGATAAATCTTGTAAAAAAAAGTAGGACAATCCAAACCAAAGCTTTATGGAACTTGTGAGAAACCCACATGCTACTGACCAAGAATTTGTAACTATAAGAAATGGCCCACAAAGCTTTCTACATGTATGGTGACTGATCCCCTGAGCTAGTGGCCACTTCATATAGGTTTGCAGAAATAAGTCCTTTGCATCACCCTGTAGTTGGCTTCTGATATAGTCTGAAATTGTTGGTAGTTTATGACCATACATAGTTTCAAAAGGATATCTATATGGTTATACATTCATTTGTTGACTGTTTAGGAACAAGTGAAAATGATGTTGAACATCTCTGTAATAAAAATTATCTGGAACTTCTTCTGAATCAATATCAATCATAAAAAGATATATCGTTTGTCCGTGAGTCTGATTGACTAATAGCCATTTGATAATATGATTCATATTTTTGTAGATTAACCTGTCTTAGAAGTTGGTGAGGAGATATATAACATATATTATCCTTACTTTTAGTCATTATGTCTGCAGGAAACTCCTCTTTTATAGGCATAGCAAATGTAGATAATGCATTAGAATTGACCACAGAAGTAACTAAATTAGGAATAGGTTGTACAATTTCTAACTTTTTCTCATGTGACTTGACTACTTCATGAGCTTGCATTAAAATTTTAGCTTCAGATTTGAATGGGACAAATCTTATTTGTAGAGATTTCACAAAATGAGACCATGAACTTAATTGCTTATTCTGATGCATCCAACTGTACCACTGTTGTGCCTCTCCTTCAAAAGCCAAAGTGACCATTGTAATTTTAGACCCTTCAGATATATGATAGAAATTCAGAAATTGTTTAGCCTTCAAAATTCATCCCATAGGATTATTTTCAAAAGATTTAGGAAGCTCCATTTTAGCATTACCAATACATGCATTGGAATCCATTCTTCCCATAAGATGACTTGAAACATTATCTTCAATATTAGGATTATCCCCTGAATCATTTTTAATATCAGTAGCAATTAATCTACCGTTCAGATAATCAAATTTCATTCCAAGAATTGCTATAGAATCATTTACAAAAGTAAACTTTTCATTAACAAAAGAAATCTGTTGTTCCATCAAAGCCTGGAGCCTAACATGGATTCACCCATTCTAGACCATCTAATCTCATCTGCCATGATAATAGAATGCAGGGAATTTTCTGAATTGCAGAATTCTTTATAACATTCAAGAACTACACCACGTTGACAATTCTGATCAAAAGCTTATCAAGATTTGCAGAAATCTTTCCCAAATTGATCAAAATCTTATTAGAATTGTAGAAACAAATCAATGATTGTCCAAGAATGTCAAGATTTGTATCAGGATTTGCAGAAATCCTCCTTGAGAATGCCAAGACTGATATCAGAAATTGTAGAAATTCAACAAAAACAACAACAAAAGCACCAATGTTAAAGCTGCAGAGCTCACTACTTTGAGGCCCAGCCCAAGCCCACAACATACTCGCCGAAATTGCCCTTTCAAATAGTGCACCAGGAGAAATATAAAAGGTAATTTTTGTACTAAAATCTCTCACCTATTCTCTGTTCTTTGTGCCGAGAAGCTCCTCCAGGTTAGGGTTTTGTCCTCTGCCTTTAAATCCTTACTTAAAATGTTTGCAGGTGAAAATGTTAACTGGATCTGGTCATATTTATCTCCATGTGCGTGAGTCTCTTTCTATAGCAGCAATCAAGATCTTTTCTTCCTGCCTTCTAACACTTCATCTCTTTTGTCTCTCTCTTCCAGCAGTTTAACACGTTGAGTTATTGTCTGCAGGTAGAGAACTCTACAAGATCTTGTTCTTTCCTTCCTTTGCTTCTCCAGATACTACTGATTTTGATGTGGCAGGTTCTCACGTCCTGTTGGCAAGCACCACAAGCAGGAAAGAAGAAAAGAAGACAATGGACAAGAAATGGGTTTCGAGCACCCAACAGTTCCAAGAAAATAACAAGAAAACTTTGGGTCTTCACTTCTCTTCCTAGCCTTCTATTTATAGTTTTTCCTGTTACAAGTAACTAAGTGAAATATAGTGCTATGTCTGTTACATGTCTTATGCTAAAACTACTAAAATGATTACATGTCTAATATTCAAATGTTGAAACCTTCTTCTGCCTTGTTGGTTGCTGTCACTTATAATTGTTGTTGATTGTTTATAATACAGTCCCATTGAGCCCCATTAATTCAGTTGGTCGATGATGAAACTTTCTACAATTTTTTTTATATTCGCAAGAATTAGAGCTTGAAATATGCTTAAGCGGGGAAGAGTCTATTGAATTTAAACCTGTGGTTCTACAGATGAACAAGACGGACCAAGTATCTCATTTTGTTTTTTTTCTCTTAACCGCCGGTTCGACCCTGTCCTTTCCTTAAGTGCCCTCTCGCCCACTTCCAACTCATCCGATCTCTCATGCCATCGACGGGTCAGGTGTCGCTCGATCTTCTCGCAAGTCGACATAAAAGAGGCATAGTAGGGTCTTAAAATTTCTACTAAACAAGGGTTCGTCCTGCGTTGATCCGCTTGGCGATCTCAAGGATTAAGAAGTCTCTGCCTCCGGTTTGATCGCCGAGCCCGCAAGGTTCCTCTCCTCTTCTCTCCTTCGCCGTTTCCTTTTATTCTCGATTCCATTAGTATATCGGTGAATCGCGATTGGGGTTTTCTGCCCTTGCTTGGAGATCGAAACGTTTTTTATTTCGATGCTTACTGTTTGTAGGATTAATTTGAGGGATTTTACTCGATCTACATAATTTGCTTCATATATAGAATCACTTGTTTTATGAAACAAATTATGTAGATTCTCTGTATGCCAATTGTTTTCTTGTTCTAATTTTATTTAGAGTTTTTGTCGACATAAGCTTAGCGATCAATTTTGGCCGTATTACTTGCATCGCATTATTGTCCGCTAAAATGATGCATATCTTTATTGCTACCTAATTGGTAATCCAAGACCTTTTAATAGGAAAAAATTATTACTTAGTTATTTTTTATTTATTAAATAATAAAATAAACTCCGCCTATATTTTATAGCCGGTCCCAAGCCCGGATAAAGGAGGGTTGTGCTAGGCACAGCCAGCGTAAAACTCTGTCGAATCTCAATAGAGCGGAATGACGTCGTATGATCTATGTAGCCGACCCCACCTAGTGGGATAAGGCTTTGTTGTTGTTGTTGTAAATAATAAAATACTAGGCCATAAATAGATTACTTCTAAGAAGTATTTTTTAGAGGTTAATGACAATGTTGTCAAAATCGCGTCTCAGGACGTAAAATCGTACGATTTTACGATTCCACCTTTGAAAAATGTGCTTGATTCCACTTTGAGACGTTTTCGGCCAGCACGCGGTAGAATCACGTGCGGGAGCGTAGAATCACCAGAGACGCACGTCTCCAGCGGTTCCACTTTTTTTTGCCGCCTATTTAGTGGGTCACGTGGTCACACCACGTGATTGCAAACCCATAAGGACGGAAAAAAAATCGATGATGCCCTAGGCCCCTACTTACCTCCGCTTGCTGTCGTCGGTTGTTGATGCCTGCCGGTGGTTGTTGACGCCTGTCGGCGTGTGGTACAGTCGCCTGCCGCCGTGTTTTCCAACCGTCTGCCGCTCTGCTCTGCTGCCGCCTGCCGCTCTGCTCTGCTGCCGCCTGCCGCTCTGCTCTGCTGCCGCCTGCCGCTCTGCTCTGCTGTCGCCTGCCGCCTGCCATTTCTGCCTCCGTGAATCATCGGTACACCCCTAGTCCCCTTCTCCTCTCTCCCTCAATCTCTCTCTCTCTCTTCGTTCTTTTTCTCTTGCACCATTCTTTTTCTGGCGCCATCCTGTTTTGTCGTCGGTCTGCTCCCTGTTGTCTCCCTCCCTCCCTCCCTGCGTGAGCAATGGAGACCTCGGCGCCTCTCAGTGCTTCCCTGCTCTCGAGAGACGCGGGGTCTACCTGCTCACGAGCAAGGAGTGTCGAGGTCTCTCTGCGTTCGCGAGCAGAGGTGTCGAGGTCTCCCTATTCGCCCAATGCAGCAGAGAGGCCGGTCGAATTTTTTAGTTGAGTTTTGAGTTTTGATTAGCTTGTATTGTATCATGTATTTAGGTAAACAAAAATGGCATCCGGTTCGGGTTCAAGAGTTGGAAACACAAGTTTGACGATTTAAAAAAATAATATATTAAAAAAAATAATATGGTAGACTCGGCCGTGTCGTGTTACCATGGATTTAAAACCCGGCCCGGCCCGGCCGGTCGGACGAGTGTCCGGCCATCAAAAGGAGTCTCGGGTCGGCTTGGACCCGGATCACCCTTTGGCTCGTGTTGAACCGGTCAAACTCGACGGTTTTGTATGACCCGGCCGGTTTTTCCGCAGGCATCTTAGGGCCGGCTTCCTTCGTAACTTCATTTCGTCACTTCCATTGGTCATTCGCATGCGCGTTCGGCGACCGGCAGCCGGCGACCACGATCGGCGTTCGGGGCGTTCGACATTCGGCGTTCGATTCGATGACGCGCACGTTCGATCCGGCGACCGGCGACCATTATCTTCGATCCGGCGGCATGCACACAATCCGGTGACTGCTACCTTCGATCCGGTGATTTTTTCCCTCTCGATTCTTAGTTCGTCGAGTTAGTTACTTTGTTCCCCGATTCTGTCCTGGCCAGTGGCCGCGCTTGCCCTGGCTGGCCAAGGCACTGGCCGGCCAAGCGCGGCTAGGGCAATAGGGCGTGCCCTTCCTAGCCGCGCTTGGCCGGCCAGGGTGCCAGGCAGCCACGCGCTTGGCCGACCAGGGCGTGCCCTAGCCGCACTTGGCCGGCCAGGGCGCCAGGCGGCCAGGGCACGCCCTGGTGACGCATTGGCTGGCCAGGGTACGCCCTGGCGGTGCCTTGGCCGGCCAGGGCGTGCCCTAGCCGCGCTTGGTCAGCCAAGGCGTGCCTTGGCCGGCTAGGGCACGCCCTGACGGCGCCTTGGCCGGCTAGGGCATGCCCTAACCGCGCTTGGCCGGCCAGGGCGGTGCCTTGGCCGGCCAGGGGCAATTAATGTTTAAATTTTTTATCAATTAATGTTTAAAATTGGTCGGTCCGACCTGACCCGTTGAGCAATCCGGGTCGGGTCTTACAACATTGCGTGTTAAGTGTTCACAATTTACGTTTTTTTCACGGCCCTCCGTGTCGTGTCCATTTTACGTGTTTGACAACATTGGTTAATGAGTATCTATAACTTTGATATAGAGCGCTTATTTCTTAATTTTCCTTTTATAATTCATAATTAAATTGATTATATACTTTCTATATGAAGTATATATATATTTATTGGACTAATTTGGCAATAAAAAGTATCACCTAAAGCTAAGGCTAAATAAATTGTGACTGTTGAATTAATTATATTTGTTAAAATGCTTGATCATGAACATCGAATAATTAGGTGATCTTGTTGCTTACCATCCAAATTTGATTTTTAATTCTTTCTTAAGGCTAAGGCTAAATAAATTGTGACCCTTGAATTAATTTTATTTGTTAAAATGCTTGATCACGAACACCGAATTATTAGGTGATCTTGATGTTAATCAAATTCACTCTTTAACTATAAAATAAATTAATACATAACTATTTTATTAATCTAATAAGAAAAAAATAATGTTGTATACTTGTTCTACATTGAATGCTCTACATATGCATTTTTCTCTTTTTTTATTTATTAAACCGGTAATGCAAAATATAAGAAGATTATTTTTGTATAATAGACAAAACAGTTTTCTGATATTCTAAATAGTGACAATATTTCAAAGTTTTCTTGATGAAAATATTTCAGAGTGGAAAAAAAAGAGTAGTAATCTTGTAAGTTAATTGAGTGAATGCATCTTTGCTAAAAAAAACATAAAAATGTAGTGACTGCATGATTAATTCCACCCCTCAAAAGAAAATTACTATTGCCACGTAGATATTGCCCTAAAAAGGTTATTGATATAGATATTATTGTGATCGCTAGAAATATTATAGAGTAATAAGTAATTCACACCACAGGATTAGTATGATGATGCCATTGGTGTTGCTGTCACTCACTTTGCGGCCACCATATATGAGCCAAATTTTAATTTTATGTCTCCAGAGAAACCTGTGTTTTCCAAATATAGCAGGTCAAAATGGTGATTAGTTTAAAGATGATGGTTTTGTTCTTATCTTGTAGATTGCAGATATAGGATGTTTAATTATTGTAAAGCGATAGTTTCATGTAGCCGAATCTCATGAACATGGATCAGGCGTCGTATGATCCATGTAGCCGACCCCACCTAGTGGGATAAGGCTTTGTTGTTGTTGTTGTTGATAGTTTCATGTGTAATCTTACATATACAACAACAACAAAGCCTTATCCCACTAGGTGGGGTCGGCTACATGGATCATACGACGCTATTCCGCTCTATTAGTAACCAAACCTTTCGGTATATTATTCACCAATAGATCTTGCTCTATTAGTTCGCCAAGTGTCCGCCTTGGCCTTCCTCTCCCTCTTTTAATCTTACATATATGTTATTAAATTGATTAGTGTTGATTAAGATGTTGAATCTTTTATGTGAGTTGACCTCTAAATGCTAAAGCTTATAGATCTTATAGTACAAGTTTTGATTGTCATGCTTTAGGAGATGAGATTTGGATTTGAGACCATGGAAGAAATGGGGCGGACGTTGAAGGCAATTGTTGAGGATGATTATGAGGTATCACACGCTAATTTGTTGATAATATTCCAAGAACTATTGCGAAGATTTTGGTATTAACTTGGAAGTAACATGGAGTACCAATTTTTTTGGATCAATTCATGAGTTATCCTTCTTTAGTGTTTACAACAACAACAACAACAACAAAGCCTTATCCCACTAGGTGGGGTCGGCTACATGGATCATACGACGCCATTCCGCTCTATTCGTTGATCCATGTTCATAAGATTCGACAGGATTTTATGTTGGTTGTCGGGGCCTAACACAACCTTCTTTAGTGTTTAATTGCATGAAATTGTTACGTTGTTTAGTTTAGGGACATTACCATGTTCCTTTGACCTTAAATTGATACAGAAGAAGGGTTGTGATGACTACCAGTAGCAAATGACAAGCAATTCATCGGTTGTACTTTGTGTCTTTTGCCCTGTTTAAAATTTGTAGATTTTCCTTCTAAAAAAATTTGTAGATTTTGCATCTGATGCAGTTAGAGTGCTTGGCTTGGATGCTGCATGTTGGGGATTGTGCATTCATATGATATAAATGGAATCTTCATTAGTTATGATTTCTGGTGATGCTCTTTCATTTGTCATGTTGTAATTATGGAGTGGGAGATAATAGATTTGTTTCTGCAGAATTGAACAATTTCATCTCATGATACAGGAATGCATTCAGCAGCAAAAGATGTTTTGTCATCTGAATTTTCCTTGATAGCTCTATGGACTGATGTCTAATGACATCAAATTGGTTTTTCTTATAAATCTTTGGTTCCATTGCTTATATAGAAAAGCATTATGATCTCTTCTGTCTAATGACCAAAAGCAGGATAAAAGAAATCTTCTCTCCTCCTCCTTATGGTGATCTCAATCTGTATGTCTTTTTTCAATTTGCTAAGTCTTCACATGGGGGTAGCCCACAGTTACTAATATCTATTGTGAATTAATAACAACTAATTAAATATGAGAAGTCGAGATGCGATGAGTGTACTTAATTGTCAGCAAATTGAAGGTACAGTTTTTCTTCTTCGATGGAAGTAAAATTAGATAGGAAAAAGTCAACTAGAGAAACAATTGATAATATTTGTTCTTCACTCTTCCTGCTATTCTTCATTCCTACTTTCAAATGCTTATAGTCCATGAGCTTTGAGTAACTATTTTGGCGCAACTAGATGGCTGAGTTGCTGATATTTTTGTTGAGAGTTATCCTTCATGGAAATCTCAAAGGAGAAAAAAAGCTTTTATGGATATTTATCACCTTTCCTTTTCTTTAAACCTTAGCTATTGAGGAAAATATAATGTTTATTTTTTTTAATTTATCAGAATTTCCTTTTTCTTTGAGAGGGATTGATTAGAATTTCTGATCCAGACTCAACAGAGGAAGCAAGCTGCTGCAGATGTTTTATACCAGTATTCACGATTTGCCATGGTCTGCATAGGAGAGGGAGTTCGGCCTACTGATCTCAGGTTACACCTAATGAAGGTATATATTATTCTGCTTTGTGATTCCTTTTGCATGATTATTTGATGGCTTCAGAATGTTCAGTAATCACTATTACTCTTTTTTTTTGAGAGAGCGAATCACTATTGCTCTTTAAGAATCTATCTAATATAACCAATCAAATTCTTGCCATCACTTTTATGAATCTTTCCTAAAAGTTATTTTTGTGTATTCCAAGGCCCTACTAAAACATAAATTAATGAAATAGGTATCACCATACATGGCATATGTGCTTCAGGACTTGCATACAGCCATTGAATCCTTACCAAAGGCAGATATCATACTATAAAGTATCTATGCTAGAAATTTGGCATATGTGCTTCAGGACTTGCATACATATAAAGTAGCTATGCTAGAAATTTCAAGGAACAAATGCATTTTCTTTAGGGTAAAGAGGATAACAGACATTTTGTCAGCCATCCATTTTATTATAAGAACTTTAACACAGCAGGAATGTACATGCATTGATAATTACAAGGCAAATTACTTACTACTCCCACAGTCTTTAATCAAGCCACCTTTCATTCCAACTATATTTTCTGTATAAGTTCTCTCATTTTGAAAGATATATCCATTCCTTTATATAGCCCATAGTACTAATTGCTGCTAGCCTTCATCTGGATACACACGAATCCTTGCAGCCTGTCTGAAGAACACATCCAAATTTAAGGGCTAAAATGTGCATCATGTATACCCTGGATTACCTCCATGAACCATAAGGAATTATTTTTTGGTCAGCATCCGTTTTAGGTGACAATCTTTCAGCTCTTGCATGAAATTGCATTGTACTTGAATGTCTTGATCTTTATCTATGTTGTCATTTTCAAGATAATGCTGGAAGCTACATAGGCTTTAGGTTGGAAACCAACATTAACTAACCTGATATTATTTAGTGGGAAGTTTAGTTCTATATTCTACCTAGGAAAGCTTTCTGCAATTCTTGGTCAGAATAAATAATTCTGGAAGTTGGTCTTATATCCTCACTAGGAGTCTAAAAGAATATTTAAACATCTATTTCGTATGTCATAATAGCAAATAGTTTATGCATCCCCATCATTGAAGGAGAACAAGTGTTTTTTCCTAGTGGATCCAAACTAATCTTGAGTAAATAATTTTGCAGGAGATTTCAGGAATGCCGACTTCCTTGAAGAAAGAGCCTTCGCCAGGAGAAGCTTTTCCGGATTTTGTTGGTGAGCCATCATCTTCCAGGTCAATGAAAGGAGAGAAATCTCATAGTTGCTGACTCATATCTGGAAGATGTTAGCGACTCTTTTATGTCTAAGCTTCAATTCGTTAAAGTTAGTAACAATTGGCACTTTGCAAGTTTCTTAAGAAAGTTGAGATACAAAAACAGAAGTGGAGGTGATCGAACTCTCTAAAGAATTAGGATATGCTTTTTTTTGTAGATGTGGTTATTTTGCTTTAGACTGTTGCGGATCGAGATTCTTGTGGGGATAACAAAACTATACAATTTGTGCACTGGTCAACCGAGCTGTGTTCTTGGAGGGGAACCTGCCAAATGATGCAAAAAGGAAAATAAAAAAAAAGAAGATTTGACTTGTATCTTTCTAATCGAGTGCTGCTCTTGTTCGCTCTATTTGCTAAAAATACATTTTATGAAATAAAAGGAGACCCTTATATATAACTAGGATTTGTAATAATAGAATACTTATCCATAATATATTAAATTATGTGTGCAATTAAGATTAGACTAAAATAAAAATAAAGTAAACTAAAAAAATATAATCATATAGACCCAGCGTTAATTTATATAGATATGAGCTATCATATGCTTTGTAAAGTCACTGATATTAAGAATAAAATAAATTGAAACTTATTTCATGATTAAATGAACTAATTACAATTCTTAATACATTTTCAACATATATTATAATATAAATAAAAATTAGTAGAATAATATATATAATAAAGTATTTAATTTTTATCACAGATTAATTTCTTCGTCGGATACCGAATAATTTCATCGTCGAATATTATTCATTAATTATTTAATTTATAATTTTATTGGAGCAGTGGATAGTAACCATCCTTAACCGTCCAATAGACATAATGGCATTTGATTATAAATAAAATATTTAAATAAATTTTAGTATTATGAAATAATGAAGAAAATAATATTCCGTAAATACATTAACGTTACATAACCTCGAGCAGCCATTTATTAAAATTAAATATTAATCCATTTTTTGATTGATTGTTAGCAAGCATTGAAATTTTATTGGAGTAGTTAATAATAACCATCCATAACCATCCAATAGACATACTGTCATTTAATTATAAATAAATTAATTTTAATAAATTTTAGTATTATGAAAGCTATTAAATAAATATTATTTTAATAATGGTAGATTTACTTTAGTAACCGTCTCCTTGATCCTTCTTACATGTAATGTCTTTCTTATAAATACCACAAGGAAATCAACTTCAATCCATGTTCCTCCACATTCTTTCGTCCTGATGAGATTCTTTCTTCTGTTGTTTTTTTTATGTAGTTTACTATGTAATTATTTCCTTTTT
Source organism: Pontederia crassipes (assembly GCA_030549335.1). Lineage (NCBI taxonomy): Eukaryota > Viridiplantae > Streptophyta > Magnoliopsida > Commelinales > Pontederiaceae > Pontederia > Pontederia crassipes. Next base: position 54,109,389 of record CM060196.1, on the reverse strand, counting down.
TATCTTTAGCAATTAATTAGCCATTATGTATTCATTTATTATTTACCTAATTAATTCAATTTTTATCTCATTGATATATAAGTATATTTTAGAAGTTTCATGTTTATTATATGGCTTATTTTTTAACAGGTTTGATCCGACAATTCGGAAGGTACATAATCTTCGTATATTCTTTATTTTTTATGCCTATTTTCTTAGTGTATATATATAAAATTATATATATATTAATTACATTATTTATCTGTAGAATTATTTTAAATTATATTTATGAATTTTTTACATGAATTTTTTAAGATAAAAGTGAAACATTTAATTAATCTTCTTAGAAATATAAATAAATATTTCTAATTAAAATTTTTTAGAGATTACTAATGCAGATGCCTCATCATAAATCATCCTTCTTATCATAAAATAATTATCTATGTTAACTATCCTCTTTTACAATAGTCGATTAATTAAGTAGTGGTTCGTTATGCCCACTCTTTCAATATGTATCACCCACTCTCTAATAAATATTGCATTTATCTAACTGTGAAAGATACATAAGTGTCCTTAACAATTTATAATTTATTAGAATATTATTTTTTTATGCATATTATTCAGAAAAATATTATAAATAAATAATTAGAATATTAGTTATGAAAACGTATTTGACAGTTATTGGAAATATTAGTATTATATACTATGTTAAGCTAATCTGAAAATAAAATATAAACAAAAGATCACACGTTGCACTCAACTTATTAAGATGAAATTAGAATAAATGAAAAAATAATTCAAGTTTAAGTAAATTATATAGATAGGTGCTATTAAGTGTACCTATAATAAAATAAAGTAAAATTAAGTCAATATAATCATGTAGACCGGTTTAATTAATGTTACTATAGACTATCATATGCTTTATAAAGTCACTTATATTAAAATAAAATAAAGTAAAAATCTTATTTCATGGTTAAATAAACTAATTAATTAATTCTCAATAAATTATCAACATATATGATAATATATAATGAAAATAAGGAGAATAATAGTATATGTGTGTGTGAGAATAATATGAAAGTAGAGGCCGCCATGTGTCATAATAATTAAAATTTTAATTTATCGAAAGGTTTGGTTACTAATAAAGCAGAATGGCGTCGTATGATCCATGTAGCCGACCCCACCTAGTGGGATAAGGCTTTGTTGTTGTTGTATGCTAATAAGGAACTTATTTAAGAAGTAAATAACAATGATATATGTACTACTTAAACTGTCATGTTTTCTTAGTTGAATGTTAGTATATAATATATCCATGATTTTTTTTATATTTTTAACATGTTTACTTTTTTACAATTATTATTTGGTGATAAAATATTTTTATTTCATGGAAACATTGATTACCTCGCATGAAACAATAAAGTTATACAGATAACAAAAAATCCTTAAATATATTATAATTATATGATAGTTAATAATAAAAATAATTAGCAATATAATTATTTTAATGGCTATTGTGTAGTAGATATCCATAATCATCTAAGGATGAGATATATACTGTATGGTTTTATGCTATTTTCCACACTATTGAAAATTATAAATTTCTATTTTTGAATGAAAAAATGATAACATTTGTTTAAGAAATTAGCGATCAAATTATGTAGAAGGTATAATATAAATTCTTTGTAGTTTGTTGTTAGTTTAACCTAATTAATTAAAACTTTCATATATTCAGTTCATTTTTCTTAGGATCATACATGTTTAGATCAAACCTCAATCTCAATTGTTAAACAACTTAAACCTAAGAAATAAATTAGATATATCCCACATGTAACTGCACATCCAATTAAAAAAAACAATGAGATAAAATATCAGATACAACTAACTATTTCAAGGTTGATTAGACATTTAGACATATAACTATAATTATTAAATATTAATGTTATTAAGTCAAAAAAATATTAATTTGATATATAATGATTATATATAATTAATAAAATTAATTTTTATAGAATTATCATATTCATTTATAGCATTTTAAATTTTCATTTCTTATTAAAATATCATTATTGTGCAACTACTATAATTTTTTAGTATATTATTCATTTCTTTACATCAAGCCCTATGGGTTCAGATAATTAGTGTAGTTCTCAAAACAAATATAATGTATAATTATATCTATCATAAAATTTATATAGATATGAAATAGACTAAAGAATTAATATCTCTTATTTTCTAAAAAGAGAGGAAAATAAATGGGACACAAAAAATAGATAAATTAATAAATTATTTTTATAAAGTAATATTTATTTATTTTAAAAATATATAATTCATTTAATTTCATATTATTCGCGCCTCGCGCGGACGTCACACTAATATATATAAAGAGAGGTAAAGAGATTATGACAAGTGGCATTATTATACCATAGACATGTGTCATTCTAATAAACATTAGTATTATTTATAAAAAATTTATATATGTTAACTTTGTGTTCTAAACATAATTAATTTTAATAATAATATAATTAATATTCTAACATTAGCACTAATAATATAATCCTAATATATAAATACGTACTATATATGTTAACTTTGAGTAAAAAAAATAACTAATCGCACTACATATGATCCAATTACATTTTAAAAAAATTAATTATATACAAATTATTTTAAACTAATCCTAATTTTAATCCTCCAAAGTTGGAACGTTACAATATTTATAAAAATATTTATATATGCTAACTTTATAACTAAACGTAACTAATCTTAATACTTATCCTAATATTAACACTGATAAGTCCTGATATATAAATATGTATTATCAGATTACACTAAAAAAATAATGTATATTAATCATCCGAACTTAATACGAATAAATCTTCATAATAATAATCCGAGCAGTGTCATTATACCATTATACCATAATGACACGTGTCATTCTAATAAAAAATATTATTATTTATAAAAATTTATATATGCCAACTTTGTGTTCTAAACATAACTAATTTTAATTATAATAAAATTAATATTCTAATATTACCACTACTAATATAATCCTAATATATAAATACTTACTATGTGTGTTAACTTTGAGTAAAAAGCATAACTAATCGCACTACATACTATCCGATTACATTTAAAAAAAATTAATTATATAAAAATTATTTTAAACTAATCCTGATTTTAATCCTCCAAAATTGGAACGCTATAATATTTATAAAAATATTTATATATGCTAACTTTATATTTAAACGTAACTAATCCTAATCCTAATATAACTAATCCTAATACTTATCCTAATATTAACAATGATAAGTCCTAATACATAAATATATATTATCAGATTACACTAAAAAAATAATGTATATTAATCATCCAAAGTTGGAACGTAATACGAATAAATCTTCACAATAATAATCCCAGCCTATTATTGGATTATATTTAGGAAAAACAAATATATAAAATAATTTAAAATAAACAATTAAATTGAGTAAAAATATGATTAATCTTTTCATTTTATCAATTTTGTTATGATTAAAATAAAAAAACGTTCCTTTTTAAAAGCTATAGCAAAAATATAATAAAATAAATTATATATATATTTAAAAAATAATATATTATTTTTATAATAAATAAATATTTTTTTTCTTTAAAGCACAATAGTGTGACAAGTGGCATCATAACACCATGATATGTGTTAAATTTTTATATAGGTTAATATATATATACAAATATAATTCAAATAAAAATAAAAAGTATCTTATAATAGTTTGCTATATAAGATAAGAAAAATAAAAGAAGATTAAATTTATGGGTGATTAGAAGAAATTGTTTTCGTATGATTAAAATAAATAATATTTTCTTTCTAAAAATGTAATGTACAAGTAAAAAAAAATCCAACTTACAATATAATTTATTATTTTCGGAATTAAAAAAATTTAAAAATAAACAATTCAATTTGAGTCAAATTAAGAATAATATTTTCTTTTACCAATTTGAGCATGATAAAAATAAACAATCTTCCCTTTCTAAAATGTAATGCTCAAAATATAATATAATAAATAATACATACTTTTTAAAAGTGATGTATTATTTATAATTTAAAATAAACAATTAAATTTGAGTCAAAATATGGTTAATCTTTTGTTTTGTCAATTTGGTTTATGATTAAAATGAAAAAAACGCTTCTTTTGAAAAGGGTAATGCACAAAATATAATAAAATAAATTATATATATATTTAAAAAATAATGTATTATTTTTTATAATAAATAAGTATTTTTCTTTAAAGCACAATAGTGTGACAAGTGGCATCATAACACCATGATATGTGTCAAATTTTTATATAAGTTAAGATATATAAATATAATTCAAATAAAAATAAAATTATCTTATAATAGTTTGCTATATAAAGTAAGAAAATAAAAGAAGATTATATTTATGAATGATTAGAAGAAATGGTTTTAGTATGATTAAAATAAATAATTTTTTCTTTCTAAAAATGTAATGTACAAGTAGAAAAAAAGTCTAACTTGCAATAAAATTTATTATTTTTGGAATTAAAAATAATTTAAAAATAAATAATTCAATTTGAGTCAAATTAAGATTAATCTTTTCTTTTATCAATTTGAGCATGATTAGAATAAACAATCTTCCCTTTCTAAAATGTAATGCTCAAAATATAAGCAAATAAATAATGCATATATTTTTTAAAAATGATGTATTATTTATAATTTAAAATACACAATTAAATTTGAGTCAAAATATGATCAATTTGGTAATGCACAAAATATAATAAAATAATATATATTAAAAAATAATGTATTATTTTTTATAATAAATAAATATTTTTCTTTAAAGCACAATAGTGTGACAAGTGGCATCATAACACCATGATATGTGTCAAAGTTTTATATAGGTTAATATATATATATATATATAATTCAAATAAAATTAAAATTATCTTATAATAGTTTACTATATAAGGCAAGAAAAATAAAAGCAGATTAAATTTATGAGCGATTAAAATAAATAATATTTTCTTTCTAAAATGTAATGTAAAAGTAAAAAAAATCCAACTTAGAAGATAATTTATTATTTTCGGAATTAAAAAATAATTTAAAATAAATAATTCAAGTTGAGTCAAATTAAGATTAATATTTTCTTTTATCAATTTGAGTATGATTAAAATAAACAATCTTCCCTTTCTAAAATGTAATGCTCAAAATATAATAAAATAAATAATATATATTGTTTAAAAGTAATGTATTATTTGTTGGAGCAAAGTTTTAATGCCCTATAAAATTATATTTTGATAATACAAATATTGAAAATCTAGAGTTATATTTAAAATGCCTTAATAAGAATGAGTTGCTTCATGTATTAAACTTTCGGTTAATATTTATTTATGTTATCATGAGATTTACATTAGGAGATGAATATAAAAGTTATACATAATGTTGTTAGCTTTTCATGTAATTAAATATCATCTTATTTGGATATTTATATGAAAAGTTATGTATAAAAGAGTAAAGGCCTAAAATATTTTATTTGAAATGAACAATTTTATATACTGAACTTTGAATCAATATTTGACTATGATCTCATTAGATCTTTGATGAATAATAAATAATAAAGTTGTAGAGAATTTTGTTAGTTTTCTATAGAATAAAAAATTATCTCATTTGGATAACTGTGCAAAACGTTATGATTAAAATAGTGTAGGACGGTCGACCGGCCGGCTGGAACACCGGTCGATCGATCAGGCATACCGGTCGATTGGTCAGTGTAAAAAATGCCTAATTTCTATAAATAGAATATCGATACTGTACCGATCGAGGTATCGACCTATCAGACAGTGCAGAATTCGCCATCAATCATATTTTTTATAAAAGAAAGTATACTGATTGACTGATGGGGCAAAACGGTCGACCGGTCAGTACGAAAAATGCACTAAAACGATCATATTTTGACCCCAAAGTTAGGAAATAAGTCTCAACGGCTAAATGGAATTAAGAAGACTATAAAAGAAGACTAAGGGGTCTAGAATTCATCAAGCACTCAAGGAAAACATCAAGCATTAAAAAAGTCATTATCTTGTACTTATTGTTATATCTTCTCTTCTTGTCTTGTGAGTTTCATATTGTAAAAGAGAGAAATCTTTCATTAGAAAATTGAGTGTGAGCTCCTGAGTAAAAGATGATCCATCTTATCTCTTGAATTAGAGAAAAGATAAGCTTCTTAGAAAGAGATATGCGCGTTACCTCTCGAAGCGAAGAAAAAGATGGTTTCATGTAAAGGATTTCTTCCTTGCCCCATTTGAAACCAAAGAAAAATTTAGTGGAATCTCCGACGATCTCGAGATAGAAGGTAGAGCGGGACGTACGCCAAGTGTGGTCGAATCTCATCAACAACTACCTTTTGTTCTTGTATTTGATTTCTCTCTCCCTCTCCTTCTCATATTATTATGTATGTGATATGATTTGACTTGTATTGGTTTAAAATTTAACGAATCGATTTTATACTTTCGTATCGATTTTCGTAAAATCGATATTTTCATATTTAACACCAATTCATCCCCCTCTTGATGTATTGGAATCCTACATTATTTTCATGACTAAGTAAATAAAATTTTCTTACAAAATGATAGCCCAACAAGTATAAAAATAAATGATTATTTATTATGATTAACATAAAATTTAAGAGACAATAAGTTATTTTCGACACTACAAAATAATTTAAGTTTAAGAAATTGGGATCAAATTAAGATTAATTTTTTTCTTTTTAAGGACGAGTATAATAAAAAAAGTAACATTTCCTTCATCAAAGATATTCTATTATTTCAAAAATAAAAGATAAATATTTAATTTGAGTATGATTAAAATAAATTATCGTTTCTTTCTGAGAGGGTAATGTACAAGTATAATAAAATGCTATACTATTTCATTTTTAGATGATATTATTTTATTTCCAAAATTAAAAAATAATTTATAATAAACAATTAAACTTGAGCTCAATGAAAATTAATATTTCCTTATAAAACAAATATAAAAATATAAAAAAATAATTCTATTTTTGTGAAATAATTAATTATTTATGAAAAAATATTCAAATAGAAGTTGTGTCTTCGTAGTTTTAAAATTGATTTTAAAATTTTCAAAACAGACTAACCTATTTATCACATTTAAATACTAATAAATTAGTTTTTATAATTATTATAAATCATAATATTTCAATTATATACTATATATCTTATATTTATATAAAGCTCATGGTTCAATATCAGTTTCAAAGTGATGAAAGTTGAGGATTGCTATTTATCTCTTTTGTCATTTTTTTTGACAAAAAAATAGAAGCCAAATTTTGTCTGTAGTCATTTGAGGAGTTAACAATAAATTTTGCTTTTCACGTATAGTTTCAAAGTCTCTCCCTGCCCCCATCAGTCCATGATCTCTCTCTCAGGCACTAGGCATACTTTTTCGTCTGCCATAGGCACTCGTTTCCAACTCTTCTCATCATAGCTTTGCACAATTAAATCTCATTTATTGCTAAATGAAAGCACCACTTTTTTAACCTGCAACCTTTCATATTTGATCCCTTAAAATTCTCCACGCTGATCCTTCTACTACTTTGTGAGGTACAAACCTTTCATTCTTTCGTTTTCATTTTTTTTTTCTGTCGGCTACCTGGTCTTCTTCGCCATCACATTTGTGCACCTCCGCCTATATCCTTGTGGCCTCATCTCCATCAAGTCCCTGACGCTGTTTGCGCCCTTCACCTTCTTCCTCGACATCGTTGATCTCATCCTCGGCTTCCCCAGCGAAGCGGTCTTCACATTCGTCGGATTCCTCTACTCCTTCAGGTTCGTAATGATCTAATGCTTTCGGCAATGATCAAGCAATTAAAATTTAATCCATATATCGACTCATTTCTCTAAAACATCTGCGTGCTGCATATGATGATATGATAGGATCGTAATATTGTCGAGGGAGGTGGACATGGTGATGGTGCGTGCTGCATATGCACCGGCTGTCACTGTTGGCGCTGGCACACCCATACCGAATCAAGTGGCTGAAGCAGGTGTGCGAATCCGGGTTGGCCGCACGGCTGAGGGTGGAGAACTTGGTGGATGCGCTGAAGATGGCGAAGCTGTGTGACGTGCCGAAGCTCTACCTGTGTTGCATGAGGTTCATGGCTAAGGATCTGGCCGGCGTCCAGGCGTCGGAAGGCTGGAGCTTCCTCCGAAAGCATGATCCCACATTGGAGCATGAAATCCTCCAGTTCCTACACGAAGACGAATAGGTACATAAGTTGTTCAATTATAGATATAAATCATACAGGTACGTTGAATGAAAAATCTCAATATGATTTGTCATATGACTGCGACATCAACTGAAGAGGTGGAAGGGGAAAGAGCAAAACGTGTACCAAGAGCTGAACGAGGGCAATGAGTTGCCTGAAACGAACCTTCGACGCCGACGTTGGTTGCAGAGAGTTTGCAGCGGTGTCACAGAGCGGAGTCTAAAGAACTACCGGCCCTTGTGATCAGGGCAGCGACTCTCGCACCTGCGACGGGCTACTTCACCTCATTGGCCACTCGTGACATGCAACAAGAAGCTGCAGATGCCACATGGCTGCATGCTAGAGGCTCTCACAGCTCTTTCGCCTGCATTCTTTCCTCTGTGACCATGCTAACACCTGCAAGGTCCCTCTCTGCAAGTAAGATCAAACTCCTCTAACAAGATTAAAGTCCCTCCTTTTATATATCATATAATTTAATTACCACATGTTTGATGCATCATGCATGCATGGTGCTGCAAGCAGTTCAAATATAGGAATTAGGATCCAAGAGGATAAGACAGCTAAGACGTGGAGACCAGAGCAAGTGTAGGTTGTGAAGAGCTCGTGGTTGAGATCAATATTTTCAGATTTTAAATACTTTCCTTTTTATTTTCTTTAACACTTTCCTCTTTTTCTTTAACACTTTCCTTTTTATTTTCTTTATTTATGCCTTTTATAATTTTCTATTTTAATGTTATTCAATTTTAAATACTTACCTTTTTTATTTCAATTTCTATTTAATTTTAAACATGTCATATTCCCTCCTTTTCTTACCTTTATTATATTTCTTTCCTTATTCCTTTTTTAACTTTCCTTTTTTTTATCATTTTTTTAATTTTATTCTTCAAAATCTGTATTGAACCGAGTTGAATCGATTCAACCAGCCCAGTTCAATCGATTTTTTCCGATTCAATGCTAAAAATGATTTTAACATCAAATCGAACCGAATTTTCAATCGGTTCGCGGTTGAGATATAAGAGCCACAACAAAAGATACTTTAGTCTCATCTTGACCATGCTCCATGCATATAGACACATTTATTGTTTTCTTTCTGTTTAAGCCTTTTAGCCCCTTTTATCCTTTTCTTCTCTGTTTATATATCAACATTACAATTATTAGTAGAAGAAAGTGGGGAATGCACATATAAGGTATGGTTTTGAAACTTGATAAACTTGACATGTGTGACATTATAAGTGAGGAAATTTTAGATTGAAATCTATTGTTGCATTTTTATATTGGTTGGTTTCTTTGTCGTAGGGAGCACTCGATCGCGACAGCCTCATGATCTACGAGCTTCATCTACAATAGGTGTGCGGTGCGACTGCTGTCAAAGACGGCGCGATCCGAGTGGCCAATTGACATCAGCCGGATTATTTATTTAATATTTCTTCTATATTTTCCTTATCTATATAATTTATTATAGTCTTCATTCTTATTTTTTTTTTTTGAATTTTTACTCATCTACTAACAATTAAAGTTCATGATCCATCATTTAATTATTTCATAAGCATTCCAACGTTACATTTTCTTGCTTTAATCCATTTGATGTCATAAATATTATTAACTAACTTTAAAACTAATATTGCAATCTACTACCACTTAAATATCATTATAATCTTTAATCTTTGCGTAGAACATTTGTTCTATTCCCTTCATCAAAGTTAATTATTTAACATTAATTAATTCTAATCCAATAACTTCTTAATTTCTCTTTGTTGTATTTTGATGATTTAATTTAAATATATTTTTAACTAATATTTGTTGTATTTTATATTTGATAAATGATATGTGAAATCATATTTTCATCATTTAGAGAATATTACTACGAAACAATAGAGTTTTACCAATTTTTAAAATAAAAAAATTGTCTTATATATCTTTTCCTGCCATGCACATGGGGTTATCAATTTTTAAACTTAGAATATATCTTTTTGTATATGATATATATGTGTTTTTATCGTGAGAGATAAATGTATCCTTTGTGTAATATTCTCTGTGTGATAAAAATAATTAATATTATCGCACCTTTGTCAATTGCGCGAAGCGTGATAGATTTCCCTAGTTATTATAATATCCGTCATCACCAGAATTACCACTAGTATAATCTAAAAGGAGAATCCCACCGGTAAAAATGATGCGCCATTGGGCCGTATGCTCTTTTTTGTAAAAAGATATATTTTACAAAATTGTATGAGATTAATGCTCATGTGATGAAGTATCTCTAACAAACAAAATTTGAATTGAAATTATAAACTCTGGTTCAATATGAATGTTATCTCTGCCAAACAAAATTTGAATTTGAAGTATAACTTTGATTTATGAATATTAAGTTTTGATTGACATCAAATTAAATAATTTTAATTTTTCTTATTTTGGGTAGCCAACTGTTGACTATCTAATTCGCAGGTACGTGTTTAACAATTATAAATAATAATATCGACAATTAGCAAACTTAGCCCAAAAATTAGGAGGGGCTATATATATAATCAATTATATTATATTTTCACAAATTTCCAGACAAATTTTTCTTTCATTGTTAATAACTATTTGTGTGATAAAATTATTATTTGTAACAACATATGTCATATTTAATATCTATTATTATTCTATAAATATATAATTATTTGATTTAAAAATATTTTTGTCATCACTTGAATTTAAACCTTGTTTCAATTCGCAAGTCGCAAAATAATACAATAGATCAAATTCATATGACGAAAATGTCTTCTTATCAACTAAATCATAGACAATATTATCACATTATTGATCACAACACACTGAAAATTTATGTTTGATATCAAAGCAAGTACACACTAATTTAAATTTATTAAAGGTCTTTCTAGAAATTTAACTTTAATCATATTATACATTAAAGCAGTGTCTGACAAGTTAGAACTTGGTCAAGTTCTGAAACTTCATGTCAAGCACCCCACGTGATGGGACATGGCCCTCGATTGAAAATGAAAGGTTTCAGTCGACGACAAGAGCTTTTAGTTCTCGCTCGAAGCAAGGACTTTCATTTTTTTTAACTTTTTTCTTTCTTTCTTTTCTTTTGACTTTTAATTGTTTTTTAATGTATATATTATTTATTAATATATTATTATTCAACTTATAAATTAAGTTATTAAAAATTATCAATTAAAAATTATAAAGTATTTAGTTCAAATATTAAAAAATATTTATTAATTAGTGAAAATATTTTACTTAGTATTATAATATAATAAAATTTGAAAAATTCATATTAGATAACTCAAATGATGTAAACATGATAATTATATTTACAGTATTATAATATTTATTAAATCAAATCAATGTAAAATCTTATGTATAATATTATATCTATTATAATAGAATTTTATTAATTAAAATTTTCATTTATTTTAGAAAAAAATACATTTATTTGGATCTTAAGATTTATGTAAATTATAATATTAAGAACATATAAAAGATTTAATCAAATTTAATATTAATATATTACGACATAACTTAGTTTTTAATAAAATTTAAATAAATAATTACATATAATATTTTTTATGTGTTAATAATTGTTATTTTAAACAAAAATGTATAATTTTTTTATTTACAATAATTATATATCTCATGAAATAATAAATTATATTCGTAATTCTTATTTTTTATCCAAACAATCACTAAAATTTATTTATTAAATAATTTTTTAAATTTTCATCATTACATTTTTCATCCAAACACAACATAAATTTTTTTATCAAATTGATTAGTTCTCGGGAACTAACGGGAATTTAAAGTATCCATATCAAACACAACCTAAGAGGAGTGCTAGAAATTTATGTTTTATATCTATTTTCTGCAGGGGTGTTCATGTCTTTAGGGCTCTCCATATCCTGCCCCTAAACTATCGAGTTATTTTACTTATTTATATTTTTCCTTATTTTAGCTGACTTTTGTAACTTAGTCTTATTTTCTCATGTGATGACAATCTTGTAATATGCACTTCAGAAAAGTGCACCTTCTAGCAAGGACGAATCGAGGAAAAAATGGGGGGGGGGGGGTCAAAATATAATTTTATCTTATAACTATATAATATTTATATATTAACCTACTATATATTAGTATATGTCAAAAAGTTTGGGGTGGGGGAGGTGGGGGAGTGGGTGGGGGTGCAGCCCCTCCTAACTATACATCGCTCCATCCCTGCCATCTAGCTTATCTTCGACATCACAGGTTGCAAATCTACCACTTGAACGGTGGTATATTAGGGTAGATCCCCCGAAGCCCATTTTAATCATTATATTTACTAAACAAAGATTTCCAAACTTCTCAAAAGCTAGCGTCGACCCTCAAGCGTGGTGTGATAATCCACAAAGCATCCCAAAGTTGAGTGTTCCGCTTAGGCATCCATTTATTTACAAATGCCTCTGTCAAAGTGTTTGCTCGAGACCAAACGTCTCAAAATCATGATATTTAACAAGTGGAAAAATAAAACTTATGCAAAGCGCATCAAAAGAACTTGTATAGACGATGGGCATGTCTAGAAGCCACATAGGTTGGTCGAACGAAAAATGACCTCGTGAGAAATTGGTATTAGAGTAGCTTTCCTAAGATTGCTCAGTTTGGTATTTGATGATTAAGAGAAAATGACGTCGAACTCAAAGATGACCATTTTATCGCACTGGAAAAAGGCCGCCAAGAACGAGGGCAGGCCCGCTTGAAGGACGTCATGATCGTCTTCGAGCAATGTCTCATTTAGTTCCAATTGGATGTTGGTGAGTTGCAAGACCAACTCATAATGCATGGGCGAGAGTTGGACAAGTCAGTGGACATCACAATGGTGCGGGACAAGATCACATCGTTGTATGCACGGTTCGAGTCTATGGAGGTGACAATCATGGACATGAGGGAGTCCTTGGAGCATGGACTCACAAGCATGAAGCATGATATGGATGAAGAGTTCAAGACCGTTCGGGAAGAGCTCAAATAACACTATGGAGATGGGCGATATCTCGAGACGTTCGTCTTGCATGAAGCATGTACCAAAGCCGATGCCATACAATGGTGAGAGGTCAGCAAAGGAGATCAATGACTTTGTGTGGAACATTCGGTGGTATATGGAAGTCTTAGATGTGCCATCAGAAGTGAGGATGGTTAAGACCGCATCCTTCTACTTGTAAGATGAAGTGAGCTTATGGTGACGATGTGGAACGTGGCAATGCCAATCCCGTTGAGAAGTGGGACGACTTCAGAAGGCAACTCATCAACTATTTCTACCTTGTCAAGTCAGGACTGGAGGTCAAGATTACATTGTATAATATTAGTCAGAAGGGAATATTGAAGGAGTACATGAGAGAGTTCACTGAGCTCCACCTACAGAACTCTCAAGTGGACGAAGACACGTTATTGGAAGTCTTCGTTTTGAAACCTTGGGGTAGGATGGAGTCGGTGAGACGAGATTGCCTCAAACTCCTATCGCTAGTCGCCACGTTCAAAATGGTTAATGTGAAGTCTATCTCGACCACATGAAATTTTCCTAGAGTGGTCTGCATTGCTAAGTGGTCGAAAAATTTCAACGCGGCAGTTTCACCTATGGAAGACTATGAAGTGGTGACGGATATCTCTTTTCTATGACACATTATTGCATGTGTCATCTCGCTCACCAATTCGATGGTCATCTTCGACTCCAAAGAACCTTACAATGTTCTCGTGAGGTCAAGTGGAGATCTAAAGCAAAAGACTCTCTCTGTCATGCAAGTGGCGAAGGGGTTGCGAAAATAGGAGCACATCTTCCTGGCGACCGCCGCCTTGGAAGATTCGGATTACCCCATTCCAACATCTCTCAAAGTTCTTGAGACCCTTGAGAACTTTGCGGACGTCATGCCCCCGGAGCTTTCAAAGCGGTTTCCTCCGAAGCATGAAGTTTGTTCAACCATGTCGTCGAGCTGGGCCCAGAATCGAAGCCCTCACATGGAATTTCTTATTAGTCGGGCCATCCGAAACTTGCAGAACTTTATAAGCAGCTTATCAAACTATTGAATGTAGGATATGTTCGACCTTTAAAATCTTCATATGACGCTCTAATTCCCTTTCAGAGGAAGTGGTATGGTGACTATCAGGCGTTGAACAAGCTTATGATGAAGAACAAGTACATCATCCATCTTGTGACGGACTTATTCGACCAACTTGACAATGCAAGATGATTTACCAAGTTGGATATTCGTTCGGGCTATTGGCAAGTTTGGATTGCTGAAGAAGATGTAGAGAAGACAACGTGTGTCATGAGATATGACTCATTCGAATTCCTAGTAATGCCCTTCGGCCTCACTAATGCCACGATAACCTTCTGCACTTTGATGTACAAAGTATTGCAATCCTTCCTTGACAGGTTCGTAATTGTTTACCTCAATGACATAATAATATACAGTCACACTTTGGAGGAGGAGCACATTGAGCACATTCAACAAGTGTTCGAGGTGTTATAGTAAAATGAGCTCTACATCAAGCTGGAGAAGTGTGCTTTCGCTCAATCAGAAATGCACTTCTTGAGACATGTCATCGAAAGTGGTAAACTAAATATGGATGGCACGAAAATTTAAGTCATCATGGAGTGAGAGCCGCCCAAGCGAGTTTCCGATCCACGTTCGCTCCTTGGCCTAGCGAACTATTATAGAGGGTTCATCAAAGGGTATTCATATATGACAACTCCTTTGACGAACCTTCTTCGAAAGAATGTGAAGTGGGAGTAGACGCTCACATGCCAAGAAGCATTCGACACCCTCAAGAGAGTGATGACGGAGGAACGCTAGTCCTACCAGACCACACGAAGCCGTGCTTCTAACTATACTATTGAATGAGTTCTTATGTAGAAGGGACATCTCGTGGCATTCGAGAGATGCAAACTCAATGACATGAAACGATGCTACACCGTTCAAGAGAAGGAGATGATGACAGTGATCCATGGTCTTAGGACAAGGCGGCACTACCTTTGAGACGTAGAAGAAGCTCCCGCCAATGTAGGCATGGTGGCAAAATTTTATGGCGGAGTTCGACTGCGTCTTGGAGTACAAGCTCAACAAGACGAATGTCATTGCCAACGCCCTCAAGAGATGTGCAGAATTGGTGACCATGAGTTCCTCTCAGGACGACCTGATCGGGAGGTTCAAGAAGAGATTGGAGTAAGATCCCACGGTGAAAAAATTTCTTGAGCAAGCAAAGAAGGGCAAGACACATCGATTTTGGATGGAAGATGGGTCCAAGGAACATCACATCTATGTTCCACTATTTTATAACTTGCGACACATCTTCATGCAAGAGGGTCATGACTCCAAGTGAATGGGACATCCAGGCATCCAACGCACTCATCAAGGACAACTACTTCTGTCCAAGGATGGAGGATGATGTTAAAGACATGCCTTAGTTGCCAACAAAATAAAGGTATCGATCAAACGTATGACGGACTTCTGGAGCCTCTTCTTATTCTAAAGCGATCATTGAAGGATGTTTCCATGGACTTCATCACAAGTCTACCCAAGTCTGAAAGGGTGAGTACCATCTTGGTGGACAATTGTTCGGTTCTCCAAATATACCATTTTTACCATCAGCTCCACGAGTTGCCCTACAATTCAAGCTGTAGAGTTATTTATGAAGCATGTGGTGAAGTATTGGAGCCTTCTCTAAAGCATAGTCAACGATTGAGATGGACGGTTCATTAACAACTTTTGTAAGGAGTTGTTCAAGATGTTGGGCTCCAACCTGCATTTCTCCACACCACTTCATCCCCAAACTAACAACCAAATTGAAAGGGTGATAGGGTGGTCTCCCCTCTTATGCGACCTTTCGACGAAGGTCACAACTCTTTCCTTGCATCGAAACATGTAGGGAAAGAGAGTGAGGAGACGCCAGATCGACCCTCGGCGAATTTTTTTAAATTTTTTTATTTGATGTATTTTGGAGGGAGGGGTAACTTAGTATTTTTGTAAATAGGAAATAATAATAATAATAGAAAACTTAACATAAGTATACATAAGGATTAAAGTGGAAAGTCACGATAGTTTAGGGATACGAAAAAATAAGTCCATACTTTGAGGTTAGATACGGAAAATAGTGATAATTTAAGGGAGAGTTAAGGAAATAACCTTATTAGTTAAGGAGGACTTATCGATGCCGAAGTAGAAGTCTCTTAGGGATAACTAGAATCACCACTTGTTGAAGGAGAATTCCTTTGTTGTGGGGGGAGATCAAATGTCATGGAGAAAAAAAACCTAAGACAGACATGAGTTTGTTAAAGCTACGAAAGAGAGAATTTGTTATAGATTTTGTTTCTCCTTCAAACACACATTTTTTTCCTATCGCTAACAAAAAGAAAATATTATAGAGTTGATACCTCTTGATTTTTTTTATCTCATTTTGGTCTTCAAACTATGATAATGGGCATGGTGAAATTGACAACCAAACACTTCTTTGTAACTTTTATTGAAATAGGAAA
Source organism: Pontederia crassipes (assembly GCA_030549335.1). Taxonomy (NCBI): domain Eukaryota; kingdom Viridiplantae; phylum Streptophyta; class Magnoliopsida; order Commelinales; family Pontederiaceae; genus Pontederia; species Pontederia crassipes. The sequence goes on along the minus strand of CM060196.1, from coordinate 54,092,617 downwards.
AATAACTATAGATTTTTATCCTTTCTTTAATTTTTCAAGGTTCCCTAACATGACCCAAGACTAGTCATTGGAAAAATAGAAAGGATTATGTAAATAATTGTTTCACAACTTTCATGTAGGAATCCAACTAACCTGATTTCAAAGCCTATGGAAAGACTCAATCGTGGTGCATTCATAATTTTGGAAGAACTTTAAAGTGTTGTGAGCATGTTGACAAATTTTGAATGATTGTTTAAGTCCAACCATGTTGAAACTTGATTTAGGTGAACTAAGATTTGATGTACATCACAAGAAGCCATAAAACTCTGATTATAGAGGCTCACAAGAACAATTTTTCATCTAAATTTTTATAGAATTCTTAAGAAAGGAGTAGACAACTTACATTTTGATTAAAACCCTAAGGAATCTCTTGCTTTTGAAGGTGATTTCAGTTCTTGATTCCATTCTAGTTCGATGTTATTGAGTGTTGATAAGATAGAATAATTAGGTGAGAATATAAATGGATAGATGTCGATCGATGAAGAAATTGACTCACTACAAGAAAAATGCTTCCGATGGTTGTAACCATCGCAAAACTTCGACAGCTACAACTGTCGAAAAGTTTATCGCCACAACCGTCGAAATGTTTCGACGGCTGCAACTGTCAAAACGTTCCGGCGACTGCAACCATCGAAACGTTCCGGCGGCCACAACCATCGAAAAGTTCCGACGGCCGCAACTGTCGAAAAGTTTTGGTGGCCACAACCATCACAAAGAATTTTAATATATAAAAAATTTGCTCGCCGCTCGCCTGGCGCCATGGGAGGATGGATCGGCCGCCTACGGCAAGATTCGATCGCTCGCGACAAGATCCTGTCATCTTATGGCCAATCACGCCACGGCCGGCTGTGGCTGAATTGACCGTCTGCCGACTAGATCGGCCCAAGTCGGCTATGGCCAATCAAGCCGGCTATGATTGGATCGGTCGCCTGGTGACCAGATCAGCTTGGCCGCCGATTAGGTCGTGGCCTGCCAGATCAAGGCGCTTGGCGGCCGATCAGACTGCACTGGCCAGATTATAGCCTGCCTAAGTCGGTTGCGGCCGAATCAGAGAGGGAGATCGAAAGAAAGGGAGAGGGAGCCAGAGAAAAGGAGATCGAAGAGGAAGAAGCCTTGTTGGAGGGAGCCGAGTTGAGAAGAGCCTCTGTCAGAGGGGGAGAGGAATGTGAATGAGAGGAAGAAAAGAGCCAAAGGGGGAGAGGAGGTGAGGATAGGAGAGAGAGGAGAACTATAAAAAAATTGGAGGGGAGGGTGGGCAGGAATGAAATTAGAACTAGTGATGGCTCGGACTGTCGAAATACTAATTATATTATATATTAAATAATGTTATATATTATATAATATTTAATTATTTTTATTACCGATGGGTACGATCATCGGAACTTTCGATGGATAGACATTCGTAAAAAATGTTAACTTTTTGAATTCTTAAAAAATAATATAATAAATTTCATAATTTATTTTTTTTATTTTTGACGGCCCCAACTATAAAAAATGCCGACAGATTTCTATCCATCGCAAATTGTGAAGGATTTGTATCCGTCGAAAATTATCCATCGGAAAGTTCTAATTTTCTTGTAGTGACTTAAGTTTGTTGTGATGAATACCCCAAGTAGTCTTGTAGGTTTATCTCATTTACATTCAATATCATTTAAGTAAATATCTTGAAAATTATTTTATTTATTCTTTTAATTAAAATATTACATGCAAATAAAATACTATTCCCATTTGAATTTAAATAAATTAATTAGAAAAATAAATTTCCAAATCATCAAAATTTAGATTTGTGTCAGAAGAACAAAACTTATAGTTTTACATATTTTTTTTAATTTCCCACTATCATTTAATATAACTAAGATTTCCACTAAACATTATTAAAATCATACCCAACGTGCTTTCATATATAAAAACAATTACCAGTACCTTATTTTTCTAAATTCAAATATTTTTGAAATACAATTTTCCAACATAATGGATAATTTAATTGTATAATATTGTATGAATCGAATAATGGATATTACAATCTTGGCTAAAATATTAATACATTAAACTAGATTTATACTTTATGTATTATTTATTCTTTCCTTTTTGAATGCATAAAAACATAAATAATTCAATTTTTTAAACAAATATAGTATGTATTTTTGTTTTTTTTACATTTTTCAACTAATTCCAAGATTTTATTGGTGTATAAGAACAGTAATAAAATGCTATTTTATTCCAATCTACCAAACTATTGATTATTTTGCCTGAACAAAGTTGTCTTCTATAAAAAAACAAATATTCATGAATTTTCTACGATTTGATAGTGATCCAATGGCAATCTTGATCTGAACAACGATAATAACTCCCAAAGGCAACACAACGATGCTGAAGTAGAAGTCTCGTAGAGGATAAATAGAATCACCATTTGTTGAAGGAGAATTCTAGAGATGAACAAATGGGTCGTGTCGGGCATCGGGCCGGTCAACTCGTGTTTGATCGTGCAGCGGATCGTATCGTGCCAATACGATCCATTTTGAAAACGGGACGTGCCGTGCCACACGGTTAGTTTTGGATCATAGCACGGTGGCCGTGCTAGGTCGGATGACCCCTTTTTTTTTTGCCTTCCAATTTAAACTTTATAATTTTTAATTTACTTATTAAATTATTATACAATATAATTAGTATTATTAATTATTCTATAATATATGACTTAGTGAGTAGTGACTACTTTAATTATTATATAAATAATTATATAGTTAAATTTTCAAATACATTAAGTCATTAATTTATAATTATTAAGTAAATAAATTTATAAAAAGAATAATTGGTAAGTATTTAATAAATATATATTAGTAGTATTAGACTGTTAGTATATTAGTATAGATAGTTAAGTACTAATTTACTAATTACTATGTACTAAGTTATAACTAGGTTATAGTTATACTAAGTAAATTAGTATTTAACTATTTTATAACCAAGATACTATATAGTATAATAGTATATACTATATTACTATGTTATAACTAAACGAAATTATACTAAGTAAATTAGTACTTAACTATGTTATAAGTTATAACTTATATAGTAATTTACTATATACAACTTAGTATTAAAATTAGAATTAAATCAAAAGTATCCTTTAAAGTTCAAACTTTAAATTCGTACTAAAGTTAAAATCAAATGTGTCTTTTAAAGTTCAAACTTTCTAATTTTTAATTTACTTTTTATATAATATAATTAGTATTATTCTATAATCTATAACATATGTCTTTAGTTTAGTGACAACTGACTACTTTAATTATTATATAATAATTATATAGTTATAATTTTCAAACTCTCATTGAGTAATCCTGATATTATATTCAAAACGACCACTATTTATATCAATTTCAAGAGAAAAAATAGTATCACTCGAAATAAATTTAAGAATGATTATTGTGAAAATGATATCTTAATTATTCAATGAGAGAAGATGAGAATGAGAGAGAAAGGGAGGGAGTGGATCAATGGATGTGACCATTTGGGAAAGGAGAGAAGAGGAGATTGAGAGAGAGAGCGCGTGATGAGAGTATGAGAGAGATGAGAGGAGTGATGAAGAAAGGAGAGGTTCGGCCACATTTTATAAGTGGTGGAAGGGGTCTAACACGGTCCGCGTTGCTTTAAATACGGCCCGTGTTGTACTCATAACGCGTCCGTGACCATCGGTCCGTGATCGTGTTGTCAAATCGAAATAACACGGGCCATGTGATTTTAGCACGGACCGTGTTATGCATCATGCGCGGTCCATATCCGTGCCAAAACGGACCGTGTTGTGCCGGATCCGTGTTCACCATGCCCAGACCGTGTTGTGTTCACAATGTGGAAGAATGATCCGACACAGAATGGCACGACACGGCCCGTGATTTCGTGCATGGGCCGTATCCGTGTAGGGCCGGGCCGGCAAGGCTTTTGGGCGGGCCGTGCGGTCCGCCCGAAATTACATCTCTAGAGAATACCTTTGCTGTGGGGGTGGGGTGGGAAGCATGTGAAAACTAATATTCATTGATTTTCAAGAAATAAATTATTTCAACTTTTTGTAGAATCACTTATTCTTTCTTCAAATTTCAATACAAAATATTTATTCTATTAGAATAAATAATTTTAGCCTTTGAATAATTATCTCTAAAGAGAACACTGCCATAGTGTTTATCATAACCCAAGGAAAGCATACTTAGATTTTGACCTAATTTCCATTGTCAAACACAATTTATAATATTAAATTATAAGAAAAATACTAATATTAATATTAATAATATGAGATGATTTATTAAAAATCAAATAAATAAAAAATATATAAGTGAAAATCACGCCTACGAGCAACTTCAATTTTATCCCACGGTTGCTTTATTATTTAACATATAAATAATATTTTAAATTTGAAAATTTTACATTTTGTATAACTTAGCATAGTGATCACTAATACTTCAATATAAAATTATATAGTGATCATTATTAATATTTTTGTGAAATTTAAAATTCCATTGTCGAACTATAATTATATAAATAGATTTTAAACTTTACAATCCAAAAACCTCATTATAAAATCCTTCTTTTAAATAGAATTTACGTTAGCTTAAAAATCTTTTATATTTTTTGAGAAAAATTAAAAAACCGTCATTTTTATGATAATAGTCTTATATATATTATTTTAAATTACGCGTGTTGGCATCAAGAAATCACTCAAATGTATACTTGTGACCGTTGAATGCAGCAGATGCACACATCTCGTCTCTTCATTCTCTTCTTATACTTTTCTCGCCTCTTGTTTTTTCTTATTTCCTTCGTTCTCTGCTTACCGCTCTTTCTCTCTCTCACTCTCGCTACGCCTTTTCTTGCTGCTCTTCTCTGGTTCTTCCGCCGGCGACATGGCCGGCCGAGGACGTCCCCTGCAAGCGGCCGGGCGGAAAATCCGGCAGCCTCGGCCTCAAGAACGCTGCGTGCCAGCTGCTCTCCCTCCTGTGTGAACTGGGATCCCTCAGGAGGATGCGCCCGGACTCCAATTCCATCCGACCGATGAAGAGTTGGCCGTGTTCTATCTTCGACGCTACGTCACCGGCCAATCTCTTCCGAAAGGAGTCGTCGTCCCTGCCGACGTCTACGGAACTGAGCCTTGGAACCTGCTGCAGGAGGGAACGGAAGAAGGCTTCTTCTTCGCTCGCCGCACCAGAAGGTCTGCCAACTCCAACTGGCCTTCAAGAACGGCCGGGGAAGGGTCGTGGCAGTGTGTGAAGGGGGAGGTAGCGATCAAATCGTCGGCCGACGGGTTTGGAGAAATCACGGTGGGGTTCAAGAACAGTCTTTCCTTCAAGAAAGGCGAAATCAAGTACTCCGGATGGGCCATGTACGAGTACCGGCTTCTGGACGCCGGCGACCGTCGGGAAAACTTCCAAGAACATGTTCTCTGCCATATCAAGAAGACCCAGGTCGGGAAGAGTCTGCAGAAAAAAAGGGAACTTCCAATGCCAACGGCCGCTCATGATCGCGGCGTGACCGCTTCCTGCAGCTGCAACGACGACCACTGCGCTCCGATGATGCCACCTCTCAAGAAGGCAAGAGCATCGTCTGCCGGCGCTGATCATGTGACGGAGACGACTTGGACGCCGTCACCATCATGCACGTTGACCAGCGATGGTGGAGTTGATCAGGTGGAGTCGTCCTTGTTGCCAGAACTAGTACCAGCGGATGATATGTATAAGGAATCAGCAGCAGCAGCGCCACTTGTTCTTCTGCGGGAGATGCCAGTAGAGACTCCGGCGTCCAGTTACCCAGAGGAACAGAATGACATCATCTTCACCTGTGAAGAAGAGGGACTTGCGATTAGCATGGATGGTCTCTTGGATTTCCTCGACCGAGAGGACTGTCAACAGCGGAAGGATCAGGACGAAATTTCTTTATCCCCGTCAATGTCATCTATGTTGGAGGCGGCAACAGGAACAACAGAAGCTGAAGCAGAACGCATCGTGGAATCGAAAGAGCAGGATGCGTCTCAGTCGTTTCCGCCGTCACTATCTGAGGAACAACAGCTGCTGCCTAATGGAGATGATGCGGTGCTTTCATGGCTCCAGAGCAGCTCTATACCTATTGATGCCGGCCTCATATCGGATTCGGACGTGTTCGAGGTCGACGGAGACATTGACGACGACCCCTTGTGGGCTAAACATTGGCGCGACGCAGCTGAAGCGTCACCGCTGATGACACAAGCAATTGCAGCAGCAGATCATGAGTCCCCTTGATCCTTGACGAAACCCCTGCTGCACCTTGTTTATCCTGGTCTTCTATGGCGTCGGCGGCAGTAGCACCTGCTGAAGCTGAAGCTGAATCGAAAGAGCAGGATGCATCTGAGTTGTTTCTGCAGCCAACATCTGACCAACGTCAGGATACATCTGGGTCATGTCTGCCGCCACGGCCATTATCCGACGAAAAGCATCAGCTGCAAATTGGAGATGATGAGTTGCTCTCGTGCCTCCGCAGCTGCAACGTAACCATTCATGATCTCTTCATACCAGACTTGGGGTTGGAGGCGGATGGAGATGGAGACCTCGATTTGGCAGCCTTGGACAGCATCCCTCTATGGGTAGAAAATTGGAGCGAGGTGCAACTCTTGTAGTTAGCATTTCATATTTTAATTTGACAATTTAATCTGTGGCAGAGTGAAGGTTGGAATTTTCTAACATTTATATGCAACCTATATCTTATAGCAATTTTCTTTTCGTCATACTTCCAATCAAAGATCGTTTTTGCTAAATGCAACCAATTGTTGTCTCCTTTTAAGCTTTCGTGAATATGATGGTGGCGTTCTTTAATATATGCTCCTATCTATTTTTAGTTATGACTTAAAAAAGGATCATATAATATAATATCTCGACTTCTTATGACAGCGGGGCATAAGTGCAGAAGTTCCGACTCATGAAAGATTATGCCATTGTTATCTTATTGTTTTCACCTTCTCAAATTTTCTTTAGACAAGAAAAGGCTACTTAGCCTGCACCAACTTCAAAATAGTGTGTAGTTTTATTTGAGGAGTGCTAAAGGGATAGTGGGAGCTCAAAATTGCTAAATAACACATGCTTCAATTGATGTATCGAAATGGAAACTATATATATAGCACAAATTGTTTGCAGCCTTTTTAGATATTTAAACCCACGGTTAATCTAACTTGAACTTCATGATGAAATTGTCATAATGTAGACATGTATTTTAGACATTTTATTTTATAATAATAAGATAGATTGTTAGGAATAAGCATTGTTACTAAAGAGGCATTTGTAAAAGAAACTAGTATACTAATGAAAAGGTAAAAATAAACCCTATACATTGGTGGTGCTTTTTTTTTTGCACAAAGGTTATTTCCTCCGTTAAATCCCAATTTAGAGAAAGAAATGAAAAAGAAAAGTTTTTTCGGTGTTGCAAAATTCGGACCAAATTATTGAGACGAACCAATCCGACCAGGATGGTCCATGGACTAGTTTTGAAGTAGATTGAACCCGTCTAGCTCAAATTCAATTACCATTTTTGGACTTGAAAAAAAATCATCCTCAAGTAAAAAATAGATTTATTTGTATTGGATTAAATGGCAGTCCTGCCTAGAAAAACGTCCCGATTTTCCTGCCTAGAACCGCGTTCGTCTGATTGAGACGCAACGGTAGATCTACCATTTATTAGAACCGTCGGTTTTTTTCACACATTGACTAAAAAAACCGGCTTTTTTTTTCCCCATCGGCGTCTTGCCCTAATATTCACGTGCGATCTCTGCCTCGCTTGCCGCGTTGCTCCGTTCGTCGCTCGACGTTCTTCCGTCGTGCCCTGATCTGTTCTACGAGCCGCTCCAAGTTCCTCCATCCTACTCCGATCTGCCGGGAGCCGCTCGCCCCTCCGTCGATCCCCTGACCGCCGAGAGCCCCGACGCATGCCGAGAGCCACGACGATGAGGGCCCCACAACGAGCCGTTCCTCCGCTGCTCGATCTCCCCTCTGTCGTTCCCTGTCCGCCGTTCGAACGCCTCTCTGTCGTTCCCCTGTTCGTAGCTCGATCGCGCATCGAAGTTCCCAACGACCTCGAGGCTCTCGGCGTCGGGCGAATGACGGTCAAGCGAAGCGGCAGACAAGCTCGCGACGTTCAGGCGAACATGGGAGCGTGAAACAAGCTCGCAGAGGACAGGCTCACGACGAGCAGGCTCGAGCGGCTCACGGTGGAGGATTAACGACGAGTATCGAGTGGCTCGAGGCGGCGGCAAATAGGGGAGCGGCGGACAGGCTCGATCTGTTCACGGCGGATCGGGGCAGATTTGACGACGGCGAGCGGTACCGCGATGGAGGATCGCAACAGCAAGCGAAGGTTTGTCCGATCGCGAGCTCCGCTAGGACAAGACGCGGATGGAAAAACCGGTTTCTTTTGTCAATCTATGAGGAAAAACCAACGGTTCAGACAAATGATAGATCAACCGTTGCGTGTCAATCGAACGGATGCAGAACTAGGCAGGAAAATCGGGACGTTTTTGCTAGGCAGGGCTGCCATTTAATCCGTATTGGATTATTTATCTTTTAGCACTTTTGTCTTAAATAAATATTAATAGTATAGTTCATGAATTGTGAGCTTATATATTCAAGACCAAAAAAAATATTTGAAAATTATCTTGTTACTTTTGTTTGTTAAAATCTTCAAGTGCTATTATTATACTTTGATATGTATATTTATATTAATAAATATAGGTTCAATAATATTTTGATGAAGTATATTTTTATCCTCTTAGAATGATTAGACTAGACGCAAGAAATGGTCCATGGGTCACTAGAAACCCAGTTTTCCTTTTGATTAGCATTGTACTAGTCAAATCCACTCAAAACTCAAGTTTTATTGCTTGACCCGTCAAATTCTCAAACTTGGCTTGTTCATTTTTTTTTTTTAAAAAAAAATTTGATTTCCAACTTCTCACAATCCATGCTACTACTCTACGCCCTTTGATCCGGGGATGATTGCACATGGCCTAACTCCCAAAGGTGACAATCCGACAACGATTCTGATGATGATCCAATGATATTGGTTTGTGACAATGCTTGGACTCTTTCCTTTGTCACTTGATGAGTTATTGATTTCTTACTTCTCAATATTGTTTTGTACTCCTCATTCATACTTCTTACTCGTTCCTAGTTGCTGGTAATGATTGACGACATACCCCTACAACCGACGCCCTTGGATGGCCAAGGGCGTGCCCTGACGGCACTTCGGTTGGCTAATTGGATGCACCTTGAAGATGCCCCTAATTGACTTTGGCCGACGAAGGACGCATCCTGGAGAAGCCCATGGCCGGTCAAGGATGCGATTTTTTTATAGAGTAGAAAAGACGATAAATGTACCGATCGCATAAGTAGTCAAATAGTAAAAAAATATCGATTCCACAAGGATTTTTATCTATTATTTTTACTATATGAGAATTTTTATGAGAAATAAATTATAGAAATAATCATAGAGAGAAAATAAGAAATAGATCCAACGAGTGAAAGAAAAAATGTCAAATAGGAGAAATGTTGGATTTACTAAGTATTCCTTCACCGTTATTTAAATTAAGGAAAATATATCTAATGGAAATAATTAAAATATAATTTAGGACTCTAGTCAAATGTCCTATTTGTTTTATCAATTAAATATTTGAATTAACTTCAACCAAATCATTCTTCAAATATTTATAAATAAAACACAAAGTAATTCAATTCATCTCAAAGACTTTTCAACCGAGTAAGTTTAAGTTCACACTTCTCTAAATCTCACTGAGTAGATAGGGGGAGAGATATGAGATGTTAGAAAAAAAATTCTCAAGAAAATCACAACATCCATATTCAGACAAGAGAAACAATTTTTTATTGAAATAACGGTGGAGCACAACAAAGCAAAACTAACTAAAAAAGACTGTTCCATTATTGGAGAGTTAAACATCATAATGCAAAGATTAAAGTACAAAAGATGAACAAAAATTTGAAAAGTGACTCTAAACAAAGTAGCCACAAAACTCTTCTTTTCAAAGTGGATGTTTTCTTTCAACCTTGGATACCTTCATGGGATGGAAAATGGGGTCTTTTTATAGGCGTTGGTCATAAAAAATCCGAAGCTCAACACGGACTATGTCATTAATGACATAGGCCGTGTTGATTAATATTATGCCCATGTCGATGCGACGAATCCTCTAATATAATTAACACGGACCATGTTATTAATAACACGGGTCGTGTAGTCTTCTAGTAACGTGGCGTGGATCTTTATGTCATTAACGTTCGAAACGGCCCATGTTGATATGAAACGGTCCATTTTGTTCAGTGCACGTCAGATTTCCCCCGCTCCGTGTTTCGACTGATGCAACTTGAATAAACACAGCCCATGTCAAAGGACGTGGGCCATTTTATTTTCCTGACAAGTTTTTTCCATGAATATCATATAATAAAAAGGAAAAAAATTATCACAAAATATCAAAAAATTAATGAATGCTTTATTCAATTTTAACTTATTAAAGTGCAACATAATATGTAAAAATAAACATACATCAATCGCCCCCCCTGCGAGCTCTAGCTCGTCGGAGCTCGCAAAGCGGGAGGGGAGGGGGTGGGGCGACGCCCCCCACCCTTTGCTTGCGCGCTGGCAGAGGGGGGCGTCGCCCCCTCTTTTTGTTTGCACACGTCAAGAGCTCGTAGAGGGGGGCGACAGGCAAAGTCCCCCCACCCCCCGGCTCTCTGCGTCATCGAAGGTCGAGGGGAGGGGCGGCATCCCTTCTATCTTTTTTTATTTATTATATTTTTATTTTATATCATTATTTAATCATGCCATGTAAGAGAGACAAATGACATGTCGAATGGTTTCTTACGTGGAGGAGAGAAAAATTGCTACGTGGGTGCCACGTCAGTAGAGTAATCAAGAAATGGTTGATCGAAGGTGAAAAGAGCAGTCGATGAAACAAGGGAAGAGATGAAGGGCAGTATTGTACAAATTGAAGTTTGAGAATAGCGTTGAAAAAATGTTAAAATTGGAGAGCATTTGGTATAATTTACTTTAATAATTTGTCAATTTTAACAATTCTTCACAATTTGCAAGTTCATCAACAACATAAGGGGTTCAAAATTTATACTAGTGTTTTGAAAATTATACTGGCCTGACCTCGAAATCGGCCGCAAGTTCAATTCAATTTTTATTTAAAATACAAAACTGGAATGATAAAATCATATAAAAAGGAAGAAAAATAAATAATTGGGAAATGAAGAAAAGGAAGATAAGGGTGCGCAAATGAGGTGAGAAATTTAAGGATAAAAATAGGAAGCGAAAGAAAAAGTAAAAACATAAATAATTAAATGGAAAAAGGAAGGAAAGTTATTTAATATAAATACATGAAAGGAAAGTTATTAACTAAAGAATAATTAAATTTAAAAGAAATAAAAATATTGATAGAAAAAATATTTATTGTCAATATTATTTTAAGAATAATAAATTAATGTTGAATGTTAAGAAAATTATTTTGTAAGATATTTTTATATACTTTTTATAGTACTATTCATAATATACCATTGAAATTATAAAAAATAATATTTTAATAAAATCCACCCAATTTGGATTGAACGTGATTAAGTCGGTTGAACCTTGACTCACTTAGCACATCGGTTCAACATTTGGTCCGATTTTATCCGAAGTATTTTTAGTTATTAAATAACGAAAGTTCAATGTTATTTCCATTTCAGTTGTAACCTCAAATCTTATGTTAATGTCTTAACTCTTATAATTGACGATTCTATCTTGGTCGAATTCACTCAACTCGTAAAGCTTACATTTCTTTTTTTTTTTTTTTGTAAAGCTTACATTTCAAACTTGTAAGTTTATGAACCATGATTTATTAGTTGAATTTTGATAAGTTCATTATGAATTACTTATTAAGACAATCTAACTAATTAAAAAATGAATTATGCTTTTAATTTACATTAATTTCTATGATTAACTTTAACATCATTATTTAGCAATCATATTCAGCATTACAGATTTAATTTGAACATATGTTATATTTGCTTAATACTAACAACAATTTTGTGATTGCACTCTTCTTGATAAATTTCACAAGTTTAATTTTATAGGTCATATTAATAATTATTTTATCTTAATTAAAATAAATTATCCCTAAAAATGTTAATACTTAGGATTTATGTTTTATGTTGTTTTCTTTAGTTTTTTCCTTATCGGATAAAAAATGGATTAAGTGTTGGCACAACTGATTAACTGTGTCTAATGAGTTGCTGAGAGCTAATTTTTTTTTCAAATTACCGTTTAATCATAGGAATACTCTTCCCCTCTTTACTCCGAATTTGGATTAGCGATGTCCTAATAATCTTGAATAGCGGTGAGTTGAGTGAGTATAAAAAAAAAGAATGTGTAAATTTAGAAAAAAAAAATCAAGTACTTAAAGATAATACTTTTGGTACCCTTTGTCTCCCTCGATGACAACCCTGTTACAAACATTTCTTTCGGATTTTTCACGTTAGAATCGAAATCTCCGATGGGTAAACCAAAGATTTTGGAATCCGACGATGGCGGTTCATCATCTAGTCATGCTCAGGTATCCCAAAACCTGTTGGATCGATTTCTGCTTATTGATTTGTTCCTAAATTGTAGATGCAATCGTTCTTGCCGGTTTCTCGTAGTTCTTGCGATTTGACGCTTTGATCTGGCAACTCTTGAATTTTTTGCGTTTCCCAGTCACCAATTCGATGCTTGCTTGCCGCAAATTCTTGAACCTTTTTCGCGATTAAACATCGGGGACGCGATGCGTTCGTTAATTTTGTGGGATTGGATTTTTAGCTCATCTCGCAATGCTTCGACGACCTGCTCGATTCGATCATTGTGGATGTGGCGTCGGAGTGTCACCGGATAGCGCGTCTGGGCCTCGACCGGAACCTGGAGGAGGAGGAGGAGGAGCTCCGGTTGTCAGCAGAGGCTCGGGTGGTGGATCCCGGCAGCAGCGCCGACTCCAACAGCAAGAATGTGGTGGATATCTTTGGGCAGACGCACCCTGCGATCGCAAGCGAGGTATTTGAGTGCATGAACTGCGGGCAGCGGGTAGCCGCTGGTCGCTTCGCCCCGCACCTGGAGAAGTGCATGGGAAAGGTGGGTTTCTTTGGTAATGAGCATACCAACTTCAGTGTGACTTCAGTCAATATTCAATGTTTATCTGAATACTGATAGGTTGAACTTTCATGCAAAGTTAATAGCTAATTCTATGGTGCATTACTGTTGAACTGAGTGGTATACAATTGTCAGGGTCGAAAAGCTCGCACAAAGGTTACGAGGAGCTCCATTTCAAGGAGTCGGAGTTCTCGGACCAGTCCAGTTGCTATCTATGCTCCTTACTCCAATGCTGTTGCTAATGGTAACCGAGTTCTCAATGGCACTAGAAGTGAGGTCACAGAGGAATATCATCCCGGGCACACATATGATGAGTCCTAAAGGCTCTTTCAGGTCTTACTTCAACCTTATTTTTAATGTGAATAATATCTTAGCGTTGCTTGTTTCTGTTCAATTCGAAAAATTTGAATTTTGATCACATGGAGTTGTACTTGGATTCTTCAGAAAACAATTATTTTTGACAATTTAAGTACAACTATAGTCGTCTGTCTATTTCTTCTATTCGTCCACATCACCCTTGCTAATGCAGATTTGAGGTTGATGTAACCTTACATATGTGCAAACAAAACAACAACAAAGCCTTATCCCACTAGGTGAGGTCGGCTACATGGATCATACGACGTCATTCCGCACAATATATTCGTTGATCCATGTTCATGAGATTCGACAGAGTTTTACGCTGGCTGTCGGGGCCTAACACAACCCTCCTCCTTTATCCGGGCTTGGGACCGGCTATAAAACATAGGCGGAGTTATATGTGCAAACAAAATGATAACATATTGGGGAGCCAGCTTAATCTTACACTGATTCTGAGGAATAGTGAAATGTAAGTTGTGAAAAATTGTCATAAATATGAATCAAATTTTAATATCTTCCTTTTGTCAAATTCCATAATCACCCAGAAGAACATTTGCAACTCTAAGCTACCTAATGATGGTACTAAATGTACAATGTATGTCTTTCAAAAGAAAGTATAGGATGCAGGAAATTTAGGGGGAACCTATGGTCTTTATTCTGATTTTTTTGTTCTCCAATTCAAGTTTATTTCACATGAATCCAGTGAGTCAGTGTCACTTTTTTTTAATTTATCTTTGGTCTCATGGCTTACACAAAATATTTGCCATGACATTGATATCTTTGGTCTCATGGCTTACAGTATATCTCGTTCTTTGTTCACATTTATGACAGGCTAATTTCCAAACAACTTCTAGTAAAGTCTCTGGTTATGTGAATAAGTTTTTTTTCTATATGCTAAATTTAAACCTCAGATCTGTGTTTGTTATGTGTTTTGGAATCAGTCGGAGATTTTCTTACCAAAAAATCTTATATCATTCAAGAAGTACTATTTATCATGTTCTAGAATGTTTTGGTTTTACACAATATTCTAAACTTTCAAAGTGGATTCTAAAAATTCCAAGGGTGCTTTCTCTCATTTCTAAAAGCGTGGTATTTTAGAGCCATCATTATTAACAATGTTGGAGCTAAGTATGCGTTGATTAAAGTGGTAGCGGCCTTGTAACAGGGCCTTAGTGTCCCAACCTGTGGGAAGACAGTTTTTCAATTATACAAGATAGCTCAGTCATTTGACCCTATTTCTCACTAAAGAGAAAAAAAATGGTAGTGGTTCAGGTGTAGGATATGGAACTTTTTGTATAAGGTTGCTTCCAACTTCCTACACGGTGTTCTCTTGAAGAATAAGGCTTTGATAGACATGTAACCGATGTAGCCAAGCATTGATCTTGTCTGTGCCCCCTGATGATTTTTACATGAAACACAATTCTAAGATACAATAATCACAATTTCTTATCTTCTTCATCAAAAGCCAATGAAAAATCTGACATGATTGCCGTTCCTAATGTTAGTTCAAGAAAAAGCTCATAAATATTATAACTATTAGAAGAACAGTTCTGCACAAAAGTTGTTAGAAGAACACTGATGAAAAGAGACATAATTGAACCAGAAGACTTTTAAGTTGAATATTAGTATCTTTTTCCTCTGATGTTAACCCTTGTATCTAAAAGGCTATTAGACCTCCACTAATCCAGTTCAAGGCAGGAAGGAGAGAATGTATATTTTTTTTTCTCCAGTAGCAATGACTTCGAGGTTTGATCTTGATACCTCATATTTGATGATCTAACCCACTGGTCAATTGTAGGATTCCACCATCTATGTAACAGAAACAACTTCAGTTAGAAAATGTGTGATATGGCATTTAAAATTTAGAAAAATAATTGTTACTTGCTAACATGGAAGTTGAATTACTAGTTACTGCATCGTGTATTAGTTCCTTACAAGTCAATCATGTTGAATATATCATGTTCAATTCTTTGGCATGGTAAAAACCTCAACTAACATACTAGAAAAGAAAGGATATCCTCAGTTTTTTTAATTTTCCTTTTTTACATATGTGCTATTATACCCTAAAAGAACATATGAGCTATTTACAATGATACATGTTACTGGTTTGAATGTTTTTAACCTTTTGTGTGTGTGTGTGTGATAAACTATTGCTTGTCTCTTGCAGGTTTTTCGTAAACTTAAGATGGTTTCCCTCTCTAGTCATATTATTTGTATAAGGCCTGAAGGCCTTGAGTTATAATCTGTACATAGACATGCCATCTTTATCCGCGTATGCTATGAAACTGATCATATTTCAATTGTGCAAGATGCTTTAAAAGGAGGAAGATATGAATATTGTACAAGATGTGGCTGCATACTATCATATTGTGGTTTCTAGATGCCAACTTTTGATGTAAAACTCTCCAAAGTTCTTTCGTTAATTGTTTTATATCATACAGCTCTGTTGAGGACTGAGATTATTGATTGGTATGTTTCCTTGTTATATTCATTTATTAAATGCAGGATCTTATAACTTGTAGGCTTCATTGTCATTTGAAGAACATAGTCCTTGGCGAGGAACTATGTGGCAGCTATGTTTTCAGAGGAATTGAAACCCCGCATCACTCTCCAAACCCGGGCCTGATTCTGTTCATTGGCTCACTCATTTACTGAAAACTAGTAAATCAGATTAAAGGATATGTGATAGTGCATGTTAATTGATATTGTCATGATGATGAAACATTCCTTTACTTCTTTTTAAAATCAGTGTTAATTGTTTGAATGTTGATACGAATCCATGTGTTCTTTTGTAACCTCATGTATCCCTTTTATGCATGTTGATTGCTGCAATTTCTTTGAACAAAGCCTCTACCCACTTCAACCTATATATTGCAGCAGCCTTAAATCCGAAAAAAGTAGCCATTATAAGGGCTTGGTACAAAGTGTCATTTTTTTCATCACGTTATTAATCTAAAACACGTGTATCCCCATTATTGATCAGCACGGTAGAAATATAATCTTTCTTTATTGTTGATTAATTTAATGTTCGAAAAGAAGTGAAAGAAATAAATTATAGATATCAAAAGTTAAATTTGAAGCTTTTACTTTTCTTATGCCAGATTGCCTCCCTTTATAATCGAAAAAAGGGTTAAATTTGAAATCCATATCCGTGTGTTAACACAAAATTTGAACTTGAAATGCTTATATATTACATAGAATCAACTTATCCATCTTACGCTATTCATCTTCTGTTATTGAGTTCATATTATTGATTGGATTCTGCCCATCCATTAATTAAAATGTTTAGCGGCATAATTAGTGTTGTTGGCCTACGGGCATTTGGAATTCACATAGGCGTAGGGGGGCACCCACACACCGGAGCTGTTGATGGACTCGAGAGCTTTGCGTGGGGTCCACCATGCGTTTTAGTACGGTCCCAACTGGTGGTGTTTGGTGCTTGGTGCCAGGACGCAATCAAGTACATGTAGTACTTGAGGATGTTGAACATATCCAAATGCTGTTAGTAAAGTATTCTAAAAATAGTAGCGACCCTTACTTGCATCAACAATTATACATAAGCTACGGGTGATTCGTCACTGGTTTTGATTAATTTTATTTTTATTCCTAGTGAAATTTTTTAGATATATAAATCAATTGAAGACCTATTTAAGTAATAAGAAATTTCTCATTATAGCTTCACCCTAAGTTGGTGGTGGCTCCTTGAAGTGGTGGGCTGCAATTTCTCCAGCAGACAGCAACAAATGTCAAGGTCAGAAACTACAAAATAGCACAGAATATGTTCTTCTGCCCACCTTCACACACCCCAAAGCCACCTTCCTGCATCTTACTGCCCAAGGCATGTTACCTTTTCCAAGCTCATAAAACACAGTTCCAAAATCTCTCAAGTATTGCAGAAAATATCAAACAAGCCATCATCGTCTTCTTAACCATCGATCCCGCAAGCATGAAGCACCAACCATTTCAATCAAAGGCGTCAGGGCCAAAAAAAAAGTTAGCAGCAAGAGAACAGTGCAAACGAAGGAGGCCTGTTTATTACTCTCAAATGAGAAGTGCCTGCCTGCAATCTGCATGCTGCATGCACGTTTAAGCACAGTCCCAATGTGATATCCCCATCAATAATGGCCACTTAAAAGCATCCGGATCCTGCTGTCTCATGTAAAGAAGACAACCTCGCTTGTTCCCAATGCCTTCTTTTCCTTCTCCACCCTTCGCCTCCTCCCTCTTCCTCCATTCCACCGAGGGCTCATCATGTCACCATTTGCACACGTCCCTCGCTTATTCCATGCATGCCTCACGTAGAGATGGACAAACGGCCATGTTCTAACTGGTCAACCAGTGTTTGACCGTGTCGCGAGTTATATCGTGCCAACATAAAATGGATCGTGTCGTGCCACACGGTTCATTTTGGACTCCGGCACGGTCTGGGCCCGACCTGATCGGGTCGGCCGGGTCGAGTCGTGCCGGGTCGGACGGCTCATTTTTTTCTTTTCATGAACTTTTATAATTTTTAATTTACTTATAGATTATTATATAATATAATTAGTATTATTAATTATTCTATAATATATGGCTTAGTGATTAGTGAGTCTAGTGAGTAGTGACTACTTTAATTATTATGTAAACAATTATATAATTAAATTTTCAAATACATTAAGTCATTAATTTATAATTATTAAGTAAATAAATTTGTAAAATGAACAATTGAGTACTAAGTAATAATTAATAGGTTATAACTTATAACTTATAACCTTATACATAAAATTAATTGGTAAGTATT
This sequence comes from Pontederia crassipes, assembly GCA_030549335.1. Lineage (NCBI taxonomy): Eukaryota > Viridiplantae > Streptophyta > Magnoliopsida > Commelinales > Pontederiaceae > Pontederia > Pontederia crassipes. Next base: position 54,074,271 of record CM060196.1, on the reverse strand, counting down.
TAATAAATATATATTAGTAATACTAGTATACTTTATACTTGTAATCTAGTATAGATAGTTAAGTACTAATTTACTAATTACTATATACTAAGTTATATTAAGTAAATTAGTATTTAACTAGTTATATTAAGTAAATTAGTATTTAACTATCTTATAACCAAGATACTATATAGTATAATAGTATATACTATATTACTATGTTATAACTAAACCAAATTATACTAAGCAAACTAGTACTTAAATGAAATTATAATATGACTTTAGTTTAATGACTACCGACTACTTTAATTATTACTATTATATAATAATTATATAGTTATAATTTTCAAACTCTCATTGAGTAATCATGACATCATATTCACAACAGTCGCTATTTAGATTAATTTCAAGAGAAAAGATAGTATCACTCGAAATGAGTCTAAGAACGACTATTGTGAAAATGATACCTTAATTATTTAATGAGAGAAGATGAGATTGAAAGAAAGGGAGGGATGTAGACTTGTAGTCATGTAGTCATTTGGGGAAGGAGAGGAGAGGAGAGGAGAGTGAGAGTGAGAGTATGAGAGAGATGAGAGGAAAAATAATAAGAGTGATGAAGAAAAGGGAGGAGTTCAGCCGCATTTTATAAGTGGCGGAGTGGGTGCAACACGGTCCGCGTTGATTTAAACACGGTCCGTGTTGTACTCATAGCGCGCCCGTGAACGAGGCTCGTGATCATGTTGTCAAATCAAAATAACATGGACCGTATGATTTTAGCGCGGACCGTGTTATGCATTATGCGCGATCCGTGTCCGTATCAAAACGGGCCCGTATCGTGCCAAATCTGTATTCACCGTGCCCGGACCGTGTCGTGTTAACAGTGCGGTAGGACGATCCGGCATGGAATGGCACGACACGGTCCGTATTTCCGTGCGCGGGCCGTGTTCATGCCGGGCCGGGCGGGCACGGCTTTTGGGCGGGTCGGCGGCGTGCCGGGCCTTGCGGCCCGCCCGAAATTCCATCTTTAGCCTCATGCATCCATTGCTTTAATGAGCAGAATGTTTCATCATCCGATAGGAGAAGAATGAAAGAAATAAAACTGGGTGTTAAAACTCGTTTACTATGTGAACTTTGCTAATTAACCACGCAGTGTCACCTTTATGATATGTTGTAAATAGATGAGTTTTAAGTTCATATATTTATTTATCTGTTTTCAAATTTCAATTGGCGAGACGACGTGTCCAGATGCCTATTAGTGACTAGTAAAGGACTAAAATTTTAAGGACAGCCGAACGAATTCAATTTTAGAAGCACAGGACTGTGCAAACAATATGTCAATTCTAGCACACCTAAGTCCTACTACGTTGTTGTTTATACCAATTTCACCAAATCTATCAACAATCCGACAAACCGGTCCAAATAAATATCTAATGCTCTTAATTCCAAAAATGATATCATAGATTATCATGTTATACACTGAACCTTTTAACTGCAGTGATATCCACACAAGCACCAGGTTGCCTGGTTGGCACGTAATTGAAATCTGATGCATAAAAATACATCTCTAGCAAGCATTACAATATCTTAAAGGTATCGAATTTTTAGCTTTCTTAGCAGTACAGTTATAGTAGTTGTATGTGCGCGCGCCTGCATGCAGAAGTGATCAACCATTCATGCCGTCTCTCTCTCTCTACATGTACATGTATGTATATATATATATATATAGTTAATAGTCGTCCCTATTAGACCACCGCCCTTGTCACCCAAACAGAAGGCAAGGTTTTGAGCATCCCCGGCCCTACGCTCCTCTCACTGCTGGCCTCCTCCCATCCCCGAACCCATTTCCACAGCTCTCCTCAGTCCTCACACATCGAGGCTGCATGCGCGCAGCCACGCCACACCAACCCTGCCGTTCCTCGCACCATTTTCCTCCATTAATGGATCAGCATCACATTGCTCCACACCACCGCAGCCCTGGCCAACCGGCGCACAGCAGCTCCTCAATAGAACAGTACCTCCCCAGTAGCCCCAGTAGCGTCAGTACCAACAGCAACAGCAACAGCAGCAACAGCGCCACCACCGCCATCTCCTGCAGCGCCGCGGCGTCCGGCGCCACGAGCGCCTCCGGCCGTAAGGGCAAGGGCAAGGGGGGCCCGGAGAACGGCAAGTTCCGGTTCCGAGGGGTCCGGCAGAGGAGCTGGGGCAAGTGGGTCGCGGAGATCAGAGAGCCCAGGAAACGGACCCGCAAGTGGCTCGGCACCTTCTCCACGGCCGAGGAAGCGGCCAAGGCCTACGACCGTGCCGCCCTCATACTCTACGGTCCGCGCGCACAGCTGAACCTGCAGCCGTCGGGCACCGCCGCTGCCGCTGCCGGCCATCAGTCCCTCGCCGCGACCACATCTGCTTCCGCGGCGTCGACCACCACTCTACGGCCGCTCCTCCCTCGTCCGTCTGGCTTCCACTTCCCCATACTCCCTTCACCTGTGGCGGCCACCATAAATTCCGCTGCTTCGTATGGTTATCCAGCGCCTTTTCTATATACCGACGTCACCGACAGCATGATCACGTCCTCAGGATCACCAGTGGAGCCGCCTCTGCAGACGTTGGACATTAACCCAGCGATGGCGTCGTTGCCCCCGCCGTCGTCAACGGAGATGAGTGCTTTACATGGTAACCTCTCCGTCAATGAACTGAACCCGTTCGACGACATCAGCAACAAGCAGCTGGGCGCAGCGAGCGCGAACGTGCCGATCACGTCGTTCCAGGCGCAGACGCCACCGTTGTCGTTGCCGCCACCGGACAACTCCGCGGTGCCGTTGATGGCCTCGCCGATGTGGGGCTACGACGACTACGCGGCCGCGTCTTGCCTGTGGGACGACTCTGACCCGTTCTTCTTCGATCTATGAATTGGTGCATGGAAATCTTGCGGGGTTTTGATTAATTGATCCAAAGAAGGGAAAAGAAAAGCATCGGTTGTATTTGTTGTCATTCATATATATGAAAAATTATACAATGATCAGATTTTGAACTTTGGTTTGCAGTTTTGATGTATGTTACATGGGTTGGCACTTTTAACATGCATCACTGCAGGTTAGGGTTCATAATGGAGCGCAAAAACCAGGAGTTTGCCAGTTGAAGAGAGGATCGCAATAAATTATATACATTCCATGGATCGATATCAGTAAGATTTCTAGTTGATATGCTTCCTGATATGAGCTTTTCGCTGTACAACTAATTTCTTCATGTATTATTGCATACCGAAGTCTACGATCAGGGATTAGAGACTGATGTTTAAGTACATGTTTCGGCCATGCATGACTAGCTGCATGTATGTTCCTCCAGTTAGTGGGTTGCTTTAAAAGCATGAACTGTGATGAAATGGAAGTGGGAGATATTATTTGTACAAGAAATTGCTGTCCCTAGTTTGGAACCTCCTCACTGTTAGAAATATGTTATATTCCTTTAAATATGTAAGCTACGATAGATCGGTTTATTCATGAGCATTCTACTGTTCTATTATTGGCTAGTTGAGCGAATCATGGTAATTCTTAACCAAATTTTGAATGCCTTCTTTTGGAATCTGAATGGACTAATGACGAGATTAAGAGATGAAGTTGGTTTTTAAGTACTAGCTAATATATCTTATTTCCGTAGATGAGAATTCATTTTGCATCACTGGATGTAACATTATTCCACACGTATATAATTAACTGAATGGAGGTGTGTAACATGTAAATCAAACATCACAGCTCAAGGTTTTTGTTCGTGTTTATCGCACACTGAAAAGCTTAGTATCTTGGTTATATATAGGTATCTGTTTACACTGCGTTGCTTGTCATTTGATTTTATATAATCTTTGATATCTTCATTCTCATAATCACTGGATGTTTTCATGTCGCGAGGCTCCAAGTAGTCCTGTCTAACTAGTTTGATTAGAACGGTTTGTTGTATAATCAAATGAACTGATGAGATTAAAGCAATGAACTTAGAGGAGTGTCCCTTCTTTAGAGGAGGGACACTATATATGTCGTAATTGGATTAGATAAAAAAATTATCAGATGTGAAGGAAATTTAACGTAATTTATAGGTTTCTAATTTGATGATTAAGAAAAAAGGAGATGCAGTAGATTTACTTGGGCATGCCAATTTCTTTCTCCATTCAATGTACATTATGCTTTATATATGTACGTATTTAATTGCGAGCTTTGCACTATGCAAACGAGCATTTTCTTAACTTTATTTACCTATACTTAAATTTTATAACAAGATACAAATTTATGCAGTATGTGGATAATTTGATCCTTGATCCCTTAGTTAATAAGAGAAACACCTGTTGGATTACATAGATATGCCTTCATCATCCAACGCATTAATTTATACACTATTACTTGTTGACCTAAAATCAAAGCTTAGCACGACGTAGAAGATAGACCAAGACATTAAAAAGCATCTAAAGTATTTTCTTAAAATCGTAAAGTATTTTCATCAAGCATCAAAGATGATTGATGAAGAACCACTTTTTTTTTGTGTGAAATCCAAACGTAAAGTAGACTTAAGAGCGAGGAGAAACGCTGTCTTCTTTTAGTACATAGGAATAGGCTTAATTTGAATCCATATATATCATCTGTCGTGGGTGTCATTGCCATCACGGGTAGATGATGTCATCCAAAAAAATGAAAACAAAAAAACGCAAAAAAAAAAGAAAAAAGAAAGAAAAGAAAAAAAGAATTAAACGTCGTGGTTCGTTTACTCAATATGACAATATTCGTTGGGCTGGCGAACTGTGGCTCTGCTTCTTGCGATCCAACACAACATATGCAACTGCAATTTGGTTTTTCCTTTGCTTTTTTTGGCTCTTTGGTGCACTTTGCTTTTTTGCTTCTTCCATTTGATCCTCTTGACATTTCAAGCTTGGAAAGATACACTCAGCAGTTTTTGTTTTTCCATTTGATTTAATTTCAATGGAAGTTTGATTTACAAATGTTTTCTTTTCCTTGCCAAAAAAGAGGTTAAAGTTAACCTTTTCACCATCATATTCTTAAAAAATACACACACATCTATACATATGTATATATATATATATATATATATATATATATATATGGACAAAATGCGCCTACGACGCAGGCAGATCGACGCATACATGCGGAGTGCATCTTGGCCGTTCATTCACTGATCGACGACGATGCAGGAATGAATTGCGAAATAGTCGCAATTAATGGATGCAAAAATGCGTGGTGGTCTTCGTGTGTCGTTCGTTCACCGGCTCAAAAGAGGGAACCAGTGTTACTAAAAGGAGGATTGGGAGCAGCACCAGCACAAGGCTGACGCCCTATGGGGAGCTGCCGGCACTATGGAAGGAGACCCACTCAGGCAAGGGGATAAAGAATGACAGGCGCCTTCGCTCATCACCCGACTATCGGTGGACGGGCAGGAGAAGCAGCGGCGGCGACACCATGAGAAGCAGCTTGACCTGGTCGAAGAGACTCTCGAATGCCGACTCGTAGCTCATGTACCATGAGAATGCTACGAAGGGGAACAGCGTGAACCGAAAGTCTAGAAGAAGCAGAGGGCTGGTGGGAGTTATAGACGTTACTGGTCGCCACTGATAGGAAGTTAGGAGGATGCATGCAGTCACAAAATGCGCCTATTTCGCAACTTATTCCTGCATCGTCGTCGATGAACGAATGAATGGCCAAGATGCATTCCGCATCTATGCGTCGATCTACCTACGTCGTAGGCGCATTTTGTCCTATATATATAGGGGTTAATGAAAGTGTAACACCAGTTGGGTGAAACATTATGCAACGCCTTAATCTCGACCATCCGTTTTACATCTATGGTCTAGATCAATGCAATCACTTTCTCTCTTCTCTCTCTTACCCGATCTCCTCTTCCTCTCCGATCCGCCGCCGTCATCGTCGTCGCCGCCACCGTCGTCATCGTCGTCGTCGTTGGAGGCCCACCTAGAAAACCCTTACAACCTCACTGTCGACGTCCCCCAAACCCCTGACATCCCCCCAACCCCTCCCCTCTGATCATCGTCGCCACTGCCTGTGAGATCCTATTCCACTCGTCGCCCAACTCTACATCTTCTCTCTCTCTTGATGATCGACGAATGATGAACCTTGACAGCGGATCCTATGGGCAGCGATTGGGGCGGCGAACACGAAGATTGGAGGTGGCGAATGGCGATCGATGCTCGAAGAAGGGGGCGCTCGGAATGGGGTCGGGTCGGCACTCGCAAGGGTGGAGGCGCCGAAAATCGTAAAGGGGAATGGGGGTGCCGACGATTGCAGGGACCGGGGGGGGGGGGGGCACTCGTAGTGGCACTCGCTGAGGGGGATTTGCGGGCTTGACGTTGGTGGATCTGCGGACTCGACGGTGACAGATCTACGAGCTCGACAGCGACAGATCTGGGGCTCGACGATGATCGAAAAAAGGCGGCGCTCACGAGGGGAGGACGATGGCGACGTACAGGCTTGACGACAATCGAAGGAAGGTGCCGACGGCTGTGCTCGCGAGAGGAGGACGAGCGATCGTAGAGGTGGGCGACGGTGGCAATGCTCGGCGGCGGCAGAGAAGAGAGAGTGAAGAGAGAGAAGACGCGTATGTGAGAATGAGGTAGAAAGAAAATCTAGACGGTAGATCTAAAATCAACGATCGAGATTTGAGCGTTGCACAATGTTTCACCCAAAGGGTGTTACACTTCAATATATATATATATATATATATATATATATATATATATATATATATGGGTGCAAGCTGCAAGCCATTCGTGATGGGAGGACGGTGCACGGTTCAATTGTGACACGTCGGATGTTGATCGACACACAAAATAAGGAATTAAGACGAGGATTATTTAATTAAGGAATACTGAATTCTTATAAAAAAGACATGTTGAGCACAATTGGGTTCCTGAGTAGGGATGAATTTACCGTGATAATATACCGAAGAGCTATACCCCAATTTAAGTCAGGTGAGTTGCATGTGCCAACTGAGTAGAATCGGGTTCAGATCCGTGTCGCAACTAGATTTATGTAGAGAATAAAAATTTGAGAATTTGTATTGGTCCTGAATCCTGATACTAACTGATATCGGGATCAAGTCGAACCCAACAAATCAAGAATGAAATTAAATAATTTTATATTATTACAATTAAATTAGAATTTGTATTAACTATATAAATTAATATATTACTACAATCAAGAATTGAATCGGATTAGATAAATTATATTAGGACATTTTTAAATTATATAAGTTTAATATACTATTATAATATATTTATTTTAACTGGTCTAGATCTTAAAAGAAAGGAAAGAAAAGATGAGGAAGGAAAAAGATGGAAAGGGAATAGAAAAAAATGAAATATAATAGTCTTTCTTTGCATTACATGAGTAATAGGAAGGAAAGGAAGATTTAATGATAAATTTATTTAGACAATTTTATTTCTCATATATGTATTTATAAGGCTAAGTATAGAAATTCATTTTACTTATACCTTTTTTCTCATTTCCATTTGGCACCCTAGTCTTATTATTATTTAGGAGTAATTTACTCTACCAATTATGATTAGTTGGATTTTCTTCTATTTCTCGTTAGTCAAACGGAGTGACACCCTTTTCAGACCTCGTTTTATTTTTATTTAGGGATATTTTTGTAACGACTCGAAAATTTACTCTAATAGTTTTGAATATTTAGGACAATTTCGTGCCGATTTTATACCAAATATATGTCATCTTGTCAATTAATAAGTTCAGTACATAACATTAATGTTTAATTATAACTTATTAGACCTAATCATGTGCAACGCTTTGTCATGAGCTTAAGTTGTCATCCATCAATTAACTTTGGTCACCTACACGAATTCAGAGTACATGATTTTCCAATTAGAATACGTAAAGGTCATGCATGTCATGTTATTCTATCATACGATACTACATGCGATGCATCACCATAATAAAAATAATAACATATGAACATACTTGTCATGAACCTTACATGACTTTACATCATAGTTACATTTATTCTTCATATAACATTTAGGAAATATAAACATCATGTCATACTTGTTTAACTTTAGATTTATTATTTGTAAGTATCATGCAATAGAAATATACATTCATATCATTCATCACATATATTAACATAACATATTATTTCATTTCACTTTCATTGTCATGTACATTATGAGAGTTTCTTCATAACTTCTTAATCCTTACATCTTCACTTCTTTCATACTTTATATTTTCTCAGGATTGCTTTATAATCCTTTGTATCTTCTTTCTTTCTTTATTATGTGATTCTTTATGTGTCATCTTCATTTTTCATTTTTATCACATAATATCATCTTGACTTTCATTATATATCATGTCATAATTATGAATACACACATTATAATAATGAGGGACTTTATTCCTAATCATCTTTAGGAATACACACACTTTATAATGAGAAACATTGTTTTTCGAAAAGTGCATACACAGATGTAGGACTTTACTTCTTAAGTTTAGGTCCACTTGAAGTACATACATAATAGTAAAATTTTACTTTCCATATTTACTTCATCATCATTAACTTTTTTTGTTATAAGATACTTTAAAGTTAACTCCACTTTCATTCTTAATTTGTCTTATAACATCTTTCATCTTTATATTCGAAAATTTCAAACACCTTCTAAATGATAGCATTACTTCTCAAGAAGTTTCAATCACTATAAGATGAAAAGCATTTACTTTTCATCTTTACATTCAATACTTACTTTCATTATATTCATCATATACCATGCTTCATCCTTGCTTAATAATCAGTACATGTGGACATCATTACATAGGTTGATAGGGATCTAGAAAATCTCAAACACCTTTATGTGATGACGTTATCTTTGAAAGAAGTCTCAATCACCATAAAATGAAAGATATTTATTTTTGAGAAATCTCAAATACTGTCTGGGTGATGACTTTATTTTTCATAGAAGTCTCAATCACCATAACCATAAAGTGAGAGACATTTACCTTTCATCTTTACATTCAAGACATACTTTCACTATATTCATCATATATCATGCTTCATCTTTGCTTAGTAATTAGTACATATGGACATTATTATATTGGTTGATAGAGAATCGAAAAATCTCAAATATTTTTAGGTGATGACATTATTTCTCAAAAAAGTCTCAGTCACTGAAAGACATTTACTTTTGAGAAATCTCAAACACCTTGTAGGTGATGAATTTATTTTAAAAAAAAGTCTCAATCACCATAAAGTGAAAAACATTTACTTCTTATTCTATCTTTCATCTTTACATTATTACATTAGTTCATAGGGCACTGAAATCTCAAACACCTTTTGGGTGATAACATTATTTCTTAAATAAGTCTCAATCACTATGAGGTGAAAGACATTTACTTCTTGCCACCATCTTTCATCTTTACATTGTTATATTAGTTCATAGAATATTGGAAAATCTCAAACACCTTTTGAGTTATGACATTATTTTTTAAAGAAGTCTCAATCACCGTGAGGTGAAAGACATTTACTTTTTATCCTCGTACTTCATTTTTACTTAATTGAAGGCTTAGGAAAACATCATTACAATTAGGCCAAGGACGTCTAAGTAATCTCAAACACCTTTTCGGGTAATGATATTATTTCCTTAGAAGTATCAATCACCTTAAGGTGAATGGTATTTACTTCTTTGACGTAATGTGTGTCGAAACATTTCCTTTAATTTCATACTTCATTATTCACCAATACAATCACATCAATCCTTCATCTTTTATCCTAATTATGTTGAGCATGCATTATGTGTCATATACAATCAATACATATCCATACATTATATATATATATATATATATATATATATTAGAAAATAAGTTCAATACATCTTACAAAATATTTTCCAAAACGTTATAGTCGTGCTCAAAAGTGGCATGACCATGCCTACCATTATTATGGTCATGCTCCGTTTTGTCATGGCCGTGCCGGCCTCAACCATTTCAACCTTAGCCAAATTTCAGCATCGCTCTCACTTACGATCATGACCAACTTAGTCACGATCGTGCTTGACCTTGTCATGGCCATGACAAAGGCGTCACGAACGTGATTGAAAGATTTTTTGTCGTCTCATTTTCGTCTGCTCGGTCACGGTCATTCCTAGGGTTGGCATGGTCGTGCTGCCATCATAGAATCTCGATTTTCAACTCGAAAATTTTAATCTTTGAGATCCAAACTTCAATAAAAATAATCTAAAACATTATAAAAGATTGCATGCATGAACTTTAAGCATAGAAGAATCATAAAACATATTAAAGCATTCGATTTTTCCTCATCATCAAGATTTAGGGTTTTCCCTATAAATTCATACAACTACTAAAATATATTCTCTGCGTAGTATTCCGACAGCAGACACTAAAATATTAATAACTTAATTTATATTTGTTCTTTTCAAATAATTCTAATTTTTACAGAAAGATAATATGAACCTTTAACTTGTAAATAAATTTAAACTCTAATACAGTATTTCCAAATTATGATACTTTTTACAATTTCGTCCCATTGTTACTCGAGACAACATGACAGTAGTCCGGTGTTTGAATCATAACTAGTTGCATACATATTCAAATCACATGAAATGAATTTCTGTGGAAACTAGACTTCGAGTACTTTTAATAAATATATTATTTGTGATTTTTGGATAAGTAAAACCTATCCAAATAATTATGACAAAATAGTCCCGAATTTACAAATTATGCAACATAAATAATAGAACTCTCATCCATGCAATCCTCAATCAAAATTCCTATCAAGAATAAGGTATTCTTGAAACTTTCAATCCAAACAAAACATCATTAAGAGGGGAGAGAGGTTTAGATCCCCTTTACATACATTTTAAGTTTTAGGTCTTCTTTTCTTTTTCCTAGAACCTTGATCTTCTCTTTGAGGATCTTAAAACATAGCCACCATGAAGAGTGGAGAAGAAAAAGAGAGAAGAGGGATTGACGACTAAATTTTTTGAGAAATTAATAAGGTGGTAGGTTCTTTATATAGAATTTATATTAAGGCTTTGGTCAAAAGGTCCAAATACTCTTGCCAAAAGGCTCAAATACTTTGGTCCAAAATTTTGGGATATTACAACTTTACCAATTTTGAATTTCTTCTACGTTTGACCTTAATTATAAAAATTGTAAACACATTCACTTGAATAGATTTCTTTCTTTGTTATATTATATATTTTAAAAAATGCACAAAAATATCTAAAATTTATATTTTCCTAGTTATGACCTAAGTATTGTGCATTAAGGGAAAAGTCACAAACTTTCATATTTTTACTTGATATGGTCTTAATTTTTTGTTGTAAAAAATATAAAAAAACATTTATGTTTAATTTGGTAAACTCATATGGATAAATAACTGCACACACACAATGTTATATTCGTACCTTAAAATTCTAAAAACATAGATGAAACGGAATATTGTATATAGTCATTAATATTATCATCAACTATAATACATAACAATATAAAGTTTAACATTTGAGAGATTGATGATATAAACATGAATTATAGAATTGTTCAAAAAACTATTTCCAAACGTCAATACTAGTTGACAACTAGTTATACTAAAATAAAGAAGCGCATAATGCATATTAAGATTTATTAGATATATGCCATTTGGTTCAAAAATTTAAAAGCTTTAAGTATTAACACCCCTTGACTCAATCAAGATATTTTTCTTTTATGAATTTAAATTGTGTCTTCATAGATGAAGGAGATAGCTAAATATAAATTTATGATCACCTTTGTGTTTTGTCTTGAGACTATCCATTGGTATCTAAAATTCGCATGAATTTAAAACGTAACTTAATAGGTGAAGAGAATATTTAGTAGTTACATTAAGTCCATGACCACCTATTTTGCCCATATGAGATTATACATTGATATCCTTGGACTCGTTTGACAACCAAGTAGATTAAGCCACGTGAGTCCATAAAAGATTCTCACAGGGGGAACAATAAAATCCGAGGGCTATCAGGAACTCACAAAACTTGCTAACCATGTCATCATTGATATGTGGTCCACATTTGAGAAAATAAGGTATTTGTCAAATAACCTAGGTTATACTTCTTATTCCTGCCATCCAAACCAGGCCTTAGTTATTAAACCTCGAGTCTTTACAATCTTTTTCTTTAGTGAACGATCCATGTTGACTCATGACCCACACGAAGTCATTTCCCAATCAAAATATTATTATTCGCGTCTTGATAGATTAACAGGTAGCGATATATAATCATATGACCACCTTCGTATCTCATCCATGTAGAATTATTCAATGGTATATGAAGTTTGAGTCCTTACACGAAGGGTCTTAGGGCACCTAAGAGGGTCAACTAGTGTGTTGTCATCCCAAGGTCTTGCGAGAAACTAGATGCGTCTTTTTAATATATACAATATATGATGTGGAGGACTATCTTTGAAAAAAATACTAAATACTTAAAACAATAGAGATATTGATATTATGAATCTCTCGTAGTGATGATTATAAACATGATGTCACTAGGTGGTGTAAACACTCACTAATGAAAGTAAAGAACTGAGCGATATGGTTTATTGAGTGATTTGTACAAATATTTATATTCAAATGTACAGATAATAAAAAGCATATAATATGGAGTTAGTGGTTACAAAAGCTTGGCGAAATCACAAGCAGATAGTTGGCATCATGGAACAAGTCATGTGGATGACACGTCCATTGTCACATTCTGGCTTACATCCCCCTCAAGCCTAGCGAGATCGACGACCGAGATGGAGCTTGTCACGAAGAGAAAGGAACTGACGTCTAGCAACAGCCTTTGTCATGAGATCGACAATATGATCTTTAGTTGAAATATACCTGACATGGAGGCGAACAGAGACCTCATCACAGTCGAAATGAAAATAAAGTTCTACATGCTTTGTTCGTGCCTGAAACACGGGATTCATTGTTAAGTACGTTGCGCGAATGTTGTCACACCAAAGGATCGGAGGTGAAAGAGAGGCAACAAGTTCATGCAGAAGACTTTGAAGCCAAAGGAGCTCTGTGGTTGCCAAAGCCCTATATTCAAATTCTATAGACAAACGAGAGATGGTGCACTACTTTTTCGCGGACTAGGAGATAAGGTTGTGGCAAAAGTAGATGGCATATCCACCAACAAATTTCCTATCATGAGGACTACCAGCTCAGTCAACATGAGAGAAGGCTTGGAGTTGCACAGAGTGTGCCAGAGTGAAGTACAAACACATATTAGTGGTACCGTTGAGATAGAGAAGGATATGCTTAACCATTTGCCAATGCTGGAAGGCGGGCTGGTGCATAAATTGACTGACATGGCTGATGGTGAAGGCAATATCAGGATGAGTGATACAAAGGTAATGAAGGGCGTCAACAATTTGATGATAGAGAATGAGGTTGGCACATGAGATGCCAACAGGGGTCGGTCTTTCTTTAGGGTGGAAAAGACTTTTAACAAGTTTGGCTACAACATGTTTGCACATTTGAGAATACATAACGTTGCTGGGAAAGAACAATGCTGATTGAGCTGCGAAGAACCTCAATACCTAAGAAGGAATGGAGGTTGCCAAGATCACGAATAGCAAAGTTCGCCACGAGGTGTGACTTTATTTTGTGGAGGAGAAGGGGGCACGACCTAGTGACAATAATATCATCGACATAAATGAGAACATAAGCAATGTAAGCGCCCTGTTTAAGAATAAAAAGGGAGGTGTTAGTAGTAGAGCCAGTGAAGCCAAATTGAAGTAATGCAACAGCCAACGTCTGAAGCCACGCACGTGGTGCCTGCTTCAAGTCATAAATTGATTTGTGCAATTTACAAACGTACGATGGGTGAGCAGAATCTGTGAAACCTGGCGGTTGCTCCATATAGACAACCTCATAGTGCTTTCCGTGGAGACACACGTTGCTAATGTCTAGCTACGGGAAATGGCCAAAGAAAGAATGAGGCGAATTGTAGTGGGCTTAATGGCAGGACTAAATTTTTCGGTGTAATCAACACCAAATTCTTGGCGAAAACACTTGAGCCACCAAACGTGCTTTGCGCCATTTAAATGAGCCATCTGCATTAAGTTTTGTGCGATAAATTCAAAGACAACCAACAACATTATAATGGGAGGGTTGTGGTACTAGTGTCCAAGTTCTATTGTGAACGAGTGCATTAAACTCATCTTGCATGATAGGGAAAACATTGGCTTTGTGAAAACTTGTGGGGGTGTCCAAGTCATAGGGGTGCACGAGGAGAGAAGAGCTTTTAAACCAGCTAGTTGATGGTAGTTTATTGGGTGACAGGGACGCAAGGTGTGAGAAGGAATAGACGGAGAGGAAGGAGGTGAGGGAGAGGAGCTGGAAGACTATGGTATGGAGGGTGGAGATGACGTGGATAAATGTGTTGGCGTGGGTGCTGATGTGGAGTCCTAGAGAAATGAAATGGGGACAGATAGAATGGAGTGGAGTACTGTGGAGTGGGTGTTGCTACGAGAGGAGGATTACGAAAGGGAAAAACATCCTCAAGAAAGCGAACATGACAGGCTATATAAATTAGTTGGGGGGGGGTTGATAATAACGGTAGCCAAAATAATTTTGTGGGTAACCAAGGAATACACAGGGAAGGGAGTGGACATCGAATTTATGGTGATTGTAAGCACGAATACGTGGAAAAATGGAACAATTAAAAACATGAAGGTGATTGTAAGAGGGTGTCCATTTATGAAGGAGAAAAAAGATGACTAGTTCTGCAATGTGCGAGTGGGTAATAAGTTTATGAGAAAAACAGAGGTCTCAACAACGAAATTCCGAAACATGCGAGGGACATTTGCATGGGTTAATAGTGTAAGCGCAGTTTTGACGACATGACGTATTTTTCGCTCAACTAACCCTTTTTGTTGATGCTTGCGATGGTAGGTTTGGCGATGGGCAATGCCATGAGCTTGGAGATAAGATCGCAACGATAATGAATTCACCTCCATAATCAGTTTGTAAGCATTTTATTTTGGCATCAAATTGGCGTTCAACCAATTTATGAAAAATTGAAAAGAAATGAGCAACATCATACTTATGCATAAGGGGGTACATCCAGGTGTAGCGACTATAGTCGTCGACTATTATTAAGAAATAAGAGTAGGCAGAAGAAGATAGCTATGGAGCTAGCCCCCACACATCGGCAAACAACAATTGCAGGGGTGCTGAACTGGTGTTATTGGTGCAGGTAAATGTAGTTGGTGAGATTTACCTTGAATGCAGGAAGAACAACTTTTGATAGTGGTAGCAGGAGACAACTTGTGGTGGCGGAGGATGGTGGAGAGGATCTTCTAGTGCGGATGTCCCAGACGAGCATGCCATAAGTCTGAGGTAACAAAACTTGTGAGTGCAGCGGGTGGATCAGCAGTGGGAATAAAAAGATGGTACAAGCCATCTTTAGTTTGTCTGTGGAGTAGCAGGCGCCTGGTTTGCTGATCCTTGACAACAAAATGGGAAGGGTGAAATTAAAAAAAAACAATGGTTATCAAATGCAAATTGATGGACAGAGAGAAGATTGCGAGTAAGTCTAGGAACATGTAATATATTACGCAATGAATAGCTTCCAGATGCTGAAGGAAATTGCGTTGAACCAACATGGTGAATGGGAAGTGCATTGCCATTGCCAACGACAAGGTTGTCAGCTCCATCATATTGCTTCGAAAGCTGGAGATTCAAAGGACAAGGGTGGAATGATGAGTTGCATTGGTATCAGGGAACCATTCAGCATAACGTCTTGGTAATGTAGGTGACGTTGAATGAGACGGAAGGGAGTGGTGGCACTGTATGCACGAGCAGGCAGTGAACCAAAGTTGCGTTGTCTGCAATGCCATGGTGAGTGACCTTGAATCCCGCAAATAGGGCATGGTGATCTGTTCAGTCCGCGACCTCCACATGTCCACCATGATGTAAGTTGCTGCAGCTACGTGATGATTCAGAAAACTTGGAAGGGCGATAGTGGCTTGAATTGTTTGCAGCATAATTGACAAAGGGGTGGTTGTTCTCAAGTACTTTGCTGGCTTGAAGACGAATGTCATGAGGAGTTAATATGCTCTACAACTCTGAAAAAGTTGTGGGTGTGGAACGTGATGCAAGAGAAGCCGCAACATTGCTAAAATCACTGTGAAAGTTGTTGAATATAATTGCGTTGAAAGCAGAGATGGACAGTGGCTGTCCTCATACCTCATCGGCGATGTACTTGACCTGACGTAGGAAAACAAACAATGTTGTATCGCCTTGTTTGAGGTTGTAGAGTTGCATCTGTAGTTGGAGAATTGGAGTCTCCATTGGGGCGCCATAGGCTTGATGTAATGCAAGCCAAACTTCACGTGCAGTGGATAAACCGATGACATAGGAGAGGACTTCTTCAGATAACGAGGGAAGTAGTCAACTGAGAAGTTGTTGATCGCGGCGACACCACTCCATATATTGAGTAGATGGTTGAGTGTGGCCTTTAGGGGCTTCGGAAAAGGAACTTTGTGGATCAAGATGACTCTCCAAATTATAGTTGCAAATTAAAAGTTTAATCTGTGTTTGCCAGAGGAGATAATTGGATGGGGTTAATTTGAGAGAGAGAGGTAATGATGAGTTTGCATGGGTGGAAGAGGAGCTGAAGGTTGCAATTCTGTGATAGAGGATGAAGAAGACGATGAGTTATTGGAGGCTGCCATCTAAAAAAAAATAAAGGATTGGGCACTGATATCATGTAAACACTCACTAATGAATGTAAAGAATTGAGCGATATGTTTTATTGAGTGATTTGTACATATATTTATATTCAAATATACATATAATAAAAAGCATATAATATGAAGTTAGTGATTACAAAAGCTTGACGAATTCAGAGGCAGATAGTTGGCAACATAGAACAAGTTGTGTGGATGACACGTCCACAATGTGTGTTGACATACTTACGGGTGGATAATTTGGTACTCTACCTAAAGATGCAGAGCAACCGCATGTCAATGAGCATGGCAAGCTTGATAATACATTATATCAAGAAAAAAATATGTCCATCACACACGCTCTACAATCCGAAAATAATAACTAAGGAAAAAAAAAGTTAAGGACCATTAAAATGTAAATACTCTTACTCTATAAAAATACAATGAGCTAATATATTTCACAACACATAATAGTTAATATCTCCACCATTATTTATACGAATTAAGTTGGTCATTCAAATCACCACTTCAGAAAACATAACGTAAACTCCATAAGTAATTCAGCTTTTTCAATTAAACCTGACGTTTGAAAAAAAAAATACATTCTCCCATAATCTACTTTAAAGATTAATTATCCCCAATACTCGCATTATTTTTTTTTCAAAATTTGAGCTTCACATTTTTCCCATGAAGGTAGCTCCTGCCCATACTCGAAATCTGACGTGGATTCACGGTACGGTGTCCAACCATGTTGGTGCATTAACCCATCACTTTAAGTTTTGTTTCATCTCATACTTCTCAGTGCTTGCCCAACCAAAGCTAGTGCTTACTGGCCAGTGCCATTCTGATGAAGCCACTAGCCACCACATGATTTATATATATGCCAAGTCAGTTCTCTTCATATCGGTGCTTTGTTTCAAAAAATATTTAAAAATTAATTTTGATATTAAAATAAAACTGACTGTTTTTTTTTATATAGCTGTCGAGGATTGACCAAAATTATTATTAATAATATACAATATAGAAGTAAAGGAAGGAGATCTAAGGTGTATCCGCTATCACATATAGTTTTATACTCCTCTCCTGTTCTACATGTCTGCGTGTGCACACCGAGATTGTTACTTATTTTTCAATCTGAGTGTGCCAATGTTAAAAGTTAAATAATAAAAGGACCACCAATTGGTGTGCAACTGTTAAATAATCATAGCCTATTCAGCTCACACTATTCAATAATTCATAGTCTCACAACATGCCTCCCTTATATTCACACACACACACACACTCTCCACTGTATGATAGTATCATTTATTTATTTAGTTGAGAACGACGGTTTTTTTTCAGGAATACAACGAATTTAACACGGGGACAGTGTATGATAGTATCATTTATATAGCGAGAAAATATAAAATATAAATTGCTGCCAAATCAAATCCAATCCATTTGTAAATTGTTCGATGTTAAATTGACCAAGTCAAATTTAATCTGACGGGTGCGACATCCTCGATTGTTATCTTTATTCTCATGTTCTCTCTGATCATTTGGTAGAAAAGGGAAAAAAATTTGGGATAAATGCATCACTGTAGAACACATCATATACATTTGGATAAGTAGTGCGGTCCACGTTCTCTTTGCTTTCGTAGAATAAATATAGATTGAAGTACTTGACGAAGGTGATACAATTTTTAGAGTGTTGCATTGTGACAGTCTGATTTTGGCCGTTCATCATGGACACCCGAAGTTGGAACTTGGAAGTATCAGATCTAATCTTACACATTTACATCAGTGGAACAATGCAACTTTTAATTCTGTTTCACCTTCATTAATATATATATATATATATATATATATATATATATATATATATAACACATAGTATTTAGCACTCAGATTTTGTGTGGGTATCTTAAGATATAAAATTGGAATTAAATTAAGTATCAACCTTTTAATTAGGTAACAAATTCAGTGGTTGAGATGAAGTACAAAATCGCCATCATTTTTTTTGCAAATAAATAAATAAAATTGTTTTCAACATTTGTTGGAGCATGTAACTATTTATGGCATCAGCTGCCATTAAATGATCACATTAACTTAAGACAATAAATTGATCCATCATAACCGAAGGGCCTACAATCTCTCACGGCGGATCCATTAATTAACTTTCCATTTAATAAAAGTAAACATAAACCAGAGTTTAAGTTCCTCTCATTTATTAACAGACCATTCCATTCACATAATTAACCAATAGCTAGAATGAAAAGTGCGTCATTTCACTGTTCTCAGTTCATTTTTTTCTACCTCAATAATTGGTAATAATTTTTATATCGGTTAATTAAAATTAATTAAAGGAAATTTGATATTTATTTTCTATGAAAAAAAAACGTTTCTTGACATTGAATTACTATTTTATATAGATGTAGAAAACGTCATACAAAATATTTAACTTTGTTTGTTTTCTTCTAATATTTTCTTTAAGTCGTCTCTGTTGTCGCTATTATTTCTTAATCCCATGTCCTCCCTCCTCCACCAGGTCGAAGACAAGGTCCGGAGACCAGGAGACGAAGAAGTGGAGACGGGGAGATATAGAGAGAGAGAGATCCAGTTGGGGCTTTGTCGCAGCCATGGCGTCCTGCGGCGCGGCCAACGCGTCCGAACGAGCGCTCTGGTGCAGGGACGGGGTCGCGGCGGCGCACCTGAAGCTGGTCTCCATTGGGGTCATCCTGGCCACGAGCATGGTGGGGATCGCGTCGCCGGTGGCGCTGGCGCGCGTGTTCCACGGACGCGCCGGCTACGGCCTTGCTCTGCTCATCATCAAGTGCTTCGCCGCCGGCGTCATCCTCTCCACCTCCCTCGTCCACGTCCTCCCCGACGCCTTCGCCGCCCTAGCCGACTGCCAGGTTGCGACCCGGCACCCCTGGCGCGACTTCCCCTTCTCCGGTCTTGTTACCCTCGTGGGCGCGCTCCTTGCCCTCCTCGTCGACGTCACCGCCACGTCCCACGCCTCCGAATCCTCCTCGGTATCGCCCTCCAACACCAAGCAGCACTACGAGCGTCTCGGTGTGGAGGAGGCCAAGGAGAAGGCGTCAGTAGCGGAGGTGGGGGCCGTGGTCCTGGAGCTGGGAGGGTGCCATCGTCACCACGGCGCAGCCCACGAAGAGGAGGCGGAACAGGAGGAGGATGAGGGAAAGCAGCACGACAGCGAGGAGGAGCGGCTAGAGAAGCTGAAGCAGAGGATGGTGTCGCAGGTGCTCGAGATTGGGATTGTATTCCACTCGGTCATCATCGGGGTGACCATGGGGATGTCCCAGAACCAGTGCTCAATTCGGCCGCTTGTCGTCGCGCTCGCTTTCCACCAGATCTTCGAAGGGATGGGGCTCGGTGGGTGCATCGCTCAGGTAAGAGGCATCATAGTTCCTTCTTTTTCTTTGCTTTCAAAGTGCAGTCAGTTTCTTGATCAAGAAAAAAATTGCCTATTTGATGTTAATTACTCTGGATTTGCTTCTATTTGAGCAATGGGAGTAGATAAGGATCCCTCTTTTGCTTCAGGCTTGTAGTTAAAATGGATTTTAGCTATTAAACAGTCTGCTTGATCGCAATTGCGTACTTAAAGTTGAAGGTTGGATTATATTGATAATACTGGATGGTCAATTTGTTATCTCGGTTCTGAATTTATATCAAATTATCAATAGATAGTTTCTTTCCTTCAAAAAAAAAATGTTATCTCGGTTCTTGGTGATTGCGTGCAATGAATTCAAAACTGAAATCATTGTGCATGGTTCTTCCATTTCCGGTTCAAATATGCACTGTACGAAGTTGTACATTAGTAATCAAAGATGCACCTCAAACACACTGATAAATTCTCTTATAACGTTATCTCAGAGTCTCTCAAATCACACAAGTTTACCTTGTGAGTTCCTTTGGCAATTATCAGCTGCCAATGTAGGCCACACTTCATGCCTTCACTTTGCAGGTGAAGGAGAAAAGGAAACTATGCATTCCACTTGTGATCTGCAACTACAACCTCCTGTAAGCATTGTGCTGCATATAGCTAAACAAACTTGTGCAGATTGTAGTGGGCATGACTGGATAAAATTTAATACTAGTACTGAAAAAATTTAAGTGGTAATTTATAGCGAAAACTAGTAATTTATAGCAAAACAATCGGGAAAGTGTTAGTTAATATTATATAGTTGGATTGATCCATGTATTATTGAGAGCCTTAGAAAACATCATTAAGCATCTTCTGTCATTAAAGGGGAGAGGCAGGGACTTACAAATAGCTAAACTGATTTCATGAGAAAGAACCTTCTTTGTTTTTTTTTTTTGAGAAGAAAAAAAAAGAAAAAAAGAAAAAAAAAACAAAGATTCATCTTTTATTAATGTGGAAAATATTACTGGATGGACGTGAATTGTGATATAGTTCTGAAGTTAGGTACATATAGTTATTGTTTTCTGTCTGGATTAAATTGTCATATTTAATTCCGCAAGCAAACTCCGCCTATGTTTTATAGCCGGTCCCAAGCCCGGATAAAGAAGGAGGGTTGTGTTAGGCCCCGACAGCCAGCGTAAAACCCTGTCGAATCTCATGAATATTAGCCAACCCCACCTAGTGGGATAAGGCTTTGTTGTTGTTGTTGTTGTAGTATTTAATTTCGCAAGCAAAGACTTTATATTGTTGATTGACAGAATGAAACTAAAACATTGTGAATTTTTATGTTTATTGTTTAAGAGTTTGTTATCTAATCTTTTACACCATGCAATTTCTAACATGTGCACACAAGCGGAGCACTGAATAAGCAAACAGAGCGAGATCATCTTGTGGTTATGATATTCAGATCCTGGGGTGACAGTAACAAAATGCAGCTAGGAAATATCCTTTTCATCCTTGTATAGTAATTGGGCTGAAACACAAAGTGCTAGAGTAAAATATACACTATTCCATCTTCCTTCTATTTCCGAGATACATGCATGGCTGAAAAGAGGACCAACACAATTAAATGGTATGCAGCCTTGGCAATATCCCCATAAGGCATGAAGTAGTGCAATCTAGTTGGAATTACATAGAAGGAACTGCTTGTTATTGCTGTTAGTGGGAGCATTATGATGTTTATCCTTTTAAGGAAACCCATACAAGATTATTTATGCTAATCATGCTGTTGTTCATCAACTAGTTCCACAATTATACTACTCTAAATAAAATTCATATGTATATCAATATATGCAGCTTGTGTGCCACCAAGCCACTTTGCTGTTTGATTTACAAGCTTTTTCTTTCACTTTGTGCCCTTTCCATATGTACCATATGTATGGACTCATTAGTTGGTTTCCACCTAATTGAGAGGTTGGACTTGTATGGTTGACGGTTGATCATCAAGCACTATCTATTTCCTTTCACTTCTATGCATGTCTTATATGATGCTTTGATTATTTGTGGAAGCCGATATTTTTTTACATGAGATGCGTAACTAGTTTATTTGTCTCATGTGGATTTGGGTCAATGACTTATAATAATGGTACCCTGCAGGCTGGCTTCAGTTTGACGACTGTTATGTATATGTGCATTATGTTTTCGGTAACTACACCTTTGGGTATAGTGTTGGGCATGATCATCTTCCATTTGACCGGCTACGACGACAGCAGCCCGAATGCGCTCATACTGGAAGGACTGCTGGGTTCCCTCTCGGCAGGCATACTAATTTACATGGCACTTGTGGATCTCATAGCTGTGGATTTTTTCCATAATAAGGCCATGACTGCAAGCCCTCGTTTGAAGAAGGCTTCTTACGTAGCATTAGTTCTAGGATCTGCTTCAATGTCTATACTGGCACTTTGGGCATAGGGTACGATGAACTCGAGCATTCAACCACGGCTGTAATGTCACATTCCTGCAATTATCATGTTTATAGTCGCTCACCATGCAAATTGTTCGATGGATCAATATCATATTTTATCCATCATTCTTCGCTGAGGTCTTGATGGTTTTGTAGAATTTTATCATTGTGTTCAATAACACTGCGGACATTTCATCCTTTCTGGGTAGTAAAGAGACGTCTTTAGGAACAAGCCTTCAACTATATAATATACCTGATAAAATCGTATAAATGACTATTTTGCGTTCTTACCTTCTCCCCTTACATTTCAATTCAGCAGTGAAACTAAAAAGCCCAAATTTCCTTTCACGAATTCAATCGGGATGAAGTGATAAGCGTCTCCTCGAGTTCGAGTCTTGCGTAAAAAAATTTTGTTTGGAGTCTCACCTGTCATAACTTAGGGATGATAGTGCACTTTTTAGTGTCGCGTAGGTTGGATCGTCGGCACTGTCTTTCATATACCGGAGCTGGCTATCAAGAAAAAGAAGAAGACACTGGAACTTTTTAGATAATGGAAGCCATTTTAATTAAGAGAGAGTCATCGTTGAAGGTTAAGTATTTATATCCGTATTACAATGATGATAGTTTTATAATAACAATCTCATGGCCTCAGTTCACATTATCAGTGATCAAGCAGATGGGCAATTTCTCTCCTTCTATATTGAGACATGAGAAACTTGAATAATTCATCACGAATAGAGAACATAAATGCTAACCAAAATCTACAGTAATGAATGCAAGCATGCGTCACTTACATTGCCTTCTGAAGCTAAACATGACAGCTGAAATGTGCTCTTCTCTAGCCGCATTCCATGCAATTAAAATGCAGATCAGCAAGCATTTTACAAAACTTTGATTGCATACATGTTGAAACTTTTGGCACATTTTTCTCCCTCGTGGATGCATTACATTCGCGTTAGTTGGAAAAAATGCACTTGAAAAAATAAGGTGCCAAAATACTATTAATTCCAACATGTGGCAAGCATAACTTTAAGTTGACCACAGAAAATAAAAATGATGGATTGCCTGCTCTATCAAGTCACTGTACATGTATTTGAATGCTGGATAAAATAATTGACACCGGAAAAAAAGAAAATATTAAAGAGAAAGAGCATCAAATGAGGATTGCCGAAAAATGAATTCATCATACAAAAGAAAGGACGTTCTGTTAGTTTTGCTGTCCTAATTGGACATTGTTGGATAACTAAAAGAAGAAAGTAGTATAAAAATATATCTCATGATGAAGATATAATATCATGCAGGAAAAAGATATTATGTGTGCATGCAAGGCCTTTCTATTGCTGAAGGAAGTTGACTAAACCTGCAAAGAGGACGGAACAAAAAGCAAGAAGTTTCAGCATTGAAGACGCCAATGGGGAGGGATTGCCTAACACTGATTTGAATTACTTTTTCCTTCCGACCAAATAACTTCGATGTTAGTAACCTTGAAATCGTTCCTTGGAGTCGTCACGTTGGTCAAGGATATTAAACCTTTCTCGCTTCCATCTCGACACCGAATTAATTAGATACTAGTAGTCCTAAATACCGATGAGTTATTACGAAAAAAAAAAGAGGGCTCCTCAGAGGATCATATGTACTGAACTGTAAAAGTCCTACTAACAGCATCGTGTAACTTCCAAATCCTTGGCTCATTTTTCTTTATTAATTTCTGTACAAATAAAATCACAGGACTCGACATGTCGAAGACAAGAACAGTCCACATAATGTACAATTGCATGTTCCATTGATAAATTCCAGTTTACAGAAAACACAGAATCTTCTACCTTTGTCCTCCATCTCAAGGGAGTAGGACTAAAGCATCTTCGGCCACTACCTTCTCATAGACCCATCGATGAATTAGTACCAGAAGCATTCTGTCAACATGCTTGTTGTACCACTTCCTGCCTCCATTCCACATCGCTAATAGGCCCAAATTGTCACCGCCAGACCAAAACCAAAACCAAAACCAAGCCCAATGAAAGCATATTCAGTCAGATCCCATGAAGCAGAGACCTTGGACCCTGGAGGCTCTGCACTTTCTGATCTACGTGGCTTTTTTGATGGATATACACATAATCCTTTATTACCCTCAAACGAACTGGATGAGAATGTATGGAATTGACCTGCCTGCGGAATTCTTCCAACCAAATTGTTGAATGAAAGATTCAAAAAAGAAAGAAATGTAATTTGAGTTAACTCCAGAGGTATCACCCCAGAAAGAAGATTTGAGGAGAGATCTAAGGACTCCAGTTGTGATAAGTTTCCAAGTTGAGGTGGAATTTCACCAGTAAAAGAATTATGTGACATGTTTAGGACATAGAGTAAGTTCAGCTTCCCAATCTCTTCCGGAATAACACCTGTGAATCTATTGTTTGAAATATCAATTGATGTGAACATAGTCAAGATCTTCACAAGTGTCATATCTAGTCCTTTGCTTGTAACTGTAATTGTGTTCTGGTAGTATGATGACTGGCTGAATCTGAGATACAGGAATCCCACTGTCTGATGGGCAACATCTGAACTGAGTATCATGCCATTCATATTCTTAAAAAATTCTGCAGGTAAGTTTCCAGCGAAATTGTTGGATGAGACATCAAAAATTTGCAACATGGGAAAGGTGCAATTGATGTTTCCAAGATCTAAGGTCCCATGTAACCTGTTTGACCTAAGAACAAGAACCCGTAGATTAGGAAGATTACCAAGCCAGAAAGGAAAACTATCATAGAACTCATTGTTTCCGAGGTCTAGAACCTCCAGAGAATTGCAGTTGACCAATGATCTGGACAAATTTCCTTCCAAGTGATTACCATTGAGGTTTATGGTATGAAGTAAACAAGATTTATCGACATTCTGAGGCAAAATTCCATGAAGGTTGTTCCCTCTCAGATTCAGAACTCCGAGGTTCTTGCTGCTCTCCAGGAGGCAGGGTGGGATAGAACCATTCAAGTTGTTGTATGAAAGATCAAGGACTCGAAGGTAGGTTGCCTTGCAAATTGAGTCCGGGATCTGCCCGGTAAGCTGATTCTTAGATAGTGAAAGAAACAATGTGAGGTTGAGATACAAGGAGAGGTTCATGGGGATTGAGGATGAGAAATTGTTATTCGAGTAATCCAAAACTATGGTATTTGGTGGTGGAAGTGGAATTGGTCCTTGAAGTCTATTCGCATGGAGATCCAGGATCATTGAAGAAATCAGTGAAATTTGTGGTGGAAGTCCTTCAACAGAAATAAACATATTATGTGAGAGATTCAAATAGGTTAGACTTCCGTTGCCAATGCTCCATATCCAGCTGGGTATGACACCTTCAATTATGTTGCTTGAAAGGTCCAGACTGTTCATCTTAGGCTGATTTTTTAGGAAACTTGGGATCTTGGTTAGGTTGCAGGACACTAATTTCAGTGTGCTGAGATGAGGGAAATAATCAAGCGAAGAGTTATCAACTTCATCTGTCAAAGACAACTCATTGTTTGAAAGATCCAAATTCGTGAGGTTTTTTAGTCTCTTGAACTGGTTCACTGCCAATGTGCCATTGAAAAAGTTATCAGCAAGCGATAGAACTTTAAATCCTGAGAGCTCAAAGAATGAATTAGGAACTGGCCCTTGGAATCTATTGCTACTCAAATCTATAGTTACCAACGATGATGAAGCATTTTGAATTTCCAGTACGCCCGAGAGGTGATTCTGTTGAAGCTCCAAGTGCTGTAGTGATGGCAAGGCAAAGAAGGAACCAGGTATAGACCCACTGAGTAAGTTGTTCTTCATATCAATCTTGGTAAGACTGTGAAACCCTCTATCGCCCAAAGAAGAAGGGATCCGGCCTGTGAAGCTATTGTGCGCCAGAATTATTTCGGAAATCCTCGGCCAATGCACATCTTGGGGTATCTCGCCACTGAAATTGTTGAAAGAAAGGTCCAAGTGAACCAGCTGAGTAAGATTGGCAATGGAAGACGGCAGCATTCCATGAAAGTTGCAACCCCAGATATCTAACTTCGTTAAATTCCTAAGACTGCCAATAGATTCCGGCAAATTTCCGGAGAAGTTGGTGTATGTAAGCACTAAACTTTCTATGGCACTGTCTTGAGGAAATTTTGGCAAAGTGCCAGAAAGATTAATATTGTTTGAAACATCTAACGACGTTAAGTTCCGCAGTTGAAATATCCCCGCGGGAAACAATCCTCGAAGACCGCAAGAAAGGAGACGAAGCTCACTTAAAGAAGAGAGTTTACCAATAAACTCGGGCACATTGGTGTTCAATGTATTCTGATCAAGACGAAGTTTTGACAGCGCTCGGAGACCAGCGAGCGATGGATCAATCGGCCCCGAGAGCGAACAGCCTGCCATGCTCAGCACTTGGAGGCCAGGTGTTGAGGCTGCCACCGCGCTGCACCACTCGCGCCCGCTCGCGGAGATGTTGACGCCGTCCAGGACGAGAACTTTCAGACTGCTCAGGTTCCGGAGGAGCGTCCTCAAGTCGGGGTCACGCAGGTGGAGGGAAGATGAGGGCAGCACATCGACGTAGAAGGTGGAGAGGTCGAGCGATACGAGCTTCGTCAGCCGCCCGATGCTGGCCGGTATCTGGCCGACGAATCCGGCGTTGGAGAGGTTGAGGCTAGTCAAGTTGGCGAGCCGATCGAACGGCAGCCGCTCATACGGAATTTCATCGAATCCGTTGTAGGCGAGGTTGAGCGCCTCGAGCGAAGTGAGATTGAAGAGGCTGTCGTCGATCTTTCCGTTGATAGAACGACCGGACAGGTCGACGGCGGCGACGCCGCCTGACGCCGGGTCGCAGGCGACGCCGTCCCACTGGCAACAGTCGGTGCCAGGCTGCCAGGACGCGAGCACCGATGCGGAGGGGCAGGCAAAGCCTCTCTTGACCTGGAGGAGCGCCGCGCGCTGGTCCGGGAGGCATTGGGCGGCAGCAGCGGCGGCGAGCTCACTGGAAAAGCATACTAGAAGGAAGAGGAAGAGGTGGAGGAAGACAAGGCGGAGGAGGGAGCACATAATGGATGAGAAGGAGAAGGGATGGCGAGGTGGCGAGATGACGCCCTGAGAGGAAGCGCAGTTGTAGGTGGGAGAGGAGGCGCTGTGGCCTGTGGGAGACGCGTTTGGTCATTTTGCCACTGTTCAAAAACTCGTTCGAAGACTTGTGACTTTGTTTGACTTTTGCTTTTTTTTTTTCCACGGCAATATTCAACGCGATATTTAAGTTATTTAATATGTGTGGTCCCAAGTTATATGCGGCAGGTGACTTTGTTTGACTCTCTTTTTTGTTTTACCTTTTGAGGAAGTTGACTCTTTTGGAGCCCACGACGGGTAAGTTTGACATTGCGTTATCATGGCGATTTATGATGTATTAATTCTTTTTCCAAATATTGCTTTCTTATTATTAAAAGGGTTAATAATTCAGCTTAAAGTTGGGGATGATCTATTGAATTCATTGATTATCTTGTAAACAATTCAGATCCTAGGACGTATTAGGCTAGAAACAAAAGAAATTTATATCAAGAATTCTTGGACAAAAAGTAATTTTTAAGTCTTCATTATATAAAAGAAGCCTTGATTATATGAAAGAAGTGTTTCAAAAAGAAAAAAATAATAAATATGGGGATTGATGAAAAAATGAAATTACCTGTGTAGTTTTCTAACTTACAATAAGTATATGATTGCCAACTTTTACCCTCCCTCTCCTAACTTGGATATCAAAAACTCATGTTGAGTTTTACTTGGATATCATTGTTGTCAGTTGTCACTATCAAATTGAGTTAGTGGTCAAATTTTCGATTGATTCTTAAAATGGCTCTAAATCAACTCCAAAATCAATATGGAGATTGAACCACATTGGACTATTTTAAATCGATAAAAAATTAGTAAGAATCGATGTTGATTTTGTTTTACTTATTTAATAATTAAATTTTATTTTTACTTTTTTATATTACTAATATGTGACTTTCTATTTGTGCAGACATTTTTAGCAATTGATTTTTTCTCATTTTTTTAATTTATAAATATTAAACTATTTTATATACATATTTTTTTCTTTTTATTCTCTTTTTATGGCATTATAGTTTATAGTACACTGATGTTTTTCAATAGTTGTAACTACATTTTCCATATGATAACTTTATATTAAATATTAACATAAATTTATTAGCTATTAAATTGATATGTATCTATTTTCAAAGCTTAATTTATTAGGTAATTCATATTATTAATGCAATATGTGATTGGATTGAATATATATATATATATATATATTAAAATTATAAATTTTATCATTATTCGGTTCAACTTGAAATGGAGTGGATCGTTCAGTCCAGTTCTCATAACACTGCTGAATATCAAATTCTCATGTTGCGTTTCAAGACATTTATTAGAATATAGCCAACTGATTTGTTGTTGACACGTGTTTCAAGATTTTTTTTAGAGGAAAAAAGGATGAATACTAGAATTTATGATCATCATCCACATATATATATATATATATATATATATATAAATGAAAAAGGTCAACATGTACAAGTAAAAATGCTCTCTAATGAAGAGCGGCAAAAGGAGAAAAGGATGCGAGTACTATTCAAAACCCCACTCACGAAGAAGAAGAAAAGCCACCTGATATCTCTCCCATGAAAGGTAATTTGGTTAAGCTGGAGACAAATGGTCCAAGTACTGATCAAATATGTCACCACATAGTCTCCAGCTTGTAAGACCTGTGGAAATGTCTCTGAAGATGAGGGGAAAACACCCAGGTGCCCATATGTGACCAAACTTGGGACACATGCCTCAAGTTGATAAATCCTTCTCTCTATTTCTAATAAATTGGCAATTAATTTTAATATGCTTTGTATGTTCATGATATGCAAGATTAGATGCTATGTGTATAGTCACAACGCTATGACAATTGACTATAATATGCCTCTGAGTATGAAATCCCAACCCTTGAAACACCTAAAACAATTCTAAAGTAACTAATCCCAACTCATGTATTAAGATTCCACCGTTGATATTGAAATGGTTATTTGTTTCTTATACTTTCATGAAATCAAAGAAGTAAACCTTCGAGCTTAATGCGAAAATCTAAAATGGATTTTCTAGTTAATATGAAACCAACCCAATCAACATCTGCTCTCAAGAAAAAGAAAAAAAATAATTCCTTTCTCATGTTCATTCTTGTGTATATTTTGCTATTTGATTCCATATGATATTTCTTGGGGGAATGCATATATTGGTTCAAATGTTGAATTGCAAAAAAAATATTAAGTCTTTAAGCTACATAGATCAATCTTTCTATCAACCTTTGGTAACTATTTCAATCAGTAAACATAGTATCTTTCTTCCAAAAATTTTATCATATTTAAATGTAGTTTATTGTTTTTCTCCAAAGGGGTTGTAGTTGTTTTTCCACCCCATATCAAGTCTATTAATAAAGTCAATGTATATTTTCTTTCATAAAGTAATGTGCCTTTATCTGATCTAATGCTTCTATTCCAAGAAAATATTTCAATGGTCCTAAATCTTTAATTTTGAAGTTTCCTTGTAATATTTGTTTGATGTTTGATATCAAGTCTTCACAATCTCATATGAGCATTGAAGTCAACCATTCATCATTTACTTTTTTTTTTATAAACATGGAGTAATCTATTGTACATATCCAGCTTGAATTAGAATCTGTGTTAATTTCAAATTTTATTATTGGGACGCTTGTTTTAATCCACATAAGGATTTAAGAAGTTTACATATCAAATGCCTTCCCCCTTGGCTTCAAAATATTGATACCATTTTCATATATAACTCTTCATATAAGTCATTAATGAGAAAAGTACTGCTCATAATCAAGTGAAGATATAACAGTTACTATATTCACAATAGGTAAAAAAGTTTGTGAATCAAAATCGTCATTTTGATTTATACCTTTTTTTCATAAGACGAGAATTATATCTTTTAAGCTCACCATTAGACTTGAGTTCAATCTTATATACTCATTTGCGTATGATAGTCTTTTTTCTTGTGACAACTCAATAGTTTTTCAAATATTATTTGCTTCTAATACTTCCATTTTGTCCCTCATAACTTTCATCCAATTTATACCCTTTGTTACTTCAAGATAAGATACTAGTTCCTTGATAGATGATAAGGCTTGAATGAACAACGATACACAAGTGATTGACAAATTGTTATAAGATATATAATTTGAAATTGGATAAGTATATATTATACTTGGTGATGTAGCACAATCTTTTAGCCAAGTAGGAGGTTTGACTTGTCATTTTGGTTTAATGTATAGTATTGATGTTGTCACATTATTGTGAGCATTTTCTAAATTTAAAATGTGATAAACCGTTTGGAATATTTAGAGATGTTATATAATCATTTGTATAATAAAAATAGAATTATTTTATTAATATACTTTTTTGGTAAACTCTTTTATAATAAAATTTTAGGTTTCACATGTTAACGCTGAGAAATAATAATAGGTTGAAGAATTAAAATGATTGGATTTGATTTTTATTTTTGATAGAGAAAAAGAAAATACATATAAAAAATTAGCATTTTTATTTGTAGATTGAGTAACTCGTATCCTTTCTGATAAACACAATATCTCATATTCGATTGCGGGGTAGAGAAATTGTCTTTATAATTATTATACGTTGTAAAGCAAAGACAAAACGTACACTATGAAATATTCTATTAGAGGTGTTTTACCATATAATCTTTCAAAAGGTGATTTATCTTCTATCATAGTAGAAGGTATTATGTTAATAATATGAGCAACAATAAAGATAATTTCACGCCAGAATTGTATTAGTATTAAAGGCGATAATTGCAAAGCTCTTGCCACCTTTAATAAGTGCCTGTGTTTCCTCTCAATCACCCCATTTTGTTAGGGAGTGTAAATACATGTACTCTAATGAATAATTTCTTTAGAATTGGGTGCAAGTTTCACTAAAAAATTCTCATCATTATCTATTCTAATCATCTTAAAATTTTTGTTGAATTAGTTTTCAACCATCATTAGAGACCTTTTCAAATGTAGTTCTATCTCACTTTTTCTCTTCACTAGAAATACACAACACATTCTTGAGTAGTCATCAACAATTGTGAGGAAAAATTTGTATTCATTATATGTTAGGTATTTTAAGAACCCCAAACATCCATATGTACAAGAACAAATAGTTCATATGTTCTTGATACACTTGAAGGAAAAAGAAAAACTAGTTTGTTTAGCTAATGGACAGATCCTATAGTGACATGAATCTATATTGACATCTACTTTTATTGAATCGAAGTATCGTAACTTTTTGTAAGGAGTATGCTCAAAATGTTGATGCCACAAAATAGCTTCATTTTTTGAGTTTCTACTACATTGGTTTGAACTCTTTAGATTTGATCAATATGTACAATCCATCATGAAATCTCCAATCCCCTTCACTTGTCCATTAAAGAGGTCCTGAAAGACACACATATCAAGACAAAATATTACTACACATGTTTGATCTTTGATAAATTTAGAAAAATATATCGACTTAAATTTGACGTCTATTGGATTTATATACTCCTTTATTAGTTACTACAAAACTTAGGTCATTTGGTAGCCTTAGAACCCTTTCCATGAGACATTAGATCAATTCCTTGTAACCAGCTCAAGTTTAAAGTCATGTGATCTATTGCACTTATATGAATTAAGTTATTATGAATTTGAATGTAAGATGCCTACTATAATTTCTATTGTTTCTGAATCCTTATTTAAATGTTTTAATATTTGTTGATATTGATCACTAGTTAGAAACAGAACAAGCGACCGAACTATTACTTTTTTAAATGAAGTTAAATTAGAATCTTCTTTTGGTATTACTATATATGCAGTAGTAGCAACTTTACCCTTGTTTCTGTTGAACGTGTAATGTGTGGGATATCCATTTATTTTGTAGCACGGAGGTGATCCGAAAAAAATCACAAATTATTGTTGGACATTACTTTCTTTTGAATTTTAATTTATAATTCCTCTTCTTAAAAAAAATTATACTTCCAAAAAATTTTACAAATCAAATATGAAGTTGTATTCCCCAAAACAACTCTTCATTCTTCCATGTATGAGCACTGCATGGGCTTGGTTTATTGAAGGTGTGTAGGATTCAACAAGATGATTTGTGACCATGCATGATTGTATGTTTCATTTAAACCCATCCAGCAATTTGTGTTGGTGTAGATATTCTTTGTATTCTTTAGTTAAAAGGTCAACATAAGGTATAATAATCTTTGTATAATATTCATACTGTTAGAAAGCCAACTCCATTTCTATAGAATAATTCTTTTAACCATTGATTTTACATAATAAGCGATCGAAGCACAAGCAACTCCATTAATTAATTTCTTAAAAACTGAAGCAATCAACTAAGTAAGAATTTTCTTTATGGCATTACATTTGTCCCATGAATAATCCGAAGCTTATTCAAATTGCTTCTTCTTGCATTTTTCATTTACAAAGCCATTTTTGCTCATCATCATAGAGAATTAAGCATTGCACAACTCCGCATGGCATAACTTTCAATGGCCACAAGTTGAATCGGAACCAAGATGGCTCTTGGAGAATCTAATGGATGAAGAATAAGGGATGATTGTGATTTAGGACAAAAATATTTGTTCCAAGAATTTCATTCGGATTCCTTGAATTTGTTGAACTAGTTGTTACAATCATTTTTATATTGATGAAGAAATTAGAAGGAATCGTTGAACTTCTTGAGATCTTTCAACTGCAAAACAAATCATAAATATAAATTCAGAAATCAAATGTCTCTCAATTCAAGCAAGTAATGTGATCAGAAAAAAAAACTAAGATTCGAACATATAGTTTTAAAAATTATGAATGATTCCTAAACCAAGTTCTGATATCATGTCAACAATTGAGATCCTAGAATGTATTATGCTAGAAACTTGATATCATGAATTCTTGGAGAACATATGAAGAAATTCTTTGGTCTTCATTTGATGAAAGAAGTGTTCCCGAAAGATAAAGGTGATAAATATCCGGAGTGAATGAAAAAACTTAAATTGTTTTATTTGTAGCTTTATGCTTAATCTTGATTCTAAATTCAAGACTTAATGTTGCTGATTATTTACATTGACTGCCATCCTTTACATATTCTTCCAACAAATATTTTCGAAGTTTGACGTGAATCTTTATTTTGTCTTTAATGATTTTCTCAATTAATTATAACAATAAACTATCAATGAATAAATGATTAACAATTTGATAAATAGTTTTAAAAAAGTATAAAAGTATGCACTGAAAGCAGAGTAATCAATGAATATAAAATTGGCAAAGATAAATAATGCATAATATGTAATGGGTTTAATATAAAGCATATATATCAATCATTGATTTGCTCATCAACAATTTCGATGGCAAGTAATTAAATCTCATCATTTAAATATCGATTATATGGACCACTGATAAGTGCATGGCTGATCCCTCAATGCTTTTACAATAAACCCATATGAAATTTACATTTTTATGTTCTTTCTGAGTGTTTTTTTAGTTATATGATAATGACTAGCTTTATTGTATTTAAGAGTTATGTTTTAATATTCTTTTATCATGAAAAAAGAGAGAAAAAATAAAATCAAATTAAAATTACAAAATAAAAATAAAATGGATAAGAAAAAATAAAATGGATAGAAAGATAATATGACAAGCAACATGTTAAGAATTAAATCGAACAGATTGCTCTACGAAAAAAAGAAAAAAACATAAATTAATATTTTGGATAATATAGAAAGAAATCATAAATTAAATTGTCGGTAATTCTCACATCGGCACCTTCCTATAGTCACTTAAAAAATAATTGAATTTCTGTAATAGAGATTAACTATAAATTTAAATAAATAACCAAAATAATATGGTGGCCAAGGCAATTCTAAGCTGAGATTACAATAGTGAAAAGATTATTTACGAAAAAAAACGCCCTCTAGCAATTTTTTTAAAAAAAATATATTTAATTCAAAGGGGACGGCGGACGTAGCCGTCCGACTGCAATGAAAGGTGTGATTTTTATACTTGAACTCGAGTGTTTAGTTTTAATGCATTGCCCCTTTAGTGGACGTCTCTTCCTCTGTCTTCCTTGTCCAAATCAAATAGCAGATGAATAAGAAACCAAACAACGATTTCGCCTGCACAAGTTCATACGCGGATGAGTTCGCCTACATGTGTTTGCAATGAGTAGGCAAGCTCGTCTGGCCGGTGCGAGCAGACACCGTAAACATGGAGGCATCGTCGGCTTCAACGGCATTTTTCAACGCAACTATGACGATGATGGTGGAGTTGGTTTTGTAGGTTGCTTTCTTAATCTTCACAACAGATCAGGCAACGAGATCGATCACTTTCTCTTGGTTCCGGCGGAGCGGCGGCGGTGCTGTTCAGACGGCAAAACGATGCTGAGGCAAGCTCTGCTCTTTTCATAATGTCCTCTTGCGAGAGATCATGCTACAAGAATCCATTCTTGCACCCAATGATCATGTCACGAATTGAAGCAGAAGCAACAATATATATATATATATAATCTAACTGTTGTCATTGCTTTTATGTACACATCAATCAAGGAATCAGAACAGAACAACAAAATCTTAGGTTTTAGAATACCATGAGTACATGCATGCTGAGCTATTTTAATAAAGAGACAGTCATTGTTTAAGGTTGAGTCTTTACAGGTAACAAAAATGATCAATAGCCTGCCCTATCAAGTCATTGCTCATGTATCGGAATGGAATGCAGGATAAAAAAGTTGACATTGGAAAAAACGAAGAAGTTAAAAAGAAAGGGCATCAAATCAGGATTACCGAAAAATGAATTTTTTGCGGTTCCAATTTGACATTGTTGGGTAATTAAAAGAAGAAAGCAGTATAAACGTAGAATATCATGCAGAAAAAAAGATATCTGCAGGTGCTCTTGTGCCGGTCGGCATACTAGAAGGAATCAAATGTACCATTCGACTACTACACATGGAGTCGAACTCCGAACTGCTAGTACGCGCTATATACCAGCTCCGTCCAATTCACTTCTCGGTTATCTTCGATTTTTTGCATTTGTGAAAAATTCATTATATCTCTACCTTAATTGTTAATCTATTTTTACATAAAATAATATATTATAAAAAAAATAATTAAAAAAAAAGGCAAGAGGAGGAAGGCGCTCACCCCCCTCCCCCTCCCCCTCCTCCCATTCAGAAAAGTCCCTGCATGGGCGTACAATGGCGCCGTCGAGAAGGAGAAAATTGAGGTGGTAGAAAAAGACATACTGTGATTTGACATCTGATGCATGTGTAGGGAATGAGAATTGATTCTATATCGAGAGATAACCCCCGCACAAGAAAGGACAAGTGTCACACATCCACCTGCCGGATGGAAAAAGGAGAGAAGAAACAAATAGAAAAGGTGATATACTAGACTAGCCAGGTGTTGCAAATTAAATGGCTGGACAAAGAGCAGATGTACAAGTGACATGTGTCAAAGTTTGGATGGTGGGCTGGAGTAATTCTTATCGGCCGCAAAAGAATAATTCTTCCATAGATCCATCATCTCGATTTGTCCTACTCGTCTTGCAAAATAATTATGAAAATTAAGTAGATTTTTTTAAAAATTAAAATATTCAAAAAATCAATAGTCAGACTCGATAAATCCGAAATTATCATTAAAAGTGACCTAAAATGATGTATGTCATGATTAAATTATAAAATAATTAACTGAAATAATATAAAATATGTTATATTTTGCATGCATCAAATTTTTCCAAACTTAAAGTCTTGCTTGTCCTCAAGCAAAAATTCAAAAGCAAGGCTCAAGAATAGGAGTTCCATCATAGCTTCCATGTTACCAACTGATTAATTTTCTCACACAATTCTTCTGCACACCTACTACTCAGTGTCTTACCATTTTTCATACACTTAGCTTCATAGAGGATCTGAATGCTACACATATTTAAACAATCTCAAATTCTATCTTGTAGAACAAAAAATAAATAATCTGTCAAATAATAGCATTAATATTGAACACGTAAGTACTAATAATCTATCAAATTCTCTTTTTTCACTTTTATTTTCAATCATTTTAAAATTTCTAATCTTCAAGCAGGATTGCACAAGGAAGTCCATGTAACAAGCTTTGGACTGATGACTCCTAGACCAAATGGCCTTAGAGTAACAGGTGATAAGGCACCCCTCGATTGCTCGAACAACCAAAGTTCTGAATGAAGAATTCGAACTTGGCCATGATTCAGTACTCCTGTGCTTCTCCATATTCCACAAATGGCCCTCGTAACAGATTTTCGATCGACGAATCCTAGAGCAATTGCCCTTAGGTCGTCAGACATGAACCCCTACGAATCTAATTACCCGAACACACCTTATTTTGGATAACACTTTTGTACCTACACATAGCTTTATTCAAAAAATTTTTTTCACTAATTTATTTTTCAACACACATTTTTTTAGGCTCAAGGAGTACTTAATATTGGTCAATAAAAAGGTTACTACTATCAAGACTTAACCGAAATAAATAATAAGGCATGAACATGATTTTGTGGTCTAGACATTCAGAGTTCTACATAGTACAGGCACATAGTCCATAAGTTCGGTACTAAAATAGCAAGTGCTAAGAGAGAGACATTCAAATTCCATCAATTAACAACATGTCTTTGAATTTTACTTAAAGGTAATTAAAATAGTAAGACAAGAGTTTGTAAAATGGTAGCAAAAATAAATGCACGCAATGGTATTTTTGGAAAAATTTTCAATTTTTTTCTTGGATAAATGCTTACATAGGAAAATAAAAAGAAAAATAAAGAAGAATGCAATGCATGAAATGCAAACTCCCCTAAGCTTGAACTAGCCATTGTCTTCAGTGTTAGGCCAATAAGAGAAGGGATACAAACTCAATAAAAAAGGAAAATAAAGAAATGAAAATTAAAAAAAAAAAGAAGAGAAAGGATGCAACTAGATTTACTGTCTGTGTGACGACGAAGGTGGGTGGTAGCCGAGTCCTTGGCGCAAATGATACTCATAGATACGCCTCATCATGCGAACATGGTGATTCTGGCTGGACTCGAAGCGGACCTTAGGGCTGAGCACGGGCCGGGTCGACCCGGTCGACCCGGACCGGCCCGACCCAGAAAATCGGCTAAATAATCCGGCCCGGATTAGATCCGGGCCAGAACCGGGTCCAAATGTTAGAAAACCTAGTGGATTTTGGGCCAGGACTGGGTTTGTCATCCCAATACTCGACCGGACCCGATCCGGGTTATTTGTTCAACATATAACCCCATTCCACCCTTTTTTTCTCATTTTACCCTCTCACTTTCTCTCTCCCATCTCTCTCCCACTCTCTCTCCGTCTCTCGCCCTCTCCCCGTCTCTCGCCCTCTCCCCGTCTCTCACACGGGCCGCACGGCGATGACGGCAGTGCAGCGACGATGACTCCGACTCCCTCTCCTGACTCCCCCTCTCTCTTTCTCTTCTCGGTCGTCAGGAGCGTCGCGATCCGGCACCTAGCAGCCGGATCGGCCGCCAGGCGCCTCCGGATAGGGACCGGGTCCACTTAGACCCGGACCCGAACCCGAGTTTGCTCAGCCCTAGCGGACCTGACGCTCCTGCATATTTGTGAAGTCTGCTCGAATGGTGGTCAACTCTTGGGCCTATCAGTGTTGCTTGCTATAATAGCACGTAACTCTCCTACTTGGCGAAGCTGCATATCATACATAGATTTCCATAGGTTTTGCATGGAAGCATAGTCAGGCTGAGGTGGCGCAGGTGCAGGTGGATAGTAAGGCTGCTCAGGGGGTGAAGTAAAAGTGGGCTCTGGTACTAGAAAGTGATTCAGCTCAGGTTGTGGCGGTTGAGGCTGCGGAGGGGGTGTGTAATATGTCGGCTCATGTGGAGACAAATAAGTGGCCTCAAGTTCCTATAGAGGGGCAGACACTTCCATCGGATCTCATTCCTCATAAGGAGTGGCTGGTATGAACGAGAAATTAGAAGAGCTCTCATGTGCTGGAGATGGAATCGGAGAAAGCACTGGCATGTGTGGTGAAAGAGTAGATGCCTCATGTCGGGAAGCTGCGGTGATGTAGCCTGGAAGACTTGTGGCTACTAAAAGTAATGTTGGGCGGCCTCATAATTAGTAGAATCAAACTAGGAGAAGGTTTCATTCTGGTGTGGCTGACCGACAGAGGTAGACGGTCATAGAGTTGCGACCTGCCTAAAAAGTAGCCAGTTATTAGGATTAATTGGTGTAAATACATTTTGATCACTGCAGGGCACCTCTAGATCACTCTCTTTAAAAATAAACACTTTAACTCTTGCATTGTTGGTCTTGACGAGGCTCATGGCCAGAATGGTTCTTCGGGTGAAGTGGGCAATTCTTGAGACAACTTGAAGATCATCTAGGTCCAGTATGAAATGTTGTGCTATCGACGTAATAAGGGCACCCATATTGATGCTTCCGCTCTGATGACTAGTATGACGTTGAAGACGACGAATGAAGAAAACGTCGACGTTGACTTGTGTCCTGTGGAGCATGCTGTGGATAAAAAATAATTCCCCCTCTGAGATGGCTCCATCACTGTCACTTCGTCCGCTAAAGGTGTTGCTAAGCATGCGATGGACAAAGCATAGGACAGGATTTTTAATTGTGCTTTCCTTAGCTGTGCTCCAGACTTCGATCTTCTTCGGTTATTTGTTTTCAAAATTCTTCAGCATGAAAGTCAGTAGGAATAGAACGAGCCCCGTAGTTGGGAAATCCATAAATATTGTTAAAATCTTCTAGAGTTAGTGTGAATGGTCACCCGTATAGCTGAAAAGAAATGTGGGACTGATCATATTGTCGACCATCTAAATTGAAGACCTCGAGAGATGACAAAAATTCTATTATGAGGACTTCATAAGTCGGGCACCACTATTGCACAAAATCTGAATGCCCTATCTAGGAAAATAATAAATGGATATCAGTAAATAAATTGTACTCCCTAAGTATCTCAGTGTTTGGAAATCTAGTGGCGTTGATTAGGATAGCACACATTCTTTCAAAACGATCTTGTTAGGCAGGCTTGGTCCTATAATAATCTTCCGGATATGAAATTAATTGCAAAGATTGTGACGCGGGTTGGGCATCTGGATGTCGACGATCGCGATGCCCCCTCCAGATATTAGCAAATCGCCTCATCTATAAATAAAATGGTCATTGTGTAAAGATAGGAAGAAAGGTGTCTACTAAAGTTCACGTCAGTGGGGTGAAATCCGGACTAGTTTATTCATCTCTTCCCTTGTACTTTAAACATCGGCAAAATCCGGGTCAGTCCATCAAAACCAGGGCCGAGCCAGTTCTATTCAATCCGATAACATCTTCTTCATGAAAACTCAAGATGAACTATCCGAAATCCGGTCTGGATCCTATTCAATTTTTGTTCATCCATTGACTTCGACAGAACCCATGCCGAACTAGTCAGAATCCGGTTCGAATTCTTCACAATTCTATCCTATCGCGCTCGAGTTACACAACCCGTGCCGCGTACCTTCAAGCCCGGGCCAGGTTCTCACGAATTCGGACCGGGTCAATTTGATTGCCACCCGAGTTCTAAGAAACTCAGGCTGGGCAGTGCAAAACTCGGGCCGAATTTTGCCACCGTTGGAAAGTCCCTTTTCGGCGTAAATTTTGACCCTATTTTCTATGTAATTCAATTCACAATTCATCCATACAATAATCAATATCTAGGACAAGGGTCCTAAGGGTCTATACTGACAAAAATCATCGATAAAGGGATCCTCTACGTACCTTAAGTTAGTTGAACAACCATCTATGTCCCTATTGCTCATGGACTGCACGGATGTCGCAACTTTGGCTAACGATTCCTCCCTATTGTCACGCAAAAACTTTCAGCAACCACTTGCATATTGTTCTCCTCTATTGAAGCTTCAAAATGGTATATCGCCCACACTATCAAGTGTCTCAGTTTGTGAAAAACTGAAGAAGAAAGAGGGGCTCTCGTGCAGAATTTTTGTGCCATCCATTATTAATTATCATCTCTTAAATATTCAAATTTTATTAAATTCGAATTTCAATAATCATACTTATCAAAAATGTATCTCTACTCAAATTCATTTTTATCTCTTCTATAACTTCTCTCAATCATACTCTACTTTCACCTTATCCTTTTATTTCTTCCTTTTCTCTAATTTTCAAAATTATTTAATTCCATAATATTTTATCATCTAATTTTTGGATTAAAATAATAATAAATATTATCATAATGGCTGAAATATTTTTTAGCCATAAATCTTTTAATCATATTCTATGTGGGAGTCCTATGTCCATTAAACATTATTTTGGATTTGAAATCAAATTAAAATCTCTAATCTCAATCTAAATATAATTCCTACTTCCAATAGGACTTAATCTTCCTTGAATCCATCAAATACTCTAATTGAATTATAAAATTATTATATTATCCTTAGCAAAATCTTGGGGTGTTACATTAGATCTCATCGTGGGGGATGAGGCGTATTACCATCATACGCTTCTCAATAATGACAATTTTGTCCTTTCTATAATATTAAGAATTATGAATTGTCTTAAGGATTTAATGGGGTCATACTCCATTTGAAGCGTATGACCCCATACACCTGGCGCCCACCGTTCGATCTAATCGGATGGTGGGCGATAGAGCCTAAATGGAGAAGGTCGTTGGTGTGGTGCTTGGCGGCGAGGAGCTCACGGTGGAGGAGTGCAACCTCCTCTCTGTCACCTACAAGAACGTGATCGGTGCCCGTCGTGCCTCTTGGCGCATCGTCTCCTCCATCGAACAGAAGAAAGAGGCTCGTGGCAATGCAAACCACATTGCCACCATCCACACCTACCAGTCCTAGATTGAGTTCGAGCTCACCTCCATCTGCGAGGAATCCTCCGCCTCCTCGGCACCCACCTCGTCCCTACCACAGTTACTCCGAATTCCAATGTCTTCTACCTCAAGATGAAGGGAGACTACCACTGGTACCTCATAGAGCTTGATGCTAACGTTCGCTATGCCGCAAGTGGTGGCATGGGGGAGCTATCTCTTGAGCTCATCGTTGTAGCGGCAACGGGGGCGATCGTGAGAGCGTCAAGTGGTAATCGAGGCGATGGCCTAGGAGGGTGGCATCCACAAAGGCGACGTACCAAAACATGTGTCCTTCTCCCTCTATGATTTTGTTTTCCGCATCTGGGTGTCACTCTCCTTCCACGAGGCAAAGAAGGCCGGCCGATCCCGATCTCCTTCTACAAGGCTAAGAAGGCGACCATTCTGGCGAGTTTTCTTTCTCGATTCAGCGATGTGATGATGGGTAGGCTGGTGGTGCTGAAGAAGGTGCGGGTGGAGGAGTAAATCAGCGGCGGAGGAGGAGAGGAGGACGAATCGCGAGAGATCGTGCTTCTACAGCGGCTCGACCCGAATGTTGTACGACTGGAAGGAGTCACGGGTGCCATGGTCGACCTCCATCTACTTCATCTTCAAGTACATGGACCATGACCTCGCCGGACTCCTTGCCGCCGCCGCCGCCGCCCCCCCCCCCCCCCCGGCATCATCTCACGCGCACACAAATGACATCCATCCGATTGGATGAGACGACTCTAATGTGCGCATATAATGGTTATACGCATTCCATGCGTATGATACCCATTAATTTCTTTTAAATAGGTGAGTGTGCAATAAGTCATAGCGTGTATGATGGTTATACGCATTCCATGTGTATGATACCCATTAATTCCTTTTCTTAAATAGGTGAGTGTGCAATAAGTCACAATACAAGATAACTAATTGCGATGAATTGAATTGCTTGAACGATATATGTTGTGTAAATGACATAAAATGTTTTTATGTTGGTATGGTTGTATCCGATATTTTGACACCTATGTCTTAAAAAGTAATATGAACCTATATTGTTGCTATGAGGGTTAAATGAATGATAAGAACAAGAAATGGAAAAATACCTCGTGTGATCGCTTAGTCAGGTAAGTTAATTTCTCATATTCTATTTATAAGAAAAGAGAAAATAAGAAAATAAAATAAAATAGAAAATAAGGATAAGATGTGAGATAAAGAAAATAAGAAAAGAAAAGAAAAAAGAAAAAACCAAATAAAAAAGGTCACGCCAAGAAAAAAAACTTAGTTCCCTCTATAATGCTCCAATTCCAAAAAAAGGTGGAATTAAAGCGTTGGAACCGAGGTCACATGAGGCTGCGTTTGGGGTCGTTTGGAATCTGGAACCGGAGTTCCTTCGAGTTTTAGATGAATAGTTGCATTAATAGATTAGTTCGAGATATATTTGGATGGAGTAGAATTTGATGATGAAGAATAAGGTACTTGTTGTGATAGGAAAAAAGTAGATATGATGGGTTAATTTTAATGGGTGTGTGAATTAAAAAATATATATTATAAATATAGGTTATAAATTTGTTAAAAAATTAAAAAATAAATATATGTTAAAAAAAATTAGGGGTGAAAGTAGTTCGAGTCGGGTCGGATTTTCAGT
The DNA here is from genome assembly GCA_030549335.1 of Pontederia crassipes. Taxonomy (NCBI): domain Eukaryota; kingdom Viridiplantae; phylum Streptophyta; class Magnoliopsida; order Commelinales; family Pontederiaceae; genus Pontederia; species Pontederia crassipes. Next base: position 54,031,147 of record CM060196.1, on the reverse strand, counting down.
CTAAAAAAATTAACTACTATTTTTCGAATCCGTATTTAAAATTAAAAAATTGTTTCAAAATTATTTTGAAAAAAATAAAAATCACCCAATAGCGGATCAGTTTTTTCGGATAATTTTTTTGGGGCTCTATTTTTATATAATTATATTTTAAATATATATAATCAATTAAAATTAATATAAAAATATATACTTTTATATTAAATATAAAATATACTACTAAAATTTAAAAGTTATTAAATTGGAGTTTGATAATGTGATAGAAAAGTATGAAATTTTATATAAAAAATATTATATCTATAATAAAAGAATTAGTAACATATGTATTAATTATATAAAATAAAATCATAAATAAAAAAGGTGTTCCATGGCCCCTACGATTTTTTTTGGATGAACCCTAAATTTAGCCAGTGAATTTTAATTTATTGAAAATCATCCTAAATCATAATCGAGCTTCTAATTTTTTATTTTTTTCGTGTCGAATAAATTTTTCGGGTTGGTCGTTTTTTTACACCCCACAAAAATGTGTTAAAAAATGTATCATTTAAATATAAAAATTATTTTTAAATAATTTATATTAAATAAAATATTAAATTTTTTTAATGGAATGATAAGTAATAAATAATATTACATTATTCCTTTATAATTAATATATATATATATATATATATAATAATAATTAATTATTTTATATAGGAAAGGTAAAGAAAAATCAAATAAAAAAACGTAAATAAAAAAAAGGAACAACTCAAAGGTGAAAGGAATTGCTGATTCATAGAAAAAAAATTAATTCCACCTCGAAACCAAGCCCTTGCGATGTTTGGGTTTGAGAAATTAGTCTGTTCCCCGGCTAAACGCGGCAAAGAAGAACAAAAAAAAGGCGTCCTTTTTTACTACTTAACGTCGCTTCGTCAATGGCGATACAATGAAGACTCTGCTCCTAGGTAGAAGACCCCAGTTCCCTCCTCCTCGCATCTGCCGCCGCCTCCTCTGCGCCACCATTTTCATCTCTGCCGCCGACCATGGCCGCTTCCTCCCCTCCGGTCCAAGCCCTCCAGATCCAGTCCAACGGCCACCGGAAATCCAAATCCGCACCAGCGGAGGAGGCCGGCGACTTCTCCGGAGAGAGCCGATGCGTTGTCCTTCTCTGCCCTTGCCTCGTTCTCTCCATCCTCCTCCTCATCGTCGTCTCTCTCGTGCTCTTCTTCAAGCTCCATCTCTACTGCCATCTCCCCTCTCTCGCTCACCTCCTCTCCAAGCGCCGCTGCGACCGCCGCTGAGTCGAATCTCGAGGCCATTCTCCGCCTCGCCGGATTACGAGTTGAACGAGGCATCTGAGTCAGCTGACGACGACGCCACGACATCCTTTTCGAGCCACTCGAAGGACGTCGACGCTGTCTGCAAGGTGATCGACGATTTGTTCGCTTTGAACCGCAATATGGAAGCGGTGCTCGACGGGACTGGCATCGAGATTACGCACGCCCTCGTCGTCGACGTCCTGGAGCGCTTCCGCCACGCTCATACGCCAGCCCACCGATTTTTCCGATGGGCCACCCGGCGTCCCGGTTTGGAGCGTAACGCCGAGGCCTACAACAAGATGCTGAAGGTGTTCGGCACCACGCGGCAGTTCGAGAGCATGGTAGCGCTGCTGGAGGAGATGGGGAAGGAGGGCCTTTTGTCTCTCGACACGTTTAAGATCGCCATCAAGGCCTTTGCTTCTGCTCGGGAGATGAAGAAATGCTTGGGGATCTTTCAGATGATGAAAAAGTACAAATTTGATGCCGGGCTGGAGACCTTCAATTGCTTAATTGAGGCATTGGCGAAGGCGAAGCTTGGCAAGGAAGCTCAGGCGCTGTTGGAGAAGATGCAGGATCAGTATTCACCAGATCTTCGGACATATACTTCGCTCCTTCAAGGATGGTGCAACTTGAAGAACTTGATGGAGGCTGGAAGGGTATGGAACGAGATGCTTGATAAGGGGTTCAAGCCAGATGTTGTTGCCCACAATGTAATGCTGGATGGGCTGATTCGTGGACAGAGGAGGTCTGAATCGTTAAAGTTTTTCGAACTCATGAAAGCTAAAGGGCCATACCCGAATGCCAGAACCTACACGATTTTGATTCAGGATCTGTGCAAAGCTGGAAAGATGGATCTTGCAATGCAGTTTTTCAAGGAAATGGTGGCGGCAGGTTGCCCAGCAAATGCCGTGACATACACATGCTTGATTGTAGGCTTTGGCAATGCCAGACAGATGGATAAAGTCTCGAGCTTGCTGAAAGAGATGAGTGAGAAGGGATGCCCTCCAGATGGTCGGACATACAATGCACTGATCAAGCTCATGACTAGCCGGAACATGCCTGATGATGCTGCTAAGATTTACAAGAAGATGATCAGGAGTGGTTTCGAGCCCACACTTCATACGTATAATATGATGATGAAATCTTATTTTCATGGCCGGAACTATGAAATGGGTTGTGCAGTGTGGGAAGAGATGAACCTAAAGGGGATTTGCCCGGATGTCAATTCTTATACTGTATTTATTGGAGGACATATAAGGCATGGAAGACCAGATGAGGCACACAAACATATAGACGAGATGATAAGCAAAGGCATGAAAGCCCCGCAGATTGACTACAATAAGTTTGCAGCTGACTTCTCTAGGGCAGGGAAGCCTGATATTCTATATGAACTGGCTCAAAAAATGAATTTCACTGGGAAGTTTGAAGCTTCTAATGTGTTCCTTCGTTGGGCGGATAGAATAAAGAATAGGGTCAAGAAACGAGTTCCCTATCAAACTGGAAAACGCCTATTTTGAAGCATTCATAGCATCCCGAGTTCATCATATGAATGTTGCTTCGGTATGTAACTGATGATTCTGACTATTCATTTCTCTAAGCAGAGGAAAATTAGTATTCTACATTGTTGTGGTGTGTAATGCGGGTTGTACACTTGAATCTCTTTCTGCCTCTTGTTGATCTGGAGGTTGTTCTCTTTAAATGTGTTACTTATTATCAAAATTCGGCCGTCTTAACTGATGGCTACACCTAGTAAATTAAATGTCCAAGAACAATTGTGCTTCATTGTTTCAATGGAGGGATCCATGTTTTTTTTTTTAATTATCATCAGTTACAATGGCTTTTTTTTTAGGTAGTCAACCCTCCGTTGTGTGGGAAGACGGCTCAACCCGTACGGTATTAAAGAGTACACTATTCATGGGTTAGAGGTTGGATCACTATCGAGCCTAATTAATTCGTTTTAAGTCTAAGATGACAAGTAGGTGAGGCTCCCAATAAAAATATTATGTATTCATAAGGACTCGAATTCAAAATCTTGATTATGCGAGGATGAGTCGCTTACCACTCCATCCATCCAAACTCTTATTGACTTCTATTAGGTTGTAACACTTTGAAAATTCCCCCTAAAAGTTAGAGGTCATTTAGGGGACTTTGGTCATGTTAACTCGTTCACCATCACTAACATAAATCAATGCAGTAGAAATTATAATCAATAATATAAAGTAAAAATCATTATTTAGTGGAAGATTTTAAAATAGCATTTGTAACATCATATCAAAGAAAATGGAAAATATCCATTGCTCATTTGTTAATAAAACCTCTATAAAATAGGACATCTAATGATTCATGACTTTATTTATTCTTATGTCATCATTAGTTGAGCCGTCATCCATCCTAATATTAGTTGTCTACACGAATTTAGATTGTAGGTTCCAGTTAGAGTATGTAAATATCATGTTGTGCAATGCATCCTAAACAGCTACATGAATTATATAACTAGTTTCATATATAAGAAAGAAATATGCATGATGTACATGTGAATCATTCATATCATATCATCATTATGCATTAACATTAATAGCATGGAAATTACATGTAATCATCAACATCGTGCAACATTACGGCACATCATCATACAACTTGCACTTACAATTAACTTTTCTTATTAAAGGACTCTATTTTCAGGAGATTTTACAATAATTGAAGAATCATGTCTTTGTCCTTGCTCCCACCACCTAAAAACGACTAGTCATATACATACAATTCATAGTAAGATACAACTATTCCTGAATTAAATATTTCCACACAAGGTGTAGGGCACAGTTATTTTCAACAGTTAGTTGAGGAGCGACAAGTAATAGTATTCTTCAGTTGGGTGCATTATGCCTACAATCATCAATAATATTACTTCACTCAGTCTTCATATTTTAATATAATTACGGTTGTGCATGCATGTCATATATCTAAATGTCATATATAATCATCAATCATCATTACATATTATAAATATCTTGAAAATAGGTTTAAAATAGCATAGGCATATTTTTCAATTAGTCACGACTATGATAGAGTCATCACGTCCGTGCTAGGGTAACACAGCGAAGGATTGTAAAATGGAGGAGATTACAACTTTGGAACGAATCCCGAAAAAGATTGATGGTTCAAAGCACCATATAAATTCAGTATTCACTAAGGCTCGGAATCCACCGAGAAATAAACCACACAAGTTTAATGAAATAATTGGATAATAATTGAACTACCTATAACAAAAGAGTTCATGTCTATTTATAAGCATTTTACAATAACATCTAAACTAATTTAAAATTAAAAAGATAAAATAACAATAAATAAGAATGCTAACTAACATAATCTAAGTTATTTAAAAAGATACAAATAGCAATAATAACTAATAAAATATATCTTATTTCTCCAACATTAGTCTCCTTTTCTTCAAAAGAGTTAGACCTCAAATTTCAAAAATTAAATTTGGAAGATCATACTTTACATCTTCTTGTGGTCTTGTCTTTTTTCTAAACTTATCAAATGAATCATTTAAACCGATCACTATCAAATAACAACATATTGTCTTCAAATATTGACTTGAAAATGCATTCTGCGGGAAATTAAAATATTTAGCGTTGGTGAAAATTTTCATGCATCTCACATCAACTTGAAGCATTTGAAAAAAAAAAATCTTTTTTGTTAGTTGAATTTAATTCCAACTTTTCATCCACTTCTTTAATAAATTTATTTTCTTTTGGCTCAAAAAGAAAATTAAAAATAACCAACTCTTCAATATTTGAATATATTTTAATATCTTGAGTAGTTTCTTGTAATTCTTCAATTGGAGCATACATAACTCCCAAAGATAATTGATTTTCACAAGATTGCATAGATTCTGATGGAGTGTCGGGCATTTTATTAATTGTATTATCCAATATGAAGTTTTTCAATCGAATTTTTTATATTCTTCAAATGAGTTTGAACTTCTTGTACTAAAATTTTCTTATCATGTCGAGACTTGTTTGACAAAAAGTGTTGGATAAGTAATTTCTTCAATTTTTGTCATGTCCGGTTAGTGATGGATTTTGAAATATCTCAATAATCAAATAAGTGATCAACTTTAGAAATTTTAGTGTAAAATTTCATCAACATGAAAATAATCATTAAATGACGATGGTTCTATCCTCATTGTTAGTTAAATAAAAATATATAAAAAGAATATAAACTAACAAATCATGAGAGAGAAAAAAAGGAAAAAAATGATAAGGATGTAATGGATTGGAGATAACAAACTAGAGAAAAAAAATAAAGGATTAATCGATTAGGAATGATTAGGAACAAAATTAATCAAGAAAAATAAAATAACAAATGGATGATGGGGGAGAAGATGAGTATGAAAACAAAGAGATAAATCTCCTCGTTAGCTCTGATACTACTTGACGCAGCGGAGGATCGTAAAGTGGAGAAGATTATAACTTTAGGACGAATATCGAAAGAGATTGATCGTTCAAAGCATTATCAATAGCTTGATAAATTTGGAATTTGCTGAGAAATAAAATCACACAGCTTTAATGAAATAATCTGATAATAATTTAACTACCAATAACGAAAGAGTTCATACATATTTATAGGCATTTTACAATCAAATCTAAACTAATTTAAAATGTAAAAATGATAAAATAACAATATATAATAACTAATTAACATAATTTAAGTAATATAAAAGGATAATAATAATAATTAATAAAATATATCTTATCTCTCTTACGTCGCAAGGTTAGTGACGGTCATGACCCTTAAGTTTCACAGGCATTGTAGAATCCTCGATTCAACTCCATCATGTAAGTATTGGTGCTAGGTCATTATTACAACCATGTCATCTTAGGAACGACTGTTATAAAGAGAATATTGGTGCCAGGTCATTATTACGACCGTGTCATCTTGGGAACGACTATTATAAAGAGACACACTTGGGTCATTCTGTAGTCCTTGCTCATGGTGGTGACCAGGGTGGTCACGAGCTGGCCCTGTAACGTTCGTGACAACATCTGTCATAGGTGTTATAGTGCCCTTTTCCTTTTCCTGTTTGTAGTCGCTTGGTCATGGTCGTTCGAAGAGTTGGCATAACTGTGTTCAGAAATTCAATGTCTAGCTCGAAAATTCATATATTTTGATATAAAAACATTATCAGTCTAAAACATCCTAAAGTTTTCATGCATGATTTTTAAGCATTTAGGCATCAAGAAACATATCTAAATCTAGGGTTCATTCTCAAAACATCTAAGAACGTGATCTTAGACACGTAAACCAATAACATCTAGATCTCAACATGATTATCTAATAGATCTAATGATTCTAAACATATAGATCTCAATCAAAATCTCTAACAAGAACGAGGGTGTTCTTGAAGCTCTCAATTCAAATAGAAAAATATTGAGAGAGGACAGAGGAGTTGGATCCTCTTTACATCCTTGGTCAATCCTTATTAGTTATTTTTCTTATTTTTTTCTCTCCTTTCTTTTGCTTTTCTTCCACCTTGTGTTTCTCCTTCTTCTTCTTCAAGCCCTAACTGTTAAGAATTCATATGGAGAAAAATAAATTAATAAGAGGAGTCTAGGTCTTTGTATAGGGAAGATGTTAGGGTTTTGGCCCAAAAGTCCACATTGCCTTTAGTTAAAAAATTAGGGTTGTTACATTCTCTTCTTCTTAAAAAAAAATTCGTACTCGAATTTTAATATAACATTTACCAAATTGTTCTTTCATTTCTTCTTCCTCAGTTTCCATGTTGCTTCATTTCCATGCAACATGCAACCTTCACTATTTTCACTATCTTATTCCTCAAATAACACTCACAGTACTCTTCATAGGTGAGGTATTTTTTCATAGTTGAGTCTTAAATAATCACCACATGAGCGCTCTCATATGTGTACTTTCGAAGATAGACTCATGAAACATATTGTGGATTCTGACATATAAAGGAGGTAATTTCAATTTGTATGTTTTTTCTCCCACCTTTTCTAGAATATCAAATGAGCCAATGTACTTTGGAGTCAGTTTGCCCTTCCTTTTGAAACTCATGACTCCTTTGGTAGGAGATATTTTCCAACTTGATAGATTTTTCCCTTTCCTTCTTATTTGTATAGCTTTTCTAGCGGAGCTACCAACATTTTTTCCTTAATCAAATTTACTTTGTCACCATACTTCTCTACTAGATCGGGTTGTAGTAGTCTTTCTTCACTAACAGCACTCTAACATGTGGAAGATATGCAATATCTTCCATACATTCTCTCAAATGGTGCCATGTTGATGGAAATGGTGCCATGTTGATGGAGGTAGTTGTTGTTGTTGGCAAACTCTGCTAAAGTGAGGTGGTCATCCCAACTTCCTTGCCAATTTAGGATACATGCTTTCAATATGTATTCCAAGGTCTGAATCAATCTTTCATTTTGCCCATCACTCTGAGAGTGAAACGTAGTAGTATAATGAAGCCTTGTGCCAAGTGCTGATGCAATCTTTTTTAAAATCCTGCTGTGATACCATGGAAATATGAGTTAATAGAATAACGTCATCCACATACAACTTGATCTGCTTGTTGATGCCTATCACATATTATAAAGTAAGAAGTAAGCTGACATTTCCAACAAAACCATGATAACCTAGATAGCCCTCGTGTGTCTTAGGGAGACTCATAATGAAGTCCATTATGATCTCCTCTCATTTCCACTGAGGTATGGGTAATGGTTCTAACAGTTTCAGTGATTTTTAGTACTCAATTTTGACTTGTTAGCATATTAAACACACTACAAGAATTTTTATGACTAAAAAATCAAGTAAAATCTGTCGGTAAATATAATTTTTGACGAATTTTTTGACGAAATGTGATCGGTCAAAAAAGCTCTCATCGTTAAAATTTTCCAACGGAAAAAGAAATCCGTCGGGTAAGTCCAAAGGTTCAGCCGTAAAAAAACCATCGAAAATTGCCATAGGCCCTCTCCTTCACATGTTCAGACAGGTTCTCCCCTTTGTAGCTTCCGATGGGAGAACCCGTCGATAGTTCCGACAGACGCTCTCCCATCGAAACCTTTGAATGTGACCTTCAAAAGAAATCTGTCGGTAACTCTGAAGGTTCAGCCATCGAAAACTGCAAAAACTACCACGGGTCCTCCCCTTGACATGTTCAGACTAGATTCTCCCCTTCAGAGGTTCTGACAGGAGAACCTGTCGATAGTTCCGACATGCACTCTCCCGTCGAAACCTTTGGCCAGCGTGACCCGGCAAAACCTTTGACGGGTGCTACTCGTCGAAGGCTCCGACGGGAGTGCCCCTCGGAGCTTTCGACAAGGAACATCCCATCATAGGCTCCGGCGGGGTCTTGATGTCGAAACTTTCGATGGAAACATACGCATGCAACGGTTAAATCTGTTGGAAAGTTTTTTTAAAAATATTAAACAAATAGAGGAAGGCGGCCAAAGCAGGCCAGCCGTTAGGCACCGGATAACGGCTGAAAGTGCTCGATAGTGGCCGCCAAGCACCCAGATTCGATCGTAAGCGATCAGTTCCACCGCAGGTGGTCAATCCGGCACCTGGAGGCCATGATTTGGTGATTTGCGGCCAAATCGACCGCTAGATGCTTACATCGGCTGTCTGGGGCCAAGATCCGACCACCACAGCTACAAACGGCCGCCAGTTGATTAGATCCAGTCACCATGACCACATATGGCTGCTAGGTGCCCAGATTCGGCCGCCACAACCGCGAACGGTTGCCAAGCGCCCCGATCCAGCCTCCACGGATGCGAACGATCAACATACGTCAAGAAGGTGAACGATCACCAGGCGCCTCGATCCAGCTGCCACAGCCATGATTGGTAGCCAAGCGCCTAGATCCGACCGCAATCGTCTAGCAGCCAGATTCGGCCAGCACAGTTGTGATCGCCTATTGGGCGACAAGATCCAGCAACCACAACCGCAATCGGCCAACAAGATCCGACCTCCTGGCGATAGGAGTCATGAGAGAGGGAGAAGTCGCCGAAGTCGTGGAAGGTCGTCGGAGTTGTGGGAATCGCCACCGCCATGGGAGAAAGAGATATCGGGAGAGAGATGGGGGAGGAGTGGGGAGAGAGATATAAGGAGAGAGGAGAGAGGATAGAGAGGGGAAAATTAGGTAGCAAATGAAGGTCGAAAAAAATTAAACTTTCCGACGGGTATATCCGTCGGTAGTATCGACGAATATCTATGCATCGGTACTATCGAAGCCTAAACCCAGCGGTAGTAATAATATTATATTATTAATCCTATGATTTATAAAAATAATAATAGGGGCCGAGGGTCGTTCCTTCGGTATTACTAACAAGAAATTTCTATCGATAAAAATAATAATAAAATATTGATCATATATATATTATCTATAATATTAAAATATTTTCTACTGACAGGTTTACCCTTCCATAGTACTGATGGGTGGGGACCTGTCGGTACTACTACTGAAGGGTAGAACTATCGGTAAAAATAATAATAATAATATATTGATAATATATATTTCTTATGTTATATATATAATATTAAAATATTAGGTACCGATGGGCAGCGATCCGTCGGTACTACGGAAGGTAGTCCCGTTGATAAAAATAATAATAAAATATTATGATAAACCCATTGGTTTTTATATATAATGTTAAAATATTAATTACTGGCGAGTTTATCCTTAAGAATAATATATGCATTAATATTAGTTATATGTATTATTACAAACATTAATAATATAATATTATATTATAAATAAATTTAGAAAGAGAAATATGCATTATATGATATTATAAACATTAATAAAATATTAAACATAATTACCGACGGACTTAACCTTCGAAATTACCGATGGATATAAATCTCTCAATAATTCTGTAGGCTAAGCCTGTAGGTAATTATATTTAATAATTTATTATTAATTTTTATGATATAAAATATTATTATTAAACATTAAGAATATTATATGTATAAATATATATTATTATAAATGTTAATAATATAATATTATAAATAAATGTAGAAACATAAATAAGAATTATACTATATTTTAAACATTAATAAAATATTAAATTTAAATATCGATGAGTTTATCCTTCGGAATTACCGACGGATCAATATCCATTACCAATGGATTTATATCCGTCCATAATTTCAAAGGCTAAACTCATCGGTAAGTGTATTTAATATATTATTATTATTATTCATGATATAATACATATCTATCTTTCTACATTTATTTATATTCTTTTTTTGATGCACTAATAAATAATATGATTAAATAAGTTATCATTAATTTTTATTTTCTCATAATTGTCTTTGATTTTTTTTATCTTTTTACTCATTTTCCTTTTAATATATTTATAGATGTAGAATATATATAAATTTTAATATGCACTATAACATAATTATTAATTTTCATATAAATCACAATATGATTCATATAAATAATATGATTCTTTAATTTTTCATAGAATGTTTTTTATAAATACTTTTATCCATATTTTTATTTTTAAAAATATTGCTTGTAATAAGATAATAAAGATTAAATTGACATTTCTCAATTGTATTATAAATAAATCGAAGATAGATATGTGTTATATTATAAATATTAATAATAGGATATTAAATTTAATTACCAACGGATCTAATATTCGAAATAAAATATGTGACCATCGCAAAATATAGGCCAATGTACAATGATTGCCAACATTCGATAAATAAAATACGATGACCTCTCATCAATTGAACAATGTAAATGGATGATTATGTTATTTTTAAAAATAAAGTTAGATGACCTTGATATGTTAGATGATTGTTTCTCATAAAATATTAAGTTGGATAACCCGGTAGTTATAAGAGTAATGTTGGATGACCCTCTCTATTTTAAATCTTAAGTTATATGACCTTAGAGTTACGACAACTTAGATTTGTGCAAACTTTAGAAGTTTAAGTTGGATGACCTTATTGTTATAATAATTTAAGTTTGACGACTGAAACATTTTGAAGTTAAAGTTGGATGACTATTATTTTCTTTATAAAAAGTTGATGTTCACTCGAAAAACTATTCGACTGATAATCACTAGACCTATCGATAATTAAAATAATAATTTATTATTAATTTTTATGACATAAATTTTATTATTAAATATTAATAATATTATATGTATTTATTTTCTCATAATTGTCCTTTAATTTTTAATAAATATTTCTTGTAATAAGATAATAAAGATTAAATTGACATTTCACAATTAATAAAAAGTAACTTAATAGATTAAATTTATAAGTAATTTTATAAATAATGAGGAACTTTTTTATAAGTCACAAATGACCCTTTAACGTGTACAAAATGAAATATCATAAAAGACACATGTATCTTAATATTATGTATCTTAATTTCGTAATCTTAATGTATATATAGTATTGATGTTAATCAATATGTGTACATAATATCCAATATTATATATCTTAATATTATCAATAGATATAATTAGATAAAGAATAAGTGAATTCTTAGAACTTAGAATACTTGTCATTCACAATTTTTAAATGTACTTTATTTTTTAAAAAAATATTTTTCTATGAATAAGAGGTAATCCATAAATTTATACTTGTGATTAAAACTAATTTATATCATGTTTTAAATCATTTATATTATGATTATAATTAGTTATATCTTGGATATGAAGTTAACATATTTTAATTTTATTAAATATATATTTTTTATATTCTAAATTTATTTATAATATGTATTCTATATCTATAAATATATTAAAGGAAAGAGTAAGATGATAAAATATTAAAGACAATTATGAGAAAATGAAAAATAATTATAATTTATTTAATGTATTATTTTATTAATGCATCAAGAAAATAATACAAGTAAATGTAGAAAACGAAATAAATATTATATTATATTATAAATATTAATAATAAATAATTATTTTACTTACCAATGGGCCTAACCTTCGGAATTACTAATAGATCTAAATCCGACGGTAATTTTGAAAGCTAGGCCTATCGATAATTAAAATAATAAAATATTAAACATATACTTATATTATATTACATACATATTATTATAAATTTAATTATCGACGGGCTTAGACTTCAGAATTATTGTTAGATTTAGATGTAATTCCGAAGATTAGGCCTGTCGATAATTAAAATAATAAAATATTTAGCATATAATAATATTATAGTGCATATATATTATAATAAAATTAATTACTGATCACTTCTTATTATGCTTATAATTATTATAGTTAAACCCACGAAATTACATAAAATTTGAGCATGTTTAAATATTTTTTAATTATTATTAGGAGAAAATTTGAATGAGTAAAAGGGAGGACTAACTACTTTTCAAAATTTGAATTCTGAACAGAAAGAAAACAAAAAGGGAGAGAACCCGAAATGAAAAAAAGGGAGGGGGGAGAGGAAGAAGAGGAGAGCTGAAGAAAGAAGATTTGTGCTGTCAAGATTCAGGATGAACTAAAAAGGATTTTTTTATTCCCTTGTGATATACTTTGTTGATGTTGCTCTTTTGACTCTATGATGCCGCACATCTGACTCCTCAATTCTATTTACTTGATACATTACATTATTATTGTTTATATTTAATTTCAATTAGATCAAGAGATCGATTGTTTTCTTCTTTAACTAGTTTCATCCGAGAGAAGAAATTGGTTATATTACTTGTTGTGTCTCTAGTGATTATTGATTTAATATTCATATATAGATCGAGAGATCTACCATGGTAACTATTGCAAAGTGAGAGCCTTCGACAGCTGTGAGAGGTGTCAATTGTATTTTGATCGTTCTGATTAGGATAAAAGAATGAGTTGTCGAGATTGAGAGATCATGCTCTTCTTCTGATTAAGGATGAGAATCTGATTCAGTAATTCTAATCTAGTGATTAAAGGCTACTCTCCTTTCGGTTCAAAGAGACGTCAATGAGCCGAAAGACAAAGTAATTCATTCGCGCCTTAGTATGCTCATTTTAACTAGTAAGTCGAGAACTAAAATGCAATAACGTCAACAAGTTCATTACAGAGGAATTTCTTCTATCACATTTTGATCTTTTCTCATTCTCTTTTGTCATTCTTAATCTAAGTTTCATTTCTTTATTATATGATTTACTTTTAATCATTTCGTGACAATTTTTGGGATATAATTAGATTAGTAAGTGGTCTAAATCAACGGGGTTACGACACTTAGAGTTTTTACTCAACATGTGCACTTGCAGTTTCGTGAACTCTAGAGTAAAATTTAAACACGACTAGAATTACTTTTAGTGCAAGAATTCCAATTTCCATATCCACATAAAGTTCACGTCAAGTTTTTTCCACCGTTTTCGGGGATTTAGATTATTACTCTTTATTTATGTCCTTGTTTAATTGATTTCGTAATACTCATTATTAAATCTTTTTCTTTGATTTCAAAGATTAGTATATGCCTAGAAACAATCGTAGACAACTGCTTGAATAGACCCTGAAACTAATCGAACTTTTAAAAAAGAAGGGTGCGAGAACATAAGAATAGAACATCTTTTCTTGAAGATACGAGTAGCACTCAATTCATATAGCTCGAGGAGAATTCTGATCTAGAAGCAGAAATGATGGCTCAACAACAAGAGCCACTTCAACCACCGGTCCCATCATTGGAAGAACTCTATACTCCCACTGCAGATGGGCTGGAGTCAGCTATTTTGAAGCCAGCTATTCAAGCCAACAATTTTGAGTTGAAATCCTCTTTAATCTCCACAATCTAACGGAACCAATTTGGAGAAATTCCATATGAGGACCCGAATCAACATCTTAAAGACTTTCTAGAAATATGCGAGACAACGAAGTTGAATGAAGTATCACCAAAAGCATTGAGATTAATTATCTTTTCTTTTTCATTAAGAGGTAAAGCCAAACAATGGCTACAGTCATTGGAACCCCGGGAATTAACTACCTGAGAACAATTGGTAAAATCTTTCTTATCAGAATATTTCCCTCCAAGTAAGACTATCAGGATCAAAAATCAAGTCATTGGTTTTGTTCAAAAAGATCAAGAGACATTGTACGAAGCCTGGCAAAGGTTTAAGACATTGCTAAGGTCATGTCCCCATCATGGTTTGAGCAAATGAATTTTAGTTCAATCTTTTCACAATGGACTGAATTATACTTTAAAGATGGCACTTGATAATGCTGCGGATGGTGTATTTATAAAGAAAAACGTAAACAAGACTTATCAACTTATAGAAGAAATAGCAAGGAATCAACATTTCCTAGCTCACACAAGGTCCAATGAGCTAATTGTTTTCACTCAAACACGATTGGATGGTGAAAATATTTCTTCTAAAGTGGAGTACATCATTCAGAAGGCAATTAGTAGACTAAGACTCAATGAAGCTACTACTATTAATATGATAGCAAGATTCTACGAGATATGTGATCCATCTGATCATATTTTCGTGCATTGTGAACTACTAAAGCGGCAAGGACATTAACACCAGGCACACGCGATAGGCCCTTATCCATCTAATAATGATCCATACTCTAACACTTTCACTCCTTGATGGAAGAACAATCCAAAATTTTCTTATAGAGACAACCCTCAACAAACTCAAGCTCCTATTTGGCAAAACAGATTCAATCAAATAGCACAACCTCAAAACTCTTCGCCGGATCAAGGATCATTTTCTACGAACAAGCTTGAAGTAATGATGGAAAAGTATATGTTGAAACAAGACACTCTGATGCAAAAAATATTTGAGAATATTGAAAGCCTCTCCATTCATAACAAAATACTGGAAACATAGATAGCTCAATAGGCTGCATCTTCTTCAAGACAACCAAGAATTTTACCTGGACAACCAGAGAAGAATCCAAAAAAATAAGTTCAAGTTGTAATCTTGAGAAGTGGGAAAACAATTGATAACACTAAGAGAACAAGATCAGAGATCGCGACAAAGGGAAACGAGAGAATTTTTTAACAAGATAAAATGGTTTATCCAGAGGTTAAATTGAATGAACATAATGGATCCAAGCAACAGCCTACATAAGGACATTCCAGCTACTCTGCTCGGATACCATTCCCAAAGCCCTTGAGAAATCCCGACAAGATCAGCAGTTCGGCAAGTTTGTAGAAATTTTAAAGAAACTCTATATTAATGTACCCTTTGTTGAAGCCATACAAGAAATGCCAGCATATGCAAAATTTCTCAAAGACATTCTGTCGAAGAAGAGAATGATACAAGAAAATGAAACAATTGCATTAACTGCTAAAGCCAGCATTGTAATTTAAAACAAACTGCCTCCAAAATTAAAAGACCCTGGAAGTTTTTCTATACCCTGTGAAATTGGAAACAGAAGGATACAAAGAGCATTATATAATCTTGGTGCCTCTGTGAGTGTAATCCCCCTTTCATTATGCAGAAAACTCGAAATGGGTGATATTAAGCTCACGAATATGTCTCTCCAATTAGCAGACCGATCTATAAACATTCCATAAGGAATTCTGGAAGATATATCAATCAAAGTAGGGAATTTCTACGTACCAGCTAATTTCGTGGTCTTACACATGGATGAAGGTAATCAAACTCCCATTTTGTTGGGAAGACCTTTTCTAGCTACTACAGGAGAAGTAATAGACGTTAAACAAGGTCGTCTTACTTTTCAAATAGGTGACGACACAATTGAATTCTGATTGAATCATATTATCAACTATCCGGACATGAAAGATGACCATCTTCAATCTGAGCAAGTGGATCCACTAATACAGAATGTGGCATCGATTATCCATATGTTTGATCCTTTAGAAGTGTCCCTTGAAGCTCAAGAATCATCTTTGTGGATAGAAGAAGAAGCAAACATTCTTACAAGTCATATGCTCTCGACAAAGATACAACACTCAGACAATTCACTAGAAGATCAATTGATGCATGCAAAATACAACATAAAATTAGCCATGCATTTAATTACATTTCAATTCCTTTTCATATTGCATGCATCATTTTCTATCCTTATTTGCTTTAATTTTATAAAAATGGAAATCTATCTAAATTATATGTTTTATTGCGGAAAAGGCAAGAGAATCGAGTCAGGAATCCACAAAAATAAACGATATTCAAATCGGAGTTAAAAGGAAGTCAGAAAGTGCAAATTAGTGAAGGCTGCTAGAGTTGAATGAATATAACGGGTCGTTATATGATCGTTACGGGCCATTAAAAAAAATCCAATTTGAGTCAGAATTTGATTTAGACATTGAAAGGGCCGTTACAGACTTGTTACAGGCCGTAACAAAGACTGTTTTCGAGATTTTTTCGACTTTTCTTAGGGATTTTAAGTTCAGATCGAACTCAAACTTTATCCTACGCTTTAGGTATGATTAGGAAACATATTTACTCCGATTTGAAAGAGTTTTGAATAGTTTTAAAGACCTATCAAAGTCAATTCCGAATTTAATCTTTTTAACATGAAAAGACTTCGAATCAAACTGAAACTCTACCAAAATTCTTGGAACCCTGGAGGCTATAAATAGAGGCCTAAAAGACAGAAAAAGGTGTGCTTGAGACCTAGAAGCCGTGCTACATTGCAGAGGCAAATTTTAGAGTTTTTTCAGTGTTTGTTTAGGAGAAACTGCGGAGCAAGTCAGCGCGTGTACTCTGCAGTGATCCAGAGATCATCGAAGGCGAAGAATTTTGTCTTCTAATCATTGTTTGGATGCTCTTTACTCAAATTTCATTATTTCTATTTTTTATGTAATAGAGATATTTAGTTTATTGAGAAAACTACATGAACCATTGTTAGATTTGAATTAATATAGTTATTTCAATTTCTTTTGATTATGATTGTTGTGTTTAATGTTTTTTACTAAGATTATTATATTCTGAGATAAGACTACAAATTAGATTTGGGATGGTTAATTTTAGGATTTAATAATTTCAGCAAATCGTTCTTTAACTTGAAAGTTGAAACAATCATAACACAAATCTAGTAACTCATCGTTTGTGCGAAATTCTTTGCGGTCTATTAGTTTTTACCCAGCGAGAATAACTATTAGTTTAGGAATTACAACTTAATGCATCTTAATATCTTTCTTAACTGAAGATTAACTCATCATTTGTGGTCTTAAATCTTACGAAAATTAAGATAGTTTGATTTGCTCAACGTAGAGGCCAATAATTTAAGTAATCCTAATCCCTCTTAAGAACTAGACTTATTTATCATTGTTATAATTCAATCATCATCATGATTCATGTTAGTTAATAATTCATAATCTTTAGGCTCAACACCAAATTATTTTATTTTCTATTATCTAATTTTTTGCATCATTATTTTCTATTTTTTATATCACAACATCATTCTCTTCTCTTAGTAGATTATTAAGTTAGATTAGATTTAACTAGTTCCTCGTGGGCTCGACACTCTACTCTCTACTTTATTACTTGATACGATTAGTGCACTTACTAGCAATTTATTGTTACAAAATTAACGCATCATCTACAGATCTCTTGCAACTGTCTAGCTCAAAGAAGCCAATGAAGCCTGAGTTAAAGAAACTTCGTTAAAATCTTAAGTATGAATTCTTAGGAGAAGATTTTACTTACCCAGTAATCGCCAGTGCAGATTTAAAAACAAATCAACTTCAATGGCTATTAGACAAGTTAAAAGCCTACAAGCATGTCATCGGCTATACTCTGGACAATCTCTAAGGAATCAACCCTGCCATCTGCATGCATCGCATTCATATGGAAAAGGATTATAAACCCTCCATAGAAGGACAAAGAAGCTTCAATCCAACAATGAAAGAAGTGGTGAAAAAAAAGAAGTGATTAAACTTTTGGATGCGGGAATTATCTATCCCATATCAGATAGTCAATGGGTGAGCCCCATGCAGGTCATGCCAAAAAAAGATGGAATGACTGTAGTAAAGACAGAGTCGAACAAACTCATCTCCACATGAACTATAACCGAGTGAAGGATGTGTATTGATTTTAGAAAGCTAAACAAAGCCACTTGAAAGGACCACTTTCCCTCACCTTTCATCGATCAGATGTTAGAAAGGTTGGCAAATCACTCTTACTTCTGCTACTTAGATGGATTTTCTGGATTCCATCAAATTCCTATTCATCCAGATGATCAGAAAAAGATTACCTTTACATGTCCTTATGGAACCTTTGCATATAGGAGAATGCCCTTTGGATTATGCAATGCTCCAACAAGCTTTCAAAGATGCATGATGTCAATCTTTTCTGATTATATTGAAGAAATAATGGAGGTATTCATGAATTACTTCTCAGTGTATGGCACTTCCTTTGAAATTTGCCTACAGAATCTGAGAAAAGTATTATAGAGATATGTCGAATCTAACATAGTGTTGAACTGAGAGAAATATCATTTCATGGTACAAGAAGGAGTAGTCCTAGGACATATTATTTCAAGCAGGGGCATTGAAGTTGATAAAGTCAAGACAGAGGTAATTGAAAAATTGCCTCCACCTACTAATATTAAGGGAATCAGAAGTTTCCTGAGACATGCAAAATTCTATCGACATTTCATTATGGATTTTTCTCTTATTGCAAGACCTTTAACGAAACTCTTATCTAAAGAAGCAGAGTTTATATTCGATGAAGACTGTTAAAGGCTTTTGAAACTTTGAAAAGAGCTCTTACAGCAGCCCCAATGATCCAACCACCTGATTGGTCTTTGCCCTTTAAAATTATGTGTGATGCTAGTGATCAAGCTATGGGAGCAGTATTGGGACAAAGGACAAGAAGCAACATGCAGTCTATTATGCCAGTAGAATCTTGGATGAAGCACAGATTAATTATGCCACAAGCGAAAAAAATTCCTAGCAGTTGTTTTTGCAATGGACAAATTCAAATCCTACCTAGTTGGTTCCAAAGTCATTGTGTATACCGATCACCAAGCCATCCGATACTTGATTGCTAAAAAGGATGTCAAACCTAGACTAATCAGATGGATCCTTCTATTACAAGAGTTCGATTTAGAAATCAAAGACCGAAGAGGAATTAAAAATCTAGTAGCTGATCACCTCTCTCAACTCCAATTATCATAACAGGACGTTGATCCTGGCACTCATAGAGCTATTAATGATTCCTTCCCTGATGATCAATGGTTCTCGATTCAGAAAACACAGCTTCCATGGTTCGCTGATTATGCCAACTATTTAGCCTCCGGAGTTCTACGACCCGACTTATCTTATCAACAAAAAAAGAAATTCTTCTCAGACATAAAATACTACTTCTGGAATGAACCATTTCTCTTTAAAAAGTGTGTTGACGGAATATATCGAAGGTGTGTACCAAACGAGGAATAATCTGCTATACTACAGGAGTGTCATTCATCTCCTTATGGTGGTTATGGAGGATATCAAAAGACGGCTTCTAAAGTTCTCCAAACATATTTTTATTGGCCTACTCTGTTCAAGGATGCAATCAATATTGTCAAATCTTGCGATTGCTTGTCAAAGAACTAGAAACATAGGCAGAAGAAATTAAGCACCCCAGCGGCCTATACTTGAGATAGAAATATTTGATGTGTGGAGAGTTGATTACATGGAACCCTTTCCTCCCTCGTGCGGATACAAGTTCATACTTCTAACAGTTGATTATGTCTCAAAGTAGATTGAAGCAATCCCTACAATCTCAGCGGACTCAAAATCGGTTGTCAAACTCTTTAAAGATACAATCCTGGCATGATCGTCACTGAGGACAGAGTCGATACTACGCTTGGGGAAGAGGGCAACATGGTACATTTCTGCTCTCTCCTTGATACATTCTTATTTACATTTTTCATATAATCTCATTACCAATTTTTTTCACATTGCAACATATTATCTCCAAGCAGTACATTAAGAGATGTTGAATTTGCCCTCTAGCCACAGCTTCTTTTGCAACCTCCTAAAACCTTGTCCAAGAAATCTTGCTAATCCTGTCAAAATTTTAACATACTTCACAACCCAATTCAATACTTTAAGTGAAGGGTTATGGCTAGTAGGAAGTGGCTAGTTTGAAACATTAAAAGTTTGACGAGCAGTCCTACTTGTGCTCACATCTCAATCTCTCAATTTAAAAGTCTGTTAATAAGAATGTTAATACTAATATCTTCAAGTGCAGTATTGAACCCAATGAAAATGAAATGTTTGAAAATGAACAAAACAAAAGTTAAAAGCAAAAGAAAAGAGGGTCAATGAAGCCCCAGAAGGTACAAAAAGGGTGCATTCCTGAACTTGGGTGAATCTGGATGAGTAGATCCGTAGGGATTCATGCCTGGTACCCTAAGAGCAACTGTTCTGGGATGTGCCGATCAAAAACTTGCTACATAGACCACCCTGAGTACTATGGATAATCATATGAGTACTTGATCAATGAAAAGAAATATGAATCAAAAGGAAGTTCATACTGCACAAGTAGATTCAGCATTAACATTCCTATTTTCGGTTCATCTCACTTGATTTCTTTGGTTTGAGCTGAGTAGGAGGAAGTTAAAAATGTCTCGCTTTTAATATCTTCATTAAAGTCAGGGAATGAAGGAAAAGAGAAGACACTTGAGCAAAGAATACAAGGTTAGTATATTAAAAGAGTGGCTGGAAAGGAAGGTGGAGATTTAGTCCTCTTATCTTGAACATTGCTTGAGGACAAGGAAAAAGCTAAGTTTTGGGGAATTTGATCACCTCTTATTATGCTCATAATTATTATAGTTAAACCCACAAAATTACATAAAATTTGAGCATATTTAAATAGTTTTTAATTATTATTAGGAGAAAATTTGAATGAGTAAAAGGGAGAACTAACTACTTTTCAAAATTTAAATTCTGAATAGGAAGGAAACAAAAAGGGAGAGGAGAACCCAGAATGAAAAAAAGGGGGGAAGAGGACGAAGAGGAGAGCTGAAGAAAGAAGATTTATGCTGTCAAGATTCATGATGAACTAAAAAGGATTTTCTGATTCCCTTGTGATGACACTTTGTTGATGTTACTCTTTTGACTCTATGATGTCACATCTGACTCCTCAATTCTATTTACTTGATACATTGCATTATTATTGTTTATATTTGATTTCAATTAGATCAAGAGATCGATTGTTGTCTTCTTTAACTAGTTTCATCCGACAGAGGAAATTGGTTATATTACTTGTGGTGTTTCTAGTGATTATTGATTTAATATTCATATATAGATCGAGAGATCTACCATGGTAATTGTTGCAAAGTGAGAGCCTTCGACAAATGTGACAAGTGTCAATTGTATTTTGATCGTTCTGATTAGGATAAAAGAATGAGTTACCGAGATCGAGAGATCATGCTCTTCCTCTGATTAAGGATGAGAATCTGATTAATCAATAATTCTAATCTAGTGATTAGCGGCTACTCTCCTTTCGATTCAAAGAGAGGTCAATGAGCCAGAAGACAGAATAATTCATTCGCGCCTTAGTATGCTCATTTTAACTAGTAAGTCGAGAACTGAAATGCAATAGCGTCAATAGGTTCATTACAGGGGAATCTCTTCTATCACATTTTGATATTTTCTCACTCTTTTTTGTCATTCTTAATCTAAGTTTCGTTTCTTTATTATCTGATTTACTTTTAATCATTTCGTGACAATTTCCGGGATATAATTATATTAGTAAGTGGTCTAAATCATCGGGGTTACGACACTCAGGTTTCTACTCGACCTGTGTACTTGCAGTTGCGTGAACCCTAGAGTAAAATTTAAATATAACTAGAATTACTTTTAGTGCGAGAATTACAATTTCCATATCCACATAAAGTTCACGTCAATTACCGAGGGAAATTTGTCGTCTGTAGTAGAGAAAGACTTTTTTGCCCTCAATATTTCGGAAGGTTTTTTCAATCCGTCACAAAAGCCATCGAAAAATGTGAAGAATTTTTGTCCGTAAAAAAATGTCCGTCGTAAATAGGTGATTTTCTTGTAGTGACAATTAAACACAAATTCTGCTACTTAAGTTTTGATGTCTCTCCAACAAAATGTTTTTTGCGGATCATTAAACATCTTGGTGGTTTCAGGATGATAGCATATTCTAACTTGTGGTACTCAAATATAATTTTTTTCCTGAACTCTTTGTCTTCAGGTATCTATCTTGGAACTTTATGGTCCCATCTTCATCACTCTTATAGTTTTAGGTGTCATTTTTCACATGGATCTATTATATCCCTGTACCTCAGGTGTTTCTTCTTTGTTTGTGCAATTCTTGTCACCAAATCAAATTGAATGATACAGTGCATCATCAGATTTTTTAGTGTATTTCAATTCAAGTCAATATATAGACTGATGTTGAAGACAACTCATCAAACATATCACTCTATTCTAACAGATGCATGCAAAATACAACATATTTTAGTTAATTATTTTAATTAAATTTTCTGTAATTTGATCATGGCATGCATCATTTTTAGTCACTTTTAATCATAATTCCGGATTTATCAATTTTAATTATTAAATTCTCTGAATATTTTAATTGTGGATGGATTAACTAAATTTTGATAATTATTTTACAGGAAAAATTGAGATTAAAATGGATTGTGCTATATCGGCCAAAATTTCAAAGAATTTATCATTACGGTCGAGATTAGGATGAAGAATTCATCATTACGGCCGAGATTTGGCTTTACACCTAAGTCGTTACGGCTGAGATTCAAAAGGAGTAACAATTAAATGATTTTATCTTTTGGGCATAACAAGTTTAAATTCTTTCCTTACGGCCGAAATTCGAAGGGAGTAAAAGGGTTTATCTCTTTGGGAGTAAAGATAAAATAATTTCTTACGGCCGAGATTTGGAGGGGGTAATGGCAATGAAATCATTCTTTTGGCCGAGTTTATCTTTGGGCGTAAAAAGATATATGAAGGTGTAAAGATAAAGAAAATTTTATCTTTGGGCATAATGATAAAAGGATTTATCTTTGGCCGAGTTTATCTTATAATTTTAAAGTCAACCGTGCGATGTTACGGCCGAGATCAAATTGAAGGCCGTTCGCACCTATAAATACGTGAAGAATCCGTCGTTCCAGGGTGTGCTCTGAAGTTCAGGTTTCTTCCACGGCGAGTCGTGAGCTCTGCAGGCTACGTCCAAGAGGAGAGAGGTGCGACGGCTGGAAGTTGATCGCGACCGTGATCAAGTCCGAGAGGCTGCCCGACTGTCTGCCCGTGATCCGAAGCTTCGACTTTTGTCTATTTGGGTGTAATTCTTCCAATTTTTATTATTGTTTTATTATCTCTCCAGAATTTCTAGGATGAACTCCATATTTTTATTTATTTCATGTTAGGAGATTATTATTGAAGGGAAACTATTTGGATCCTATATTATTTATTTTAATCTTTTCTGATCAATTAGTTAATTGTGATTAATGTTTTTAATTTAATTACTTGGATTTCTGAGTTGAGTAATTACCAGTTTGTGGACTATTTAATTTCAGAATTCATTAATTAAATTAATTGATTTTATGTGAAATTAATAATTGACATAAATTTGATAACTAGTGTGTGGAGAATCAAGTTTATGTGGTCTGTTAATCTAACCAGTTTGTGGAGTGATTAATAGTCTAGGATTTTCATATTAATACATCTTAATTTCAATCTTATCTGACGAATACCAGTTTGTGGACTTTAGGTTTGATTAAATTTAAGATAGTTTGATTTACCGGATTAAATAACAGAATTACCAGTTTGTGGACTCTGTGATGTTAATCTTGTAAATTAATAACTTGGGAAAATTCCTAATTCATCTTTAAAGATTAAATTTATCTTTTACGGTTCAAATATTTATCCTGATTTATTTTCATCATAAGGCCTAACTTCAACACCATTATCTTATCTTTATCTTATTTTCTTTATTTTATTTCATAAAATCTCTTTCCAAAAATCCATGTTTTTCCTCTTTTATTAATTTATAAATTCAGATATTGAATTAATAATATTCCTCGTGGGTTCGACACTCTTACTCATTTTTACTATATTACTTGAGCGACTAGTGCACTTGCTAGCAAATTTTATTGTTACAAATATAACGCATCAAGTTTTTGGCGCCGTTGCCGGGGAATATTTTATTAATTAATTTCTGATTTTTATGAATTATTAGGAGATGTAAATAAAGTGTAAATAATTCTTTATAAATATGTATTAATTGTTTTAATTATTTTTGTGAATAATCTAATTTTTTTTCTTTTGCAGATAAAGGTCACAACAATTTTTTAATTTATCTACTTTCGGTTTAAAATCCGACGCCGATTGGATTTTCCGAATTACACTGTCGACTTATGGATTTACGACTTTAATTTGATGTGTCAGCTTTATTAATTTTATGGCCTCGCAATGAATGATTTCTGAATTCTAAACTTTCAATCTTTACGGCCGTAATATTTTTATCCGAACGTTGTTTTACGCCATGAGTAATGGATATTGATTTGACCTTGTTACGCCCGGTTTATCGATGGTTTAAATTTTTCTTACGCCCTATTCGAATCAGTTTCGACTTTCATTCTCGACCGTAACATTTTAATTGTTTGAACTTTTCATATGGATTTGATCTGATTTCGTTGTTTTACGACCGTAAGGAATCGACTTAATTCACTTTCGGCCGTAATGATTCATTCGAAATTATTTCGGCCGAAACCCTATTTTTTCTTTATGGCCTCGTGTTGACTTCATCTCGGCCGATGTGACCTCGTCTTAATTGACAATTTAATCTTTTTTACGGCCGAGAATGATCTCATGTTTTCTTTTTATGGCCGAGAATTGATCTCATGGTTTTACGGCCGTAAAATTTCTGAACATTTGTTTTTACACCATATTACGACCTTTTCGGCCAATTTATTTGTGATTTTTTCTTTCTCGGCTATCAACGATCACGTTCGACTTAATTCTCATTATTTTACGGCCGATATGAATTATCCTCTTCCTCGACCATAATGAGTCATTTTGTCGACGTTTCGTCCGATTTTTATTTCGGCCGAAACCCTGTTCTATTTTACGACCAAGGTTGTCAACTTCAATTCTTTACGCCTTCACGTTGAACCCCCTATCAACACTATTTTATGATTTTTACGGACGAACGAGCCTTGGATGACTAATTTAATTTCGACAGTAAATCTATTTCTGTATTACGGCCGATCAATCTTATTTCCTCTTTGAGAATAATTTTTTATTATGTCTGATTATTAACTTTACGACCGCAAATTAGTTCGGACTTATTTTGTGCGGTTTGTTACATCATCATAAATTCTTTTGGTCGATATTAATATTTGGTATTCGTATTGGTTTGAAGAATTTCTGAAAAGTTCCTCTCGAAAATTAATTTTAATGACGAATTTTCAAATTCTATCATGTCGAAAGACTTTATTTGTTAAAAACTCATTTTTCGTGACCTATTATCTGAATTTCTTTCTTCTTGTATATATTTTATTTTATTCTTTTATCTTACTGAAAATTGGTTGTTGCAAGTACTAATTGAAAATTAAATCACAACCAATCCTGGAATCTTCTGATAAGCGCACTAGAAGTTCAAATCCATTGTTGGAATTTGATCCTGAAATTGAAAGAACCTATCGACGATTATGAAGAAATATAAGAAAAATGGCGGAACAAGCACGCGACAATCAGAGACTGGAGCAACAGAATGAACTGGTTCCACCACATAATAATCGGCGAGAAGATGAAGCAGAACTTTCTATGAGAGAATATGTCTCGGCCAGATACAGTGACCGAGAATCATGCATCGTGCTGCCTGACATTAACGCAAATAATTTTGAGATAAATCCCGCAATCGTGAGGATGATACAAGCATCCCAATTTGGAGGAGGATTTCATGAAGACCCTCACGATCACCTTGACAAATTTCTTGCCACTCTAAGCACCTTTAGAAATAATAATGTTTCTTCTGAAGTTATTCGTTTATTATTATTTCCTCAATCTTTACGTGACAAAGCTTCCACTTGGTTTAAAACTTTGCCTGCAGGATCGATTCATTCTTGGTTGGAGCTAGTAGAAAAGTTTGTTGGAAAATATTTTCCACCACAAAAAGCAGGCAAATATCGAAGAGAGCTGAGGGCATTTGTTCAAGACGATAACGAGACGTTATATGAAGCCTGGGAACGATATAAGGAACTGTTGGCCAGAGTTTCTGACAATAGAATTTCAAAATGGCAAGTCATGGAAGATTTCTATCATGGATTACGACCTACAGATCAAGACAAATTCGACCAATCAGTAGGAGGGACAGTGCTAGGATCTAAACGTCCTAGTGAGATACAAGATATAATTGAAGTTGTAGCCCTCAAGTCGAGCCAAGAAAGGAGACCATCTCGCCGAACTCATGATGTACATGCTACACAAGGAATACAATCTTCAGAAATAGTGGCTCAGCTGGAGTCACTTAATCAAAAATTCGAGCAGATGATGTCACTAATGGGAAATTCTAGCAATTATAGCCCTTCAGGTAACACTTCAGATTCAAATCAAATTGAAAATGCTAACTTTATTTCCAATCCATTTTACAGGAACAACGATTATGGTTGGAGACATAATCCGAAGTTTGCCTATAATCAGAATCAAGGCCAATCTTCTGGTCCATCAAAAGATTATATACCGAAAAGGCAACCTGATACTCCCCAATATCAATCATCAAATCATATGCAGGAGATGATGACACAGATCATAGACACAATGCAAGCGTTGCAGAAGAATATGGAATCTAGAGCCACGAGTCAGGATGCATCCATTCGAAATCTGGAAAGACAACTGGGCCAGATGGCGGCACAACTAACTGGACGTACACCGGGCTCTCTCCCAAGCAACACAGAGAAAAATCCAAGAGGGGAAGAGCAAAATAGGCCTTGATTTTCATCAGAACTAAGTCAAGCTGACGACTATAAATCAGAACTATTTCTATCCTTTTTATTTTTATTTTTTTCAGTTTTTAGATTAGTCTAATTAGTTGTTAATTAATATCTTAGTTTTGGTGATAGTTTTATTTTTAATTTTAATTAGACAATTATTTTATTATGGAGTCATTTAATTAATATTTAATGTTTGTAAGGAGAGGTAAACTCAGGGGCGTCAACTCCAAGCATGGGCGTAAATTCCAAGAATTGATTCCCTCCACGTGACAACACGAGGCTATTACGCCCTGCCACCTGTGCTCTCTACGGCCGAAGCTCGGACATTACGCCCTGCCACCATTCTATTACGGTCGAGATGTCACACCAGCAGACCACGGACGTGCCTTGGAAATCGTCAAAGCTCCGACATGACAGGAGACCACGGACGTGCCTTGGAAAAATGCATGTTTTTACGCACGGACATGACTTTTCACTGCGTCGTCACGTGGGACAGGTCAGATTACGCCCGAAAATTCATCTATAAAATCCTACCCCCTCTTGTATGTTGCAGATCAATCTTCTTTACGGCCGAAGCCACCGCGCGCCGCCCTCTGTGCATTACGGCCGAGGTGCTTCCGCTACCCTTACGCCTTTTCTTCTCTACGGCCGAAGTCTCAACACCGTCACCGCCGATCCTTACGCCCAAAAGCACCGCGCCTGTTACTTACGGCCAAACTCCACTTGACTCCGGCCGAGCTTTCTCCCTTACGGCCGAAGTTCCAGCGCCTCCCGGGTGCGTTACGGCCGATCAAAAACACCGCGCATCGAGACTTCTTTACGGCCGAGATTCCTCATCGACTTTCCTCTTTACGGCAGACACTTATTACGGCCGAGTTTCCACCGGAGCTAACTCCCTTACGACCGAAGTTCCAGCGCCTCCCGGGTGCATTACGGCCGATCCACCGCACACCTACCATCTTCTTTACGGCCGAGGCCACCGCGCACCGCCGCTCTCTTAGGCCAAACTCCAAGGTTATTCATTGACATTTGCTCCTTACGGCCGAGGTTCATCTACTCTTACGGCCGAAGTTCCCCGCCACACCGCCATTCGTTACGGCCGAAATCTACAGGTTCATCTACTCTTACGGCCGAAGTTTCGAGTCACGCCTCCAACTTCTTACGGCCAAACTCCAATCTCCGGCCGAGCTTCATCAATTACGGTCGAAGTTCTTCATCAACCAATTCCTTATGGCCAAAGTTCTTCGTCAACCGGTCCCTTATGGCCGAGTCACCTCCGACCTTCAGCCGGTTCTTCATTGAATACTACGGTCGAAACCTCAGCCGCTTCCACCAAGCCGGTACCTTTTCTTTGTTTATTTTTGTCCAGATCAAGATGAGGCGATTTGCTAATATATGGAGGGGACGTCACGAACGACGACATCCGAATGCTCAGCCGGCCCCACAGCCCTCACAATTAATCTCCTAACCCGGAGATTATTATTGGACTAAGCCGGAGCATCAAGCTCGATATGAACGGATGTGTGAGATTCGAATTCATGCCACCAGATTTTCAGATACTGAATTGCTGAGGGAGTATAATTTACTTGCAGATACTCAACTATTATTTTCTCAAATTGGACTATCTGACTTTGTGCATTCTTGGTGGCCAATTTATGAAGTACTAATTATGGAATTCCTCTCATCCTTGGAAGTCTTTAATTTAGATGGCAGGAACTATGATCAGCCCCGCATTTCATTTCAATTTTATGGGCGGCCATTTACTCTCACTTTAGGAGAGATTAATAATATCTATGGATTTCCCAACCATGGATCTCTTTCTGTACCTGCTGACTTTGATGCTGAAACTTTTTGGAAACAGATAACAGAAGAAGACCGATTGGTTTGGAACACTGCTAAAGATAGCTCAATTCATAATCCTGTTCTGTGCTACGTCCATCGCATGCTAAGCAACACCATAAGTGGACACAGTTCTGTATCAGAGGGAGAGTTATATCTCATCCACAGCATGCTTCACAGAACTCCCGTTAATGTGGGTGCCTTCCTCATTCGTCGATTCCAGCGCTGCACTACTCATCGTGGCGGTAGCATTAATATGGGTGCCCTTCTCACACCTATCGCTCAGCATCTACATCTTGACTTGGATGATCTCGAAGCTGTGCCAGGAAATACTCACCTCACTCTTAGGACCATTCAGGCTATGGGTCTCGTGAAGACCAACAACTCAGGGATCAAAGTTTTTATTTTTAAAGGCCACCATCAGGAGGTGCCCTGCTCAGATCGAGATGCTTTTACGCCGATTAATCCAAATAATTGGCTCCTTTCTCCTGGTTTGATTCTACTGATTATGCGGCAGCCCAACCCTACCTTCAACAGCAACAAGGATTCCAAGCTGCATCACCGGTAGCTTCCCAATATGCCACATCCATCCATTCACCTTATATGCCGGTGCCTTCTCCGATTCCATCTCCAGCACAAGAGAGCTCTTCTGATTCCTCGCTCATACCTTCTACTCCTTATGAGGAACGCGATTCGATGGAAGTATCTGCCCCTTTACAAGAACCTGTGCAGAATCGCTATATAGCACCGGAGCCCACTTTTACTTCAGCCCCAGAGCAGACTTACTATCCACCTCCGCCACCTCAGCCTGACTATGCTTCCATGCAAAACTTATGGGAATCAATGTATGATGAACAACTTCGTCAAGCAGGGGAGTTTCACACTTTTCAAAAAGAGCAACTTCGTCAGTCAGGGCAGTTGCACGCTATTCAGGAAGATCAACTTCGACAAGCACAAGAGTTGACCAACATTCGAGCTGATTTTAGAAATATGGATGATCGTCAGGGTCGCTTCGAATCCCTTCAGAATCAACATGCGCGCATGAGTGAGACGCATCCATGAGTATCATATGCGCCAAGGAAATCTCGGCTACCATCCACCATCGCCACCCCGCAGACAGTAAATCTGGTTGTGTCTTTTCCCTTTTCTTTATTTTCGTTTCTTTAATTTTCCTTTTTATTGAGTATGTATCACTTTCTCTTGCTGGCTTAACACTGAGGACAGTGTCTAGTTCAAGCTTGGGGGAGTTTGCATTTCATGCATTGCATGTTTCTTTCTTTTTATTTGCTTATGTTTGCATCTATTTATAAAAAAAAATCCAAAAAATTGAAAATTTTGAAAATTTTCTAAAAAAATACCATTGCATGCATTTATTTGTGCTACCATCTTACAAACTCTTGTCTTACTATTTTAATTATCTTTTAGTAGAAGTTCAAAGACATATTGTTAATTGATGAAATTTGAATACTTTTCTTTCTTATCACTTGCTATTTTAGTATCAAACTTATGGACTATGTGCCTATGCTAAGTAGAATTATGAATGACTAAACGACAAAATCATATTCATGCTTTTTTATTTCTTTTAAGTCTTGATAATAGTAGACTTCTTATTGACCATATCAAGTACTTTTTGAGCTTATAAAAAAAAGAAGGGTTAGTTAAACCCCAACACAAAAAAAATGAATAAACTTATGTGTAGGTACAAAAGTGTTATCCGGAACCAAGATGTGTTCGGGTAATTAGATCCGTAGGGGTTCATGCCTGGCGACCTAAGGGCAACTGCTCTGGATCCGTCGATCGAAAACCTGCTACATGGACCATCTTGTGGAATATGGAGAAGCACATGAGTACTGAATCATGGCTAAGTTCGAACTCTTCATTCAGAACCTTGGTTGTTCGGGCAAGTAAACTCGAGAGGTGCTTTATCACCTGTTGCCCTAAGGTCATCTGGTCTGGGAGTCATCAGTCCAAAGCCCGCTACATGGACTTCCTTGTGCAATCCTGCTTGAAGATTAGAACTTTTAAAATGATTAAAAATAAAGATGAAAAATGAAAAGAAAAAGAAAAAGTTTTAAGCTCAATTAGTACTTATGTGTTCAATATTAATGCTATTATTTGATAGACAATTTATTTTTTTCCACAAGGCTGAATTTGAGATTGTTTAAATTTGTGTAGCATTCAGAACCTCTATGAAGCTAAGTGCATGGAAAATGAAAAGATGCTGAGTAGTAGGTGTGCAGAAGAATTTTGTGAGAAAATTAGTCAGTTGACAATGTGGAGGCTACGATGGAACTTTCTTGAGCCTTACTTTGAATTTTTGTTTGAGGACAAGCAAGACTTTAAGCTTGGGAGAGTTTGATGCATGCAAAATACAACATATTTTAGTTAATTATTTTAATTAAATTTTTTGTAATTTGATCATGGCATGCATCATTTTTAGTCACTTTTAATCATAATTCCGGATTTATCAATTTTAATTATTAAATTCTCTGAATATTTTAATTGTGGATGGATTAACTAAATTTTGATAATTATTTTGCAGGAAAAATCGAGATTAAAATGGATTGTGCTATATCGGCCAAAATTTCAAAGAATTTATCATTACGGTCGAGATTAGGATGAAGAATTCATCATTACGGCCGAGATTTGGCTTTACACCTAAGTCGTTACGGCTGAGATTCAAAAGGAGTAACAATTAAATGATTTTATCTTTTGGGCATAACAAGTTTAAATTCTTTCCTTACGGCCGAAATTCGAAGGGAGTAAAAGGGTTTATCTCTTTGGGAGTAAAGATAAAATAATTTCTTACGGCCGAGATTTGGAGGGGGTAATGGCAATGAAATCATTCTTTTGGCCGAGTTTATCTTTGGGCGTAAAAAGATATATGAAGGTGTAAAGATAAAGAAAATTTTATCTTTGGGCATAATGATAAAAGGATTTATCTTTGGCCGAGTTTATCTTATAATTTTAAAGTCAACCGTGCGATGTTACGGCCGAGATCAAATTGAAGGCCGTTCGCACCTATAAATACGTGAAGAATCCGTCGTTCCAGGGTGTGCTCTGAAGTTCAGGTTTCTTCCACGGCGAGTCGTGAGCTCTGCAGGCTACGTCCAAGAGGAGAGAGGTGCGACGGCTGGAAGTTGATCGCGACCGTGATCAAGTCCGAGAGGCTGCCCGACTGTCTGCCCGTGATCCGAAGCTTCGACTTTTGTCTATTTGGGTGTAATTCTTCCAATTTTTATTATTGTTTTATTATCTCTCCAGAATTTCTAGGATGAACTCCATATTTTTATTTATTTCATGTTAGGAGATTATTATTGAAGGGAAACTATTTGGACCCTATATTATTTATTTTAATCTTTTCTGATCAATTAGTTAATTGTGCTTAATATTTTTAATTTAATTACTTGGATTTTTGAGTTGAGTAATTACCAGTTTGTGGACTATTTAATTTCAGAATTCATTAATTAAATTAATTGATTTTATGTGAAATTAATAATTGACATAAATTTGATAACTAGTGTGTGGAGAATCAAGTTTATGTGGTCTGTTAATCTAACCAGTTTGTGGAGTGATTAATAGTCTAGGATTTTCATATTAATACATCTTAATTTCAATCTTATCTGACGAATACCAGTTTGTGGGACTTTAGGTTTGATTAAATTTAAGATAGTTTGATTTACCGGATTAAATAGCAGAATTATCAGTTTGTGGACTCTGTGATATTAATCTTGTAAATTAATAACTTGGGAAAATTCCTAATCCATCTTTAAAGATTAAATTTATCTTTTACGGTTCAAATATTTATCCTGATTTATTTTCATCCTAAGGCCTAACTTCAACACCATTATCTTATATTTATCTTATTTTCTTTATTTTATTTCATAAAATCTCTTTCCAAAAATCCATGTTTTTCCTCTTTTATTAATTTATAAATTTAGATATTGAATTAATAATATTCCTCGTGGGTTCGACACTCTTACTCCTTTTTACTATATTACTTGAGCGACTAGTGCACTTGCTAGCAAATTTTATTGTTACAAATATAACGCATCACTAACACAGAGTACTTATTCTTGATGGCCATTTTGTTGAGCATCCTGTAACAATACATAATGCAGATTTAGAAGTCGTGATCTCTCACAGCAATTAAATATAATTCAAATTAGAAATAATTACTCTATAGTCCACACTACTGCAAGTATACAGGCCGAGTAAAAACTACAAATGTCGTAACCTTGTTGACAAAAATCAGTTTTAATCTAATTATATCTCAAAACGTGTCACGAATGCTAATGATGAGAAAAAAAATAAAAAAAATAGTTGGCAAATTAGAGAATTTGATGAAAAGAAAACTCCCTCGTGATGAATTGATTACTACTGTGGATATTATCCCTTTATGAGGTGAATGATCTCTCAATACTAACTTGATAAATTGTCTTCTTTCATTCTTCGATCTCTCTAGGAATGTGAGGGAATAGCTGAAGATGTATAGATTAGAATGATAATCAATTGATCTCTCAATTTAATCATTATAAAGGTTGACCTCTTAATCGTTTATGAACACATTACGAAGATTCTAATCTTTGGCATAAGACAACCATGACTATTGCGGACTCTCGTCTCATAATGTAACAGGGTGACCTCTTGGCTACTTTTGAATTAAAAGTGTTGATACAAAAAATGATATTGCTAATGGTCTAAACATGGACTATCTTTTCTCTCGAATAAGATAGAACATACAAAAGGGAGAATCTCTCGATCCAACAATGGTTAAACATAAACAAACCTTTCACAATGAAACATGAAGCAAAATCAAATAGCCGCCTAAGAGCATGACAAAAAAAAATCAAACCACAGTAGCCACATAATTACACCTCAAGGAATCTAAAATTTAGTCGGACATCGTCATAAATAAAATAAAAGTGTCTTTCATGAGTCTTCCTTCCACAAATCTTCTCCCTTCCCTTTTTGTCTCTACTTCGTCTCCTCCCTTTTCTCTCCTTTTCTCCACTCCTCCTCCCTCTGTTGTCTCTGATCCGTCCTATCTCCCCCTTTTTAGCTCCAAAAATTTAAAATTCAAAAAGTTGTTACCTTCCTGGATACTTATTCAAAGTTGTCTAATAATAATCATATAGTTCAAAATTAATCAAACATTTCATGCAAAGGTGGTAAAATTGATATCCAAATTATTAATAAAAGAGAGTAAAATAAGAGATGATCAAACTTTCCCAAACTTGAATTGTTTCTTGTGCTCAAGCAAAAGCTAGAAAATTAAGGTAAAACCACATAAAGAAAGAAAAGACTACTACACTATTAAGCTCATTTCACAGGGTTAGCTCAACATCATTTACAAGCTTTGGTTATCAATTCCTTCATTGAAAATTCAATCACTGAAATAGCTAGCAAGAGGTGCTTCACTTACCATGCCCAATTTAATCTTAGGACTCGCCCTTAGCCCTAATGATCTCAGTCAGATGTTTTTCCTTATTTTATTATATTTTTTTCTTTTAAACTACCCAAATTTGGATTAGAACTACTGATAAAAAGTATGCTCATCATCTCATAATTATAGCCAGTGGTCGAGCATTTTACATGCATCAGATTCTTTTGGAATTTGCATAGTTTTAAAAATATGTGCCTTTTAGCAATAATTATAAGTAGCGACTGAGCATATTACATGCATCAGGCTCTTTTTCAGTTTGATATACTTTTCTCAGCAGCCTAGTTCAAGCTGAGGGCTTAATTCTGATGCATAAAATGATGTAGCAAAATGAATCCGCTAGCAAGTGCACTAGTCGCTCAAGTAATATAATAAAAAGGAGTAAAGAGTGTCGAACCTATGAGTAATTTAATATCTAATCTTATAAATTAATAAGAGAGAAAAAACATAGGTTTTGAAAATAAGTTTTCTAATTATAAAATAGATATGAAAAAAATAATAATAATAATATAATATAGTGGTGTTGAAGTTGGGCTTAGATAAAAATAGATCAGGATAAATATTTGAACCATAAAAGATAAATTTAATCTTTAAAGATGAGTTAGAGTCTTCCTAAAATAGTAACCTAATATGATTAACTTGCGGTCTCCACAATTGGCATCCCCTCAACTTAAGCATGCAGATTGAACAATATTAATTTAATAAGAATTGAAGTCTTCACAACTGGCATCATAAAACTTGATCAGAAAATCATAAAACTTATATGATCTGATTTTGTGAAAGTATAGTTTTCATGGGATTTGGAATGATCTCAAAATCAAATTCATATAGTATGATGTCTGCAAAATAGTGAGTAGTTGTCATCCTGTTTTTTTTTTCAAAAGAACATAGTTAGTTTGTCAATTATGTTCTTATCCATATTAATCATATGTAATTCTAAAAATTTTATGTGGTTTTGTTGCTTTTATAAGATACATAATGTAATTGGAACTACTAAAAAAATTATATAAAATAAAACATCAAATTTATATTGGTTACATATCTGTCTTATATATTTCAAAGCACAATCTAAATATGTGCCATCACGAGATTTTCTAACACTAATATAAGATAGTGTAAATTATGAAATTCACTATAATTTATCATCTCTGAGTCTACTTTCTTTGAGCTTTGGAGGTCAATTAGATTTTTGAACAAAAAGTTATAAATTCATCTTTAGGGTTCAATCATATGAAAGTGTTATTCGATTTTGTAAATCACATATCAAATCTAATAGGTGATATAAATATTTGATAATTTAGGGTCAGACCTATAAAAATGTTAGTCTTCATTTGCAATTGGAATAACTCGAAAAGAACATATGTAGTGAAAGTTATAAATGTTTTATCGAACCTCGCTCAGTCTGTTAGAATGAAATCTAGGGGAGATTATGTTAGTATTTGTTAAATTTATGATTCTCAATTCAAAAAGATATAAAAGCTAGAAATTTTATGATTACATATTAGGAAGTCTATATTTAGAGAAAATTTAAATTACTAGAACATGAGTTATTTCCTATTTTATATAAATGATAGACTTAAGGTCATTCAGTCCGTCAAAACACATAAACAATATGAAATTTAGGTTAATTGTTGATTTTTTTAGAACCAATCATAGGGAAATAAAATATGAAACTTTTATAAATTCAGTCTTCTAAAATCTGGAGCTAAGTAAAATTGGAATCGCTACATCATGAGAAATCATGGTGGGAGCCACCTCTAAAAATCGTAGGGGCCACCTCTAGAATCCAATACATCATTCTGTTCCCCAGAAATGGAATGACAAGATGGAGTTAAGTGTCATGAGGAGCTAAGTGCTACACTGTGATGGTGAGAGCCACCTCTAAAATTCGTAGGGCCACCTCTGGAAGCTATCTATCATTTTCTGATTTGTTTCCCAAAAATGGGATGAGATAAGATCGAGCTAGGTGCTGTGCGGAGCTAAGTGCTACACCGTGAGGGTGGGAGCTACTTTAGAATCCATATGAGCCATCTTTGGAAGCCACCTATCACTTTCTGATCTGTTCCCTAGAAATGAGATGAGATAAGATGGAGCTAAGTGTCGTGTGAGGCTAAGTGCTACACCGTAAGGGTGGGAGCCACCTTTAGAATCCGTATGGGCCACTTTGGAAGCCATCTATCGATTATACAAACTGATCAGTTGGTGATTCGTGCATTCATATGAGAGTGTTGCATTTGCATACATATGTTTTATATGATTTAGATGATATTTTTTGCATATTGAGTGTGATGCTTCTTATTAGTATGTCATATATGTAATTATCAAATATATAAAAATACATATCTTGATATTATGATTATTGTATGTCTTTTTTTATGTCTCTCCGAATTGATTAATTGATAACACATAAGCTATGAGTTATCAATTTACTAAGCTATTTAGCTCACTCTGTTGTTTCTAATATTTTTCAAATTAATATACTTATTTGAACTGTGCGAGTTCGTAATCTTAGCAAGGAGTATCTATGTTGATGCTAAGGTATTGAGGAAAGTTATCAGGTCCTTTTATTAGTATGTCGAGAGAACTGATTTTGTATATTGTAGAAGTGCCTTTTTGTATCTTGTAAGAAGGCAAAGTCCTTTTGGTGAAATGTAAAATTTAAGGAAGTTTGTTTGTAAGAAGGCAAAGTCCTTTTGTATATTTAAGGAAGTTTGGTCCTTGTAAGAAGTTTGTTTGGAGTATATTATGTAATTTGTTTAATGATATACTTTTATTCTTATATTATAAAAAAAACATCACATTTTTGCATTCCTTCATAATCTTTATTTGATCGTCCGTAATGAATCACCTAATTTAGATCACCATTTAAATTTGGGTCTTGACAATTATGGTATGAGAGTTGTCCTTCCCTCTATGTCTAGGATGACATTGCTATGTGTAGAGTGGGATATGAGTGTTTAAGTTATCCTATTCTGTCAGGAATGATAGTTTGGAATTTTATGGGTACCTAAGTACGTGTGTACTCCAAATCAATATGTGATTGTGAGATTATGCATTCGATCAAATATAATTTTATACATAAATTGTAACTAGAAATTTTGAATGCCACCTTAATATAAAAAAAGTGAATGATTGATCTTTTTGGCATGTGATCTTTATGCTCCTAATAGGAATTTTTTGTATTCATATATATGTTAGTTGGCGTCGAGTCCTTGATTGTTGATATATTTGTTTTGCATACGTATAAATTTGATGAGATTTTGAATATTAGTTGGTTGTCTTCTTAGCATGTATGATTAAATTTTTGTAACGAATAAATATTTTCTTACTTTCAAATCAACTATCATTTGAATTTTGAGAGATAGGGGAATTAAGTACATGTTTTCTGATTTATTACATGCATGAATTAAGTACATGTTTTCTGATTTGTTACATGTGTACTGATCAGTAATTTGGAAATTATGTGATGGATTATTAGAGTATTTGGTAAAAAGAAAAAGAAATGGCATGGATTTAAGAAGTGTGACTTTTCCCCTAATAGAGAGGGATAAATAACGTCGTTCCTACTTCCACTATTCCTATTGAAAAAAGTATAGAAATGTTTATATGAAGATTTTAGTCGTCTCAAAATTATGAGTTGCAATCTTATTCGTTAAGAATAAGGATGAGTCCCCATGTTTGATTATAGACTCTGAGTCAAGTAACTATAATTATTACCTTACATAAAGTAGGTTATATGTTTGATTAACTACAAGATACCCTTGTATTTCCAAAGCTTGATTTAAAATTTGAATACTATTGAAAAAAAAGGAAGAGAAATACTATACTCCAAATAGTAATTTAGAATATGACATGATCATCATGAGATTTTAGTAATGTCATAGGATCATTTGATGTTGCCTTTATGTATCTAACGAATCAGAAGTTTAAACTATTCTCTCATTAAATTATAATTATACTTATTCATGACATCTCAACTTGTTCATAAAGTCCCTTCATGACATCTCAACTTTGAGCCTTGTCTTGAGTGGTTGAGTTTCAGCTTTAGCTTGACTCTTCCTTCAAGTTGTTATTTTCATGGCAGACTTTAGACGTTTTCAATTTTTCATAATGATCTTGATGGATGACTCCTACACTTTGAGGTGAAATATCAGTATAAACTAAACCGCCTAACTTCATAAATTCTTCCTCTTGATTTGAGAATTCAGATTCTCCAAGATCTCTAACTTTCTTCAGCAACCACTTCTTAATTTGCCTCTTTAGAAAAGTGGGTGTTATCATTTCTTCATATTTTGGATCGTGGACTTTGTCTTCAATTACAAGGCAGCTTGTTCAGATTTTGATTTTTGCATTTCCTCTATATAGTCTTTGTCTTGTATCTTGTTGGGATTACATCCTTTAGCTTGCATAGTCCCTTGTTGGTTGTGTCGAAAGTGTCTTCAGCTTTTGGACATTTAGGGTCACATGTGGAGTTGTTCTTGACTGATTAGCTTCATAGTTCTACTTGGAATGATTTCTATGTGTTGGGTTGCAACCTTCTTCTCAGCCTTCTCTTCATTGCCAAAGTTGATCCTTTCAGCATTCAATTTGAAATTCAACAAAATGTTTAGGAGTAGAGGGTTCATGTCCTTCAATTTATCTTGCACTTTCAAGTGACGACTTGACTTTGATCCTTAGGTCTAGCTTCAGCTTCTCTAGAATAAGTGACAAGTGACTTAGGTAGGGAATAAGCTTGTTGGACAATTTGTTCATCTATGATTATGCTCTCAGCTGATAGGGCTTCAATCTTATCAGATAACTCCCTCATTGATTCATTTTGCCTTTCTTGATTAGCTTCTCCATCATCAACTCCATGTTCGACTTCTCTTCAAGTGGAGCTATATGATTTGGAGGCTCAACTGATTGTGCTGATAGATTCCAAGAAGTAGCTTGCTAAAGTTGAAACTTTAACCTTCATTGAATGTGGAGACCTTCTACCTTAGTAAAAACTCCACCATCTTCTCATATTTCTTTTTTTGCTAGTGTGCCAGGTTTTGCATATAGTCTTCAGTTTGATATTTTTTATAGATGTTGTTGATTGATATTGATGCTAAAACTTAGGTGGTGTGGCATTTGTAGACGTGGTTAGAAGAGTTGATTTCATTTGAGTGTATAGTGAGGTGTGCATCTAACAATAGTTTTGTCCGTTGTAAAACCTATTGTCTTGATTACTCTATGTATTTGAATCTTCGTCATATGAACTAAAAAAACTAGTTTCTCCATTGGATGTTATAATTATCCATGTTAAATTGTCCATATGGTTCATCTTGAATGCA
Source organism: Pontederia crassipes (assembly GCA_030549335.1). Classification (NCBI taxonomy): domain Eukaryota; kingdom Viridiplantae; phylum Streptophyta; class Magnoliopsida; order Commelinales; family Pontederiaceae; genus Pontederia; species Pontederia crassipes. Next base: position 53,991,372 of record CM060196.1, on the reverse strand, counting down.
GGAGTGCACTTGACTGCAATAAGCTTGAGAAATTGCAATGGATTTCACTTCGAAATTTGCAATTGCATTTTTTATTGTCTTCGTCTCTAAAAAATAAGATGTCACAACTTTCAGATTTTGACACTTCACTTGCTTGATAAAGATTAGGGGAAACTTCAAATCATCATAGTGTCATACTTATCACCACTTTTCGAAATATGAAATATGAAATGTTTCTGCACATTAAGGATTTATGATGCTATTTTTAGGATAATTGCAGAAATCTATAACTCAAAATCTAAACTCTAAAATTTGAAATTTGATATAAATGTTCAAGGATTGAAAGAAGTCATGTTCAGTGATATTTTTACACCATAAGAGTTGATGCATGCATTTTCATACATGTTTTACATGCATCATTTATGTTACTTTTCATAGTGTTTATCATATGACATCTTTCTTCATTATTTAATTGAATGCACAGGGCAACATCATTACATTGGTCACTATACCCTTGGAAAGTTTGAAACATATTTTAGGTGATGGCATTATTTTTTGAAAATTTTCAATCACTATGAGTACTTTCGTTAACTTCATCATATGACATCTTTCTTTTTCAACTTAATTGATTGCTCGGGGCAACATCATTACGTTGGATAGATAGGACAGGGGTCATTGTGAAATCTCTAACACCTTTTAGGCGATGACATTATTTTCTAAGAAGTTCAATCACCATAAAGTGAAAGGCATTTACTTCTCATCTTTAACTTTAATGAGTGTGAATTTCCTTTAATTTGATACTTTATTATGGTCTTGAATACATCTAACATTTGTCCAATACATTTTTATATTTTAGCCTAATTATGGTTGAACATGTATTACATGTATTTAAGTGTCATATACAATCAACATTCATCAATACATAATACACACACTTTGTAAAATAGGTTTACAACATCGTATGGGTCATTATGCATCGGTCACAGCAATACCTGGTCACATCCATGTCAGTGCCTGGTCAAGGCCCTGAATGTCCATTCACAGGCGTGATCGAGATTTCAATCCTTCATTCGTCGTTTATGCTCATAACTGAGCTGTCAAGGCCGTGCCTATCTCCATCATGACTGTGACAAACTCGGGCGTGAGCGAGCCGAATTTTAGCTCGTTCTTTTGCCCACTCAGTCATGGTCGTGAACTGGGCTCATCACGAACATGACGGTCACTGGGCTCATCATGGTGTCATGCTAGCGTTCTAGAAAATTGATTTTTAATCCAAACTTTCACATAGTTCATGGTAAAATCATGATGTAATCATGAATATCACTGGAAACAAGTTCTAAACTACTAAATAGGCATTTAATGTGAACAATATTATTAAATCATAACATTAAGAAACTTTAGGGTTTCCCCCAAATTGATTTTAGAACATGGATTTAGGGCATAAACATATAAACATCTAGATCTAGGAATGGCAATCTATGTATATCTAACAAAATTGATTACGTGCATCCTCAATCACAATCCGTAGTAAGAATACATAAAATCCATTGAGAGGGGAGATAGGATTTGGATTCTTTTTACATACCTAAGGTCTTGTTCTTCCGCATTATTGTTTATCTTCTTTCTTTGTCCATGTTCTCTTCTTCTTTGCCCTCCTCCCCCTCCTCGTTCTCCTCTTTCTTCCTCCTTTAGGGTTATATCCATCATGTGGGAGGAGAGAAATAAAACAAAAGAGAGAAAAAAGAGGGAGGGTTTGGGAGCCTTTTATAGAGTTTAGCTTAGGGTTTTTTTCAAATGACTTAAATGCCCTTGCTTCAAAAATAGGATTGTCATAGCTGCAATGGTAAATGTCAGTTCCACTTGTACCTTAGAAAAAAAAGAAATAAAAAAAATAATTGCTGCACTGAACTAACTACGCCACAAAAAAAAACTAAGGGTCAGTTATTCCTTTAATATTCAGAAAACGGGATGGAGCATCATGCTTTTGGAACAGAAGAGGATTTTTTGCATGATTGACATCTCCCAAGACAAGAGGTAGTAGCACCATTTTAGCTTGCAAATCTGGTGCTATTGAACAATTGGCACAGGGTGAATTGGTGTTAAACTAAAAAAAGATAGATTTTACAAAATGTCTCGGAATCTTATAGTCGATTTGGTAAATTTAAAATCAACACAACAATAATCAAATCATATGCATAATAAACTTAAAATTAACACAACAACAATAAAATCATAGCCTGATAAAGCTGCATATCTTTTTGTATATTTATACAAATGAGATAATTTTTTATTCTATGAAGCACTAGCATAATTGTCTATAACTTTGATATTTATCTTTCATCCAAAAATCTAATAACAAAGTAATCAAATATTAAGTGCAAGTTTAGTGCATAAAAATATCAACTTTAAATTGAACTTTTTGGATTTCACCATTTTAGGTATAAATTTGTATGTAGTAGTGCAAATGAGGTGATTCTTGATTCTCTAAAAAGCTATGAGAATTATATATTTAACTTTTATATTCACCTCTTAATCCAGATCTCATGGGAACATACATAAATATTAATCGAAATTTTAATGCATGATTCAACTCATTCTTATTTAAACTTCTTCGACACTCTAAATACAATAATCTTTTGAGGTTTCTAATATCAAAATATAATTATATTGGGGATAAAAACTTTGTTCCAACAATATTCCTCTTTTATATGAAGTCAAACTAAGAAATATTAAAGTGTATAAGTTGGTTAGAAAATTTTCCTACCCGTGAAACTAAGTTTTTCTTACAACGATGGGCATGCACATAAATCTTAATTATAAGTTATTTTCATGTAAGTCCACAAAATAAATTAGAGGTTATAAACTTTTGGATTATATTTCTCCTATATAAATTTGTCTTTATGTTCTTATAATATTTCTCCTCTATTTATTCTTCTTTTGTCTCATCAAAAAGTAGTTTGCACTTTAAACTTAAGTGCAAGACAAATGTTAAATCCCTCTTAATCATGTCATCTTCATAAAATTTTCATGTCCTATAAGAAACAATATGTAAAATATCATAAGGAAAATTAAAACATTCTTTGGTAACATCACAAAAGTTGTTTCAAGTATAATATTTGTGACAGAGAAAAATCATTACCCCTAAGTTCATGATCGATTTACAATAATAAAAAAAATCAAAATTGTCCAAGGTGAAAATAACGCATCTCAAAAGCTTATATAAAGAATCAAAATATTGTATAAAACTTTTACAATCATATGTCAAATTTAAACATGATTTTATCAATTTTCTAAAATCAAAATAATTGAGAAGTAACATTTTAAACTTTTTAAATACACTTCCCCTATAATTATCAATTTTCAATTTCTTCATTTTTTTACACAAGACAATAACCAAGATTAGTTTTCAAATATCACACTAATATTTCAAAATAATTTTTCACTAATCACAAATTGCATATATATATATATATATATATATGCATATATATCAAATGGCTTATTAGTGCAACAAGTCATTACTTTCTGCATATAAAGCTCGTAACATAAGAATCGTATTAGTAAATTATGTGAAACATGCTTGTCATAAATATGATGTCTCCTTTATAGATAAGCGAAAATTATTCAAATTTAAAAGACCTACCAAGCAAATTCACATTTATTTTTCTTTTTTCAAATCAAAAGGATAATCATAATAAGAGATGAAGATGTGCATATAATTTACTTTGTTTGGCATATGAGAAAGGATGTTTTACAAATAAATTATCACAAGTTAAAAAAAGTTATGATATCAAATTTAAAAGCGTTAAAATCATAAAACATCAAACGCCATTACCAAAAAATATTTTATAATCAAACTCGAACCAAGCAAAATCATTCATTATTCTCCACTCATTTCAAAAATATAAAATTGTAGGCATTATATAAAAAAAATGCATGTAAGGCCTTTCTATTGCTGAAGGAAGTTGACTAAACCTGCAAAGAGGACTGCAAAAAGCAAAGAAGTTTCAGCATTGAAGGCTCCAGTGGAGATTGCCAACTCTGATTTGAAGCTCCTTTTTTTTCTGACAAAAGAGCTCAGCATGACAAGATAAAAGGAGGGGTCCTCAAAGAATCACTTACTGCTTCGTGAAACTTTCAAAACCTTGGTTCATTTTTCATTATTAAATTCTGTACAAACAAAATCATACGACTCAACAAGTCGAGGACAAGAACAATCCACATGACGAACAATAGCATGTCCATTGCTAAATTCCAGTCTAGTACAGAAAAGACAGAACCTTCTACCTTCGTCCTCCGTCTCAAGGGAGTCTGACTCGGCATCTTCGGACATTACCTTCACATCTCCACAACTCTCATAAACCCATAGAGGAATTAGTACTAGAAGCATTCTGTCGACATGCTTGTTGTACCACTTCCTGCCTCCATTCCACATCGTTACTGGGCCAATTGTCACCGCCAGACCCAAACCAAAACCAAGCCCAATGAAAATACATCGCCAGTTTAGATCAGTCAGAGCAGATGAAACAGGGACCTTTGACCCTGGCGGCTCTGCATTTTCTGGGGCACAGGGATTTGGTGAAGGATATCCGCACAATCCTCTGTTGCCCTCAAACGAACTGGATGAGAATGTATGGAATTGACCTGCCTGCGGAATTCTTCCAACCAAATTGTTGAATGAAAGATTCAAAAAAGAAAGAAATGTAATTTGAGTTAACTCCAGGGGTATCAGTCCAGAAAGAAGATTTGAGGAGAGATCTAAGGACTCCAGTTGTGATAAGTTTCCAAGTTGAGGTGGAATTTCACCAGTAAAAGAATTATGTGACATGTTTAGGACATAGAGTAAGTTCAGCTTCCCAATCTCTTCCGGAATAACACCTGTGAATCTATTGTTTGAAATATCAATTGATGTGAACATAGTCAAGATCTTCACAAGTGTCATATCTAGTCCTTTGCTTGTAACTGTAATTGTGTTCTGGTAGTATGATGACTGGCTGAATCTGAGATACAGGAATCCCACTGTCTGATGGGCAACATCTGAACTGAGTATCATGCCATTCATATTCTTAAAAAATTCTGCAGGTAAGTTTCCAGTGAAATTGTTGGATGAGACATCAAAAATTTGCAACATGGGAAAGGTGCAATTGATGTTTCCAAGATCTAAGGTCCCATGTAACCTGTTTGACCTAAGAACAATAACCCGTAGATTAGGAAGATTTCCAAGCCAGAAAGGAAAACTATCATAGAGCTCGTTGTTTCCGAGGTCTAGAACCTCTAGAGAATTGCAGTTGACCAATGATCTGGACAAATTTCCTTTCAAGTGATTACCATTGAGGTTTATGGTATGAAGTAAACAAGATTTATTGACATTCTGAGGCAAAATTCCATGAAGGTTGTTCCCTCTCAGATTCAGAACTCTCAGGTCCTTGCTGCTCTCCAGGAAGCAGGGTGGGATAGAACCATGCAAGTTGTTGTATGAAAGATCAAGGACTTGAAGGTATGTTGCTTTGCAAATTGAGTCTGGGATCTGCCCCGTAAGCTGATTCTTAGATAGTGAAAGAAACAATGTGTAGTTGAGATACCAGGAGAGGTTCATGGGGATTGAGGATGAGAAATTGTTATTCGAGTAATCCAAAACTATGGTATTTGGTGGTGGAAGTGGAATTGGTCCTTGAAGTCTATTCCCATGGAGATCCAGAATCATTGAAGAAATAAATGAAATTTGTGGTGGAAGTCCTTCAACAACAATAAACATATTTTGTGAGAGATTCAAATAGGTAAGACTTCCGTTGCCAATGCTCCATATCCAGCTGGGTATGACACCTTCAATTATGTTGCTTGAAAGGTCCAGACTGCTCATCTTAGACTGATTTTTGAGGAAACTTGGGATCTTGGTTAGGTTGCAGGACACTAATTTCAGTGTGCTGAAATGAGGGAAATAATCAGGCGAAGAGTTATCAACTTCATCTGTCAAAGACAACTCATTGTTTGAAAGATCCAAATTCGTGAGGTTTTTTAGTCTCCTGAACTGGTCCACCGCCAATGTGCCATTGAAAAAGTTATCAGCAAGCGATAGAACTTTTAATCCGGAGAGCGCAAAGAATGAATTAGGAACTGGCCCTTGGAGTCTATTGCTACTCAAATCTAACGTTACCAACGATGATGAAGCATTTGGAATTTCCAGTACGCCCGAAATGTGATTCTGTTTAAGCTCCAAGGACTGTAGTGATGGCAAGGCAAAGAAGGAACCAGGTATAGACCCACTGAGTAAGTTGTTCTTCATATCAATCTTGGTAAGACTGTGAAACCCTCTATCGCCCAAAGAAGAAGGGATCCGGCCTGTGAAGCTATTGTGCGCCAGAATTATTTCGGAAATCCTCGGCCAATGCACATCTTGGGGTATCTCGCCACTGAAATTGTTGAAAGAAAGGTCCAAGTGAACCAGCTGAGTAAGATTGGCAATCGAAGACGGCAGCACTCCATGAAAGTTGCAACCCCAGATATCTAACTTCGCCAAATTCCTAAGACTGCCAATAGATTCCGGCAAATTTCCGGAAAAGTTGGTGTTTGTAAGCACTAAATTTTCAAGGGCACTGTCTTGAGGAAATTTTGGCAAAGAGCCAGAAAGATTAATATTGTTTGAAAGGTCTAACGACGTTAAGTTCCGCAGTTGAAATATCCCCGCCGGAAACAATCCTCGAAGCCCGCAAGAAAGGAGACGAAGCACACTTAAAGAAGAGAATTTACCAATAAACTCGGGCACATTGGAGTTCAATGTATTCTGATCAAGGCGAAGTTTTGACAGATTTCGGAGGCCTGCGAGTGATGAATCAATCGGTCCCGAGAGCGAACAGCCCGCCAAGCTCAGCACTTGGAGGCCAGGGGTCGACGCCGCCACCGCGCTGCACCACTCGCGCCCGCTCGCTGAGATGTTGACGCCGTCCAGGACGAGAACTTTCAGACTGCTCAGGTTCCGGAGGAGCGTTCTCAAGTCGGGGTCACGCAGGTGGAGGGAAGAGGAGAGCAGCACATTCAAGTAGAAGGTAGAGAGGTCGAGCGATACGAGCTTCGTCAGCCGCCCGATGCTGGCCGGTATCTGTCCGACGAATCCGGCGTTGGAGAGGTTGAGGCTGGTCAAGTCGGCCAGCCGATCGAATGGCAGCCGGTCGAGCGGAATTTCATTGAATCCATTGTAAGCGAGGTTGAGCGCCTCGAGCGAAGTGAGATTGAAGAAGCTGTCGTCGATCTCTCCGTTAATAGAACGACCGGACAGGTCGACGGCGGCGACGCGGCCTGACGCCGGGTCGCAGGCGACGCCATCCCAGTGGCAGCAGTCGGTGCCCGGCTGCCAGGACGCGAGCGTCGCCTCGGAGGTGCCGGCGAAGCCTCTCTTGACCTGGAGGAGCGCCGCGCGCTGGTCCGGGTGGCATTGGGCGGCAGCGGCGGCGAGTTTACTGGAAAAGCATGATAGGAGGAAGAGGAGGAAGGCGAGGCGGCGGGGGGAGCTCATAGCGGATGAGGCGGAGCAGGAGAAGGGGCGGCGAGGCGGAGAGAAGAAGCCACGAGAGGAAGCATTGCGGTTGCTCGCTGGTGGGAAAGGACCCAAAGGAGATTGGAAGGGTACGGTTACTATACCGATGTCGGATACGAAATACGTTAAATTTTTAAAAAATTAAAGTACGGGTACAACGATATATTAAATATATAAAATAAATTTTCATAAAATTTTTAGTATTTTCGTATTATTTAAATTTTCAAAATAAATAATTAGTTATTCACTTTAATAATTATGTCTAAATGAGAAGTTATTAATAGTTTCTTTCTCCTTATGACTTCTCATCTTTAACATCTATATATTTTATTATTCACATTTGATAAAAACATAACAAAATATATTAGTATCATGTTCTTTAATATTAGTGCTTTCATGATCATCAATCATTTATTATCTTTTTTAGAATTTTATCTGACAAAATTTTGATATGAAGTACCTAAAAGTATAGATACGAATACCCATTGAAGTACTGATTTTTTAAAAATTATTTTATTATTAAGTACGTATGAATACGAATACCCATAAATATTCATAAAATATTAATATTGGATACGTACTCGATACGAGTACGTGAAAAAAATTAGAGTATCCGTGCATCGTAGAAGGAGACGCTACTGCGCTGTGGGAGACGCGTTTGGTCGGCCATATTGCGCTGTTGGATATGAAAAATTCGTCAAAGGCTTTGTCAATTTGTTTCACTCTCTTTCTTGTTTTGTCTGCGGAGGATGTTGACTTTTGTGGGGCCACCCGCCACGACGAGTTAAGTTTGCCATTGCGTTATGGCGGCGGCTTATGACGTATTAATTCTTTTTTCCAAGTATTATTTTCTTATTATTAAAAGGGTTAATAATTCAGCTGAAGGTTGGGGATGATCAACTAATTGAATACCCTTCCAATCAAATAATTTTAAAATTTTGATGTGATATTTAGTTTGTCTTTAATGGTGTTCTCAATTAGTAAATAGTAAATAACTATTAGTGAATAAATGATTGACGATTTGATAAATACAACAACAACAAAGTCTTATCCCACTAGGTAGGGATAAATACAACGATTTGATAAATATTTTTTAAAAAACAATATACGTTGATTCCAGTAAAGTAATTAAAAATATAAAAATCGATATAAGTAGATAATACATAATATGTTTTTTACATTTTTTATGTTCGTACGTGGTTATTTATTTATTTCTTATTATATGACAATTATTTTATTGTTATTTAGGAATTACGTTTAATATTACTCTATCATGAGTAAAATAGACAAATCAAAATAATAAAATAGCAGTCTTGTTTGTGGATAAGAAAATATAAAACTGATAGAAAAATAATATGACATGTTAAGAATTAAATCAAATAGATTGCTTTAGAAGAAAAAAAAGAAAACAATAAATTAAATTTTGGCGAGTATAGAAAAAATAAGATTTAAAATTTCGATAATTTTCTATAAAATATGAAGAAATAATGATTTTAAATAAATTTTGAGTATTTTTAGTGAATAGAACTTTCTCTAAGTTCTCTTGAGACTATATATATATTATTTTCTTACATTTTTAATAAGTCTATTTTAATCTAGTTAATCATATGGTGTTTGTCTCACTGTCGTGGGCATGTCATAATTGTCATTCTTCATCACCTAAAACAGCTAGTTATAGGAAGTCCAGAAACAAAGGACATTGACTCAGTTGCCTTTGTTGATGCTGAACTCTTTTTTCTACATTTGCCGGCAGAAAATAATGACTTGTATAACTTTAATAGATTTAGGTGTTCCCTATATATATATATATATATATATATATATATATATATATTCTCCTTTAGGGAAATCATCTTTCATGTCATATCTATAATTGTATAAAGAGTATCGGTTTATATTAATTAAACAATAAAAAAATTTTGACAAAGTGATTTTTTGTTTCGGGTATTGTTTCTTGCACTTTATTGTATATCAAAAGGTAATCACAATATGTAAGAAAATGCTTTTCCAAATACGTTCAGAATTTATTGGTCAATCTAATAAAAGGATCCATTAGCCAACTTTTTAGAGGTCACTAGTTACTTCTCTTTTACGAAAAGAAAGGCCTCGGCTTCTGGTACTCATCCACTTTAATTGCTGGCTCTAGAATTTGCAAAGGACAGATACATATTTATGAGTATGACTTGAGATCAGTCAAATTAGTTGAAATTTTGGACATTAGATTTTTTTTCTTTTTTGCTTATCAATGAGGGAGAAAAGATCAAAGCGAGATGAGTTGTTTTGAAGTATTTTTAATTTTGTTTGCCAGTTGATTGTTCAGTAATCAGAATCAGAAGGTGCACTAATTCAAGAAAAAAAGAAACAGAACATCAAAATTTATCTCTCCTTTTAATGTTTTTTCAGTGCTCAAATTATTTCGGATTACCAAAGTGTAATTTTTGGTCTATCTATTAAGATTATTTTTTCAAAAAAGAATTCTAATTAGTAATCTGAAGCTCAACTCATATTAAAATAAAGTTATCTCTAAATTTACAGAAAAAAATGTTGTTTTCTGAACATCCTTGATATGACCCTCTTTCCTCAATTTTAATCTGAAAACTTACAAATTTAGGTACTCGAATTTATTCTGCAATGGCATTCCAAACTCCAAAGGACTTGATTCTTTTAACATGACATTTAAATATAATGAGACTGCAAGTAGTCATAATGAACTAGTTTGATTACGACAATGTGTTATATAACCCCTGCTTAATGGCAGATTTCGACATATCTGCTTAATTGGATGCAACAATAATTAACGAAACTACAAACTATTATAAAGTGGCTATCAGCACAATAATCAAAGGTGGCATAACTAATTTCATGTAAGTTATTCCATAACCGACTTTGATGATAAGTACTTAATTAGTTATACATTTAATATGTTATGTATAATAGAATGTCCATATATCACTATGGGAAAACGTGATTATCAAGTCAACCCGGGTTTAGAGTTTAGCCGCATAGGTTCTATAGTATGAATACCCGATCAGGGGCGGACCTAGGAACCTTAGCATGATGGGTGTAAAATATAATTATAACTAGTAAACTGGTTCGCGTTCTGCGCAATTAGAAAATTTTAATTAAAACTATTTTAAAAATGCATGTTTGTGTTTTGTGCAATTTAAAAATCTTATACATATTTTTTTATAGATTTTATATGTAAATATTAAAATATGATATGTAATTGTTTTATGTAATCCTTGTGAAGTTGTCTTGATGACTCAAAAAAAGAAAACGATCTTTTTAAATTAATTTGAAAAATATGATATGCCCTCTAAGACTTTACTTTGGAGAGATAGCTTCTTACATTTTCTAGGATAAATTTAGTCTTATATTAATCTTTAACCTTTTTGTGTTAAAAATATAGCGGATATTTTTGGGGAGTTCATTATCTATATGACAACAGTTTTGCAAAAGCTACCAATAAAATGATTAAAATCACTCTAGAATAACTTTTATGATTCTAAGATATACAAATGAAGTGTCTCTTGAATATCCTACATGAATTGATAGCTAAACTCTACTTATGACTTTTGCACTGATCCTAACTTTTGTTGGCAAATAAAATGATGTAGTTTTCTAATTATCATGTAGCACATTCCTTCTATTGCAAAACATTATACTGCTAAAGAAGTTGGATATTGCCACAATTTGTTAGGTGAAGAAGTATTAGATTCATCTTTTTTAAAATGAAAAAAAGATAAGAATTAAAAACTACTTTAGTAAATTTGCTTCTTTACAATTTTTAAATAGTCTTTAATAGGTTAATGAGTGAATTTGCGACATAGATGATAGTTTTCCAATGTGTAAATCTAAAACTCTTATGCCATTTTTTAATATCAATATATGCATACACATAAAATAATTGTCCACAACTTTTTGCCCGCTTTGACTACACATTATTTGCACAATATGAAGCCTTTTAATTGTGCAACCATTACTAATTCTTTATGAAGGACCAATTTGCCGGAGGAGCGGATTAGGAATTAGGATAGTGTCATCGCCAAACGCCTCCATCGCATTGAATGCATCAATCGGCACCTCGAATGCCACTTCATTTATGAACACCATCGATTTCATCGAAGTACGGTCACCATTGTTGCCGTCGGTCAATGGACCTGTGGAAATCCATATATAGCATTATAAAAAGGATCCGTGATCGGTTAACTACGTAGAGTTCCACAATGTTAATTTATAACAGTCATACTAACAACCGCAATAGTAACTGGCATTGAATCATTCACCAAATGCATGGTAACCATGTAATGGTGGATTGTAGATGTAGCCAGAGCACATAAATACGAGTCTGGAGAAGTAAGAATCATTTTGATGAAGAGAGGGAATGAACTCTTCCTAGTGCTTGGAGATTTTTTTTAATGGCCATGCACAAGTCCAGTCTAGATAATAGCGCAATAATATGAAGACCAAGAAAAGATAAGAGAATCAAACTGATTGATGAACAAATGGAGGAGTTCAAATGAGACCACCATCCCTGCCAAGCCCCTCGATTATCTATATGACACGGCAACACACTGGTCTCCTTTGATTAATCAGTCAATAATTGGTTCATGAATTATACGTTCCATTTTCGTCCTTAATCCTTGGTTAATATCCTGATGATAGTGATCACCAGAGATCTTACTTTCAAATGAAGGCATAGATCCTAAATGAAGACATGTTACGAGAACAACTGAAATGTTGATAAGTAGGAAAGCATGAAATATGAACTATATGCAAAGCCAAATACTTAGACAAATGTGTTATTCCTGCATTGACTTGCTTTGCCCACATATAAGAAAATTAAGTTAAAAAAAGGATCTAACATCACAAGGACATGACAAGAATTCGATAGTCACGATACATGTATCAAATGGTTAGAAATTAATTCAACATGTAACGCCACCAAAATTCGGCCCCAATATGATTGCCGAACCTTGAGCGGCATCACTTTTACTTGACCTAATTTCATAAAAATATTGCAGCGGAAACATAATATGATAAAACTTAAGACGGTAACATCATGAACAGCGGAAGACTTCATGGATAAATATAACAAAAATCCAAGATAACATAAATTGGCCCATGGGCCTAATAGGCTCTAACGTATACTCAATAGAGGGTTCATCATACATAAATGAGTTCAAGTGGAGTACATGACTCAATAAGGCCCATAAGCTATACATAAACGACTCTAACAAGAGTTCATCAACATGACATAATATGAGTAAGATAACTTGGACCGTAGCCCGACTCGTTCCATGTGCAACGCATCCGTCATGAGGCCCTCGCCGCCCAACCTATGCCTCATCCATACCTGCACGGATCCATAGGGTGCAGGAAATTTCTCCCGTTAGAGTATGTTGAGGCCCATGCATACTATGAGCTTATAACATGATTCTATATGTCATGGCATATGCATTTCATCATCATAAAACATAAGTCATATGCATGATATGTAATACTTATGCATACTATATGGCATGTGAGCATATCATCATGACAAGATAAGATAACATGTACCATCATAATCTTTAGATCATGCATATCATAACTTATCATCATACATAACATTATGCTAATGCATATCCTATCTTATCATCATGCTTAACATTATCCTAAAGCATATCATATCTCATCATCATACTTAACATTATGCTAATGCATATTAAGCTCATATCTTACATTACTTTATCATCTTTCATCAAGTCATAATATGATGTGACAAGTGGACATTTATATTGCATCCTCATAGGTTCATACTTCGTCATGCTTCTTTAACATCTTTACTTTATATCCCAAGCCATTTATCATTCATCTTTTCATCTTTCATCTTTACTTAGATACTTTCTTATCTTGTTGATTGAGAAGGGTAGTGGCTAATAAATCATCCTCCTCGTAGGGTGGTCTTTATCCTCATCCATAGATGAGGTCTTTATCCTCCCCGTAGGTGAGGTCTTTATCCTTTCCCGAAGACAAGGTCTTTATCCTCCCCGTAGGTGAGGTCTTTATCCTTCCCCGAAGGCAAGGTCTTTATCCTCATTCGTCAATGAGGTCTTTCCCCACCCGTCGGTGGGATTTTAGGTTGGGTACCGATTGGTCCCGGGTCATAAAATGTCACTCCCTCATCAATCCATCTTTTAATCATGTTCATTAATACATACAATCATTCATCACATGTTGCATATTTTTAACCCTATTTGAGGTCATAGGAAACTTCAAATCATGCTAAGTGTGGACATTCAATCATAACCAATCAACTTCCAGAACGGATGACCGTTTTGGGTAACGATCGACCATTAGAAGGGTATCGATCGACCGGTCGGGTTATCGGTCGACCGATATGGTCCATTCATACGACCGAAATCAAACTTCGGTTCATCCGCTAATCACAGAATGTGTCACTCCTCTAAATCGGACGACCGTTGGAGTAACGGTCGACCGCTACTGGTCCTTTCGGACGTCCGAAATGGGTTTCGGATCCTCCGCTAATCACATAATGTGATTGCTATTCAAATCGGACGACCGCTTGGTTAACGGTCGACTGCTACTTAGCTTTTCGGATGACCGAATCGAAGTGTTTGGACGACCGCTAATCACAGAATATTTCGAACATTTTGACTCCATATATATCGGACGATCGTTTACATATCGGTCGACCGGTTCCTGACTTTCGGACGACCGAATCATAGCATTCGGACGTTCGCTGAACACAGAATGTGTTTGCCCCTCTAGAACGATCGACCGATACGGAATCGATCGCCCGTTATGGGATGGTAGACACCCGATTTTTACATGTTTTCATTCCAAATCTTACATACATCATTATTTTGAACACATATTGACTTCTAAACATCATGAGGGACATTCCATGTCATTCTTAACACTCTAATCATGATTTACATGGGGTTTCCGCATGAAGACATTTAGTATGCTAATCGAGTTCATAAATGCACATAAGCTTTAGATCATTCATTTTGAGCTAACATAAGTGATACTGAACATCATAATCCTAAACATGATTAGCAATAGAGCAATGAGCATAATAGTGATACATGAAACACCTTGCATTCAAATCATGATTAGCAATAGAGCCTGAATCTTAATAGAACGTGAAACATACAAATCCTAAATGCACATCCCTTAATCATCTATTTAAAGAACACATGTGAGGTTCTTATGCCCTAATCCAAGCACACAAGCATCATTAGAGAGTGATTTGGGAGTTTGGATCCCCTCAACATACCTTGCTTAGATAATGTCCTAATTCTAGCTTCTTCCTTCTTCGTCTAGCTCCAAAGACTCTAATGGGGCTGCCATGGTGATTAAAAGAGTAAAAGATGAGCTAACATCTCCCTAATAGTCAGATGGAGAGAGAAAGTAAGAGGAGCTTACTGTAGCTACAATGATCGTCACTGTAGATCCAACCTGCTGGCCGAGAGGTGCTTAGAAATGGAAAGGAGTGTTCCTGTAGCAATTAGGTGGGGTTTGATTGTTAGCTTTCGGCTGGGTTGGGCAAGAGGGAGTTTAGGGCATTATTTTAACACCTTGGGGTAGTTAGGCTTGGGCTGGAAGCGCATGTGGGCTGCTATGGTTCTTCTCTTTTTTTCATTTATTTTCTCTTTTAGTCGGATATTACAACCTACCCCCCTTAAATAAAAATACGCCCTCAAATTTTAGTAAATCATAAATTGCTTACCGAAAACTTTTGGAAACTTCTCTCGCATTTCTTCTTCGAGTTCCCGTGTAGCTTCTTGTCCTCTATGATGCTTCCATGCCACTTTGACCATGGATGTGGTTTTGTTCTTGAGATGCTTCACTTGATAATCTATGATCCCTATAGGTTGCTCCACATATGTCAAGTCTTCTTTGATATTCGGCTCCTCACTCCAAATCACGTCTGCTTCATCATGGACATACGCAAAATAATTTCTTTCCCTTTTGCGTACATTGATCATTCTAGGATGTTCTGGGTTCCTTCTTTGAGCTTTAACGATCCTTCTCACTAAGCTTGATTCAATCACATGATGACATATGATCCTTCGGCCACAAATGTTTGGGTCCCATTGTACTATGCTTTCCACAAAGTTCCACTTGTGTACACAACTTAATCCATCTTTAGTTCTTCATGTTCCTCCAGGTAGCCTTTCTCGTGCGTCTTCAACAGCATCTCTTAAAAGTCTCTTGCTAATGATTCTTGGTCATGGTCCTAACTATGTCATTACGTTATCTCATATATTAAAGATTCTAGTAGAATCCTTGGATCCTTACTTCATGAAATGAAATGAAGATTGTTCGTGCGTCACGCTTCTGTTGCGCTACTCTAAACTCTAGCTTAATCCAAGTGTCAAATTTTCTGACTCAACACTTGACCACTTCATGCCATCATTTAGGTCATGTAAGTCTACGTAAAATAATCCTAATTCCCTTCACTTTTTAACCCTCATTCGTCTGACCTTGGTGGTTTTTCTTAAGTTCCTTCATGCTTAAGAATAGTGATTGGTTTCTTATCTTTAGAATATTCCTCTGAATATTCTTTCTAATGTTCTTAGTGATCTTTATGTCTATCATGTATACACATTATAATTTGTATGATTAGTTAAAACGTTAGGCGATGGTTACCTTGTGTCGTAACCAACACTTGGTGAGCTTCTTCGACTTGCATGGCGTGCATTTGTCCCATCACTCTTGGAGAGTTAACATCTAGCTTCTCCGGGCAATCCCTCTTGTAATGACCGATCCTCCCACATTGCAAACATGCTCCAATTTTGAAGCGACATTCATCTAAATGGAACCTTCCGCAATGGCGGCATTGACTTTTGCTCCTATGTGATTCTCCCCTCTTAGAACTCATATAGGGTCCATTCCTTTGCTCCTTCCACTTTCCTTGCTTGGTCGTCTTCTTTGATGTGTTACCATTAGAAACTGCAACTCCATCTTCGAGCTTCCTTTCTAGTTCAACAACTAGCTCCAGTGCTTTTTTCATTGTCTTAAGAGCTTGACACAACATCCTAGCCTTCAATTCGGACTTAAGTCCCTACACAAAGCGATGCACTCTCATCCTTTCTACCTTGACCAAGGTGCAATACTTTTCGAGTTGAAAGTACTCGACCGTGTATTCATTAACGGTCATGTCACCTTGTTGGAGGTTAAAGAACTCCTCTTGTTTGTGCTCTCTCATACTTTATGAAAAGTACTGGCCCTTGAAATTCATCATGAATTTCCACCATGATGGGCATTCCTCTTTGCCGTACTCAGATTTAAGGGTAGAATTCCACCATTGTTTTACCTTTCCTGTTAGACTATACACGGCATACTTCAGTTTACTTTCCCTTGAACATTTCATCACCCTGAAGATGTCGATGATACTATCCAACCATGCTTCAGCTTTCTCTAGATCATTAATGACATCGAACATAGGATGATTGAAGCTTAAAAACTTCATCAAAAAATCTTGGCACGAGCCTTCATCACATTCCATAACTTGAGTCGTGCCTTCGTTCGTTGGATAATTCACACCCATCTATCATCATACAATAACCATGCATCAATGTCTAACATTACACAATTAATGCAAAACACATACCTTTAGGTTCTGTAGCACCTCATGACGATTTCACATGGACTTCATACTTAGACATTACACTTAGACATTTTAGCCAACTTATGGCTTACACATCCTAAAATCTATACATACGAGCCAAAATATGACTCTGATACCAATTATAACGCCCCCAAAATCCGGCCCCAATATAGTTGCCGAACCTTGAGCGGCGTCACTTTTACTTGACCTAATTTCATAAAAACATTGCAGCCGAAACATAATATGATAAAACTTAAGACGATAACATCATGAACAGCGAAAGACTTCATCGATAAATATAACAAAAACCCAAGATAACATAAACTGACCCATGGGCCTAATAGGCTCTAACGTATACTCAATAGAGGGTTCATCATACATAAATGAGTTCAAGTGGAGTACATGACTCAATAAGGCCCATAAGCCATACATAAACGACTCTAACAAGAGTTCATCAACATGACATAATATGAGTAAGATAACTTGGACCGTAGCCCGACTCGTTCCATGTGCAACGCATCCGTCATGAGGCCCTCGCCGCCCAACCTATGCCTCATCCATACCTGCACGGATCCATAGGTGTAGAGAATTTCTCCCGTTAGAGTATGTTGAGGCCCATGCATACTATGAGCTTATAACATGATTTTATATGTCATGGCATATGCATTTCATCATCATAAAACATAAGTCATATGCATGCTATGTACTACTTATGCATACTATATGGCATGTGAGCATATCATCATGACAAGATAAGATAACATGTAACATCATAATCTTTATATCATGCATATCATAACTTATCATCATACATAACATTATGCTAATGCATATCCTATCTTATCATCATGCTTAACATTATCCTAAAGCATATCATATCTCATCATCATACTTAACATTATGCTAATGCATATTATGCTCTTATCTTACATTACTTTATCATCTTTTATCAAGTCATAATATGATGTGACAAGTGGACATTTATATTGCATCCTCATACGTGCATACTTCGTCATGCTTCTTTAACATATTTACTTTATGTCCCAAGCCATTCATCATTCATCTTTTCATCTTTCATCTTTACTTAGACACTTTCTTATCTTGTTGATTGAGAAGGGTAGTGGCTAATAAGTCATCCTCCGTAGGGTGGTCTTTATCCTCATACGTAGGGTGGTCTTTATCCTCATACGTAGATGAGGTCTTTATCCTCCCCGTAGGTGAGGTCTTTATCATCCCCGTAGGTGAGGTCTTTATCCTTCCCCGAAGGCAAGGTCTTTATCCTCTCCGTAGGTGAGGTCTTTATCCTTCCTCGAAGGCAAGGTCTTTATCCTCATTCGTCAATGAGGTCTTTCCCCACCCGTCGGTGGGGTTTTAGGTTGGGTACCGATTGGTCCCGGGTCATAAAATGTCACTCCATCATCAATCCATCTTTTAAACATGTTCATCAATACGTACAATCATTCATCACATGATGCATATTTTTAACCCTATTTGAGGTCATAGGAAACTTCAAATCATGCTAAGTGTGGACATTCAATCATAACCAATCAGCTTTCAAAACTTGGGTAACGGTCGACCATTGGAAGGGTATCGATCGACCGGTCGGGTTATCGGTCAACCGATATGGTCCATTCGGACGACCGAAATCAAACTTCGGTTCATCCATTAATCACAGAATGTGTCACTCTTCGAAATCGGACAAACACTCGAGTAACGGTCGACCACTACTGGTCCTTTCGGACGTCCGAAATGGGTTTCGGATCGTCCACTAATCACATAATGTGATTGCTATTCAAATCGGACGACCACTGTGTTAACGATCGATCGCTACTTGACTTTTCGGACGATCGAATCGAAGTGTTCGGACGACCGCTAATTAAAGAATGTTTCGAACATTTTGACTCCATATATATATCGGACGACCGTTTACATATCGGTCGACCGGTTCCTGACTTTCGGATGATCGAATCATAGCATTCGGACGTCCGCTAAACATAGAATGTGATTGCCCCTTCAGAACGGTCGACCGATACGGAATCAGTCGCCCGTTATGGGATGGCAGACACCCGATTTTTACATGTTTTCATTCCAAATCTTACATACATCATTATTTTGAACACATATTGACTTCTAAACATCATGTGGGACATTCTATGTCATTCTTAACACTCTAATCATGATTTACATGGGGTTTCCACATATGAAGACATTTAGTATGTTAATCGAGTTCATAAATGCACATAAGCTTTAGATCATTCATTTAAGCTAACATAAGTGATACTGAACATCATAATCCTAAACATGATTAGCAATAGAGCAATGAGCATAATAGTGATACATGAAACACCTTGCATTCAAATCATGATTAGCAATAGAGCCTGAATCTTAATAGAACATGAAACATACAAATCCTAAATGCACATCCCTTAATCATCTATTTAAAGCACACATGTTAGGTTCTTATGCCCTAATCCAAGCACACAAGCATCATTAGGGAGTGATTTGAGGGTTTGGATCCCCTCAACATACCTTGCTTAGCTTATGTCCTAATCCTAGCTTCTTCCTTCTTCCTCTAGCTCCAAAGACTCTAATGGGGCTGCCATGGTGATTAAAAGAGCAAAAGATGAGCTAACATCTCCCTAATAGCTAGATGGAGAGAGCAAGTAAGAGGAGCTTACTGTAGCTACAGTGATCGTCACTGTAGCTCTAACCTGCTGGCCGAGAGGTGCTCAGAAATGGAAAGGAGTGTTCCTGTAGCAATTATGTGGGGTTTGATTGTTAGCTTTCAGCTGGGTTGGACAAGAGGGTGTTTAAGGCATTATTTTAACCCCTTGGGGTAGTTGGGCTTGGGCTGGAGGCGCATGTGGGTTGCTATGGTTCTTCTCTTTTTTTTCATTTCTTTTCTCTTTTAGTCGGATATTACAAAACATCTGAATTTTTAATCAGTCAAATGCTACATTATTATTCAAAGAAAGAGAAATAAAAATCATATTGATACACGAATTGAACTTGCAACAGCGGCGGCGGCAGGAGCACCAATTGTTGCTGCAACACCCAAAGAGGCAACAATTCTAGTTATAGGAGTAGCAGAAGCAGCAAAAATAGTAGGGAAGTGTCAACTGCATATCCCTCATGGTGAAACTACACACTCTTGATCTTGGCTTCGTCCTCCCTATTTTTACACCCTTGGTTATGCCATCGACGTTAAAGGTAGGGGTGTTCACGGGTCGGGTTGGACCCGACCCGTGAACAAATTCGACCCGACCAAATTTGGTCGGGTCGGGTCGGGTCTAGGGGGATGGGGTGGCTGGATCCGATCCAACCCGACCCAGTTCGGGTCGGGTCGGATGGTCGGGTTACCCGACCACCCAATTTTCTTTTTTTTATTTTTTTTCTTACTATTTTATATTTTATTTAATATTATTTTAAAAGCATAAAATATGTTTTCTATCTATTTAATGTTATCTCTACATTTAAAATATTTTATTTCAATTTTTTAAAAAATTTTAAATCAAATATAAGCCTTAAGTTTAAATAAAAAAGAAAAAAAATAAAAAATAAAAAATTGGGTCAATCGGGTCGGGTCAAGTCAAGTCGGGTTGAATTTTTCCAACCCATACCCGACCCAACCAATGGTCGAGTCGAGTTCGGGTCGGGTCGGGTCATCGGGTTCACGGGTCGACCCGACCCGGTGAACACCCCTAGTTAAAGGTGTAGATGCCACAGAATTGTGATTGCTGATCTGAGCTTGACGACCACTCAAAAGAGAAGGAACATGAAGATGCGGCGGTACCGACGATTCATGGGACGAAAAATAAGGCGGGTAGGAATGAAGATGATTCCTCCTTTTAACTTCTCTTCATCTTTCCTAAACAAAAACTTCCCCACTATGAATCATTAATATGGAAGTTTAGTTGTCTTCCATTCACAACGCATCCACTAATCCATCAGTTATAAAGATGAGTCAATAGAAATAGTATTGTATGGCATGTATCATTTTATTTTGAGGTTATTTAAAGTGACATGTCATTATGAAAATTAAATAATTATCTTTTATTTAATATTTTAATGATTCATTAAAAAAGGAGTTACAAATGGTTAAAATTTAAAGATTAAATGCTATGGAATATTTTAATGATTCATTAAAAAAGGAGGAGTTACAAATGCTATGAAATATTTAAAAATATTTAAAAATTAAAAAAAACACTTAGAAAAAAGATAAAGCTAGATCCTGCAATGTGAAGCCTCCCAATGCATCAGTTATATATATATAGATTTTTAATAGTAAATAAAATAAGTTGATCTAAAATAATTCACAAAAAGTAATTTTAAATAAACTTATTTAAGGTAATAATTTATTATAATTTTATTCATTGATTACCTTGTCTATGATTAATATGATGATAATGAATATTTTTGCTCCATGTACTTATAAATTATTGTTCCATTTAGAAATTTAAAAAAATAAAAGCTCATGAAAATTTATTAGATTCATATTAATTATTTTATCTCATAAATTAATAATAACTAGAAACATAGAAATAAATAAAAGAGTAATGGGAGGGATCCGATAAAAATTACTATAAAACAGTAATAGGACTTGGAAGAATTTATTAATGGATGATAATTACTTGAAGAAAGATACAAAATAAACGAGTTAAAAAAAGGAGAAAAAAATTAAAAAAGAAGAAAGTAAATTCAATTAGAGCATAGAATGGACAAGGTGAAGTGATAGGATGAAAGAAGAAAAGAAAAGAAAAAAAATTCTTTCATAGTTATGCGAGGGCATTAATTATTATGATAAGTTGTTTTATTAGTTAGTACTTTACTGTATTTTTAAGATAATCAATTATTAGAAATAGGTATATATATATATATATGTATGTATGTATGTATGTATGTATGTATGTATGTATACTAACTAATAAAATGAAATATTATGGGGTCAATTGACCCCATAAATGATAGTGTAGATCCGCCCATGTACCCGATAGGTTCCAGGTCGGGATCGAGTGCACTATCTAAAAATCCAACCCGCCACCCAATTTGGATAAATATTTTTTATAATATTTTTTTATCAAGTGATCTTAACACATGACCCTCGACTCGTTAACCCATCAAATGAAAACCCCTAATGCATTAATCCCTAGGTTGGACGTGTGACTGACCAACCCCATTGATGTCCTAGTGTCATTGTCTTTACCGTGGTCATCACCGCTTCTTACCATCATCGCCACACGATGCTCTCTTGTCATTGTCGATGTTGCCATCGTCGTCACGCGTTGTTGTCTTGGTGTCTTTGTCACCGCTATTGTCTCGTCATCGTTCCTACTAGGGCTGGAAATAAGTCGCGCCATTCGTAAGCAACTCGTGGCTCGGCCTATTTTTTGCCTAGCTCGGCTCGACCTATTACCAAAATAAGTCATGATGAAATATTAAATATTTTCTTAAAGAGGCTTAGCCTCTTAATAATTAACCTAACCTTATAGCTTATCATGCCAAGATTTATTAATATGTTATAAATTAATATTTCATCTTTTAAATCTTCAATTTTGAGTTCAATATTACTATTTTTGTTATATGTTTAGAAAAAATATATTAGTGGTGTCTCCTTTATTTAGTTCATATCTATTATTTCTTTAATAAATAAGATTTATGATATGTAATCTAGTAGATCATAAAAAAAATATTTTTGGCTTAATAGGCTAATAAGCTAGGCAGGCATTAAAAGTTAATCAAACAAACCAGGCTAAATTTATATTCATGGCTTGTTGTAGGCTATAGGTCTGGCTCAAATATTTTTATTTTGCAATAGGCTTGGCCTATTTAAATGGAAGCCTAGCTCAGCCTAGCTCGTGTCCAGCCCTAGTTGCTACCAACCTGACTTAGGTTCTCTTTCCCTCTCTTTCTCTTTCTCCTTCTCTTTCTCTTTCTCTCTAACCCTCAGTCTCTCGTTCTCTTCTTCTATCTTTGCACGAGCATGACTCTTTTTTATCATGAATCTCCCTCTCTTTCTTTCTTTCATTATCGGCGGCAAGTGATTTCACTAGTGTTCGACTGCCCGAGCGCTCAAGCCCCTCCTCAATTATCAATGAATAGACAATGCCTCATGTCGCTTCTAAGGTACGCCGCGTGATCTCATTCCTGACTACTTCAAAATAATGATTTTCGTACAAAACTAAATCTCGTTCTCAATTTTCCAGGTCCGACCGGGTCCCAGTCTAAGCTAGGACTGAGACAAAATTTGACTCAGTTTGACATACTAAAGCAACAACTTATGAATGACCAAGTGTGTGTGACATATTTCTTGAACAATAAAAATGGAGAAGAAATTAATGAACTTATGATTTTAATTTAAATAATTAAAAGTAAATTTTAGCGATGGTCACACAACTTATAGAGTGTTCCTCGTAAGGTCATTCAATTTTGATTTGTAACTCTAAGGTCATCCAACTTGTAAAAGCTTTTAGATGTGGTCATCATGATCGCCTACAGCCCGTTAGTTAGTCAATCGCATACGTGGATATCACATTGTTCGACTCACGCCACGTGGGCACCCACTGAAGTTATATAGGTTTTCTCACTCCTACTTTTTTTTAAAATTTTTAAACCTAGATCTAGTCCCCATTTCTTCGAACCTTTTGCCTTTCCTCTTTCCTCGTCGAAACCCTAGAATCGTGGCTGGGTCACCGCTCATGCTCTCATGTGTTGCTCCTGCTTGTGGGTGGTCTCCGGTCGTTGCTCACTCCCATGCAATCGCTCTTACGATCGCTACTCCGCTTGCTCCTACTCCTTGGTTGCTTCTACTCTTTGCTCGATCCTGCTCAGTCACTCCCTTCCTCACTCATTAGGTCAATGTCATCGTATTTCGTTGACCACCCATCGTCTTCATTTTAGGTGCGAGTATGGACTTTCCTGACTATTCATTTGAGGACTTTTCCTCTTTTGAAATGTCATTCAGATGTAGCATGTGGGTGTGCAAGAGTATAATAACTTACATAATGTCATCTTTTACGCCATTAAGAAGGTGCGAGTGCGGAGAAGAAGCGGTAATTAGAATTCATGGACAAAAAACAACTCAAGGTGTTTATTCTTCAGATGCCAAATTTTTTAGGTAAGTTGAATGCATTCATTTGTAACAGGCTCTCTAAGAACCAAGTTCAAGTAGTAATGCTCTCATTTTCAATACATGCTCATGTGAACGGGGAGACACAATTATTGGCATCTATTCCCCGTGGATCTTCTTCAAGGCCATGTCTCTAGCCCTCCAAACAGTCATTCTACTAATCGTGTAACACATATCCCACCTCACTTGATCAATCAATCCTTGAATTTTCCATGCAGGTGAACTTCGAAATTGGGATTCATATCTAATTGCCATTTTTTTTGTTGTTAAATGGAAATTCATGAATACCTTGGGGTAGGTATGCTTTAATTGCATGGACTTAATGGTCTAAGTTGCATCACTTGGTCATATCTCTTGGCGATGCCATTACTCTCTATCCACATTTTTTAACAAACTGGTATTGCCCTCTTCTTATCATGTCATGGAAAATAAACTTGATACATGTTTTTATCCCATGATTTTTGCAAGCCTCAATGAATTATTCCTTGTTACTGAAGCTCATACCTATCTCGAAATGTGGATCAGTCATATCTCCTTCAGCATTGAAAATCGGTTCTCTCACTCTCTTCTCACCTTCGTCATTTGTGTCTAAAGTTGTGTTCAATTCATCCGACTAATCATACCTAGATTACAACTACTCATCTTTTGTTTCTACTTGGGGGACAAAATGTATTGTGACCATGTGGTATCCCAGCTTATCTGGGCATCCTGCAACATGTTGGTTTGCCTATTGATCTGGTCCTAGCCCCTACAATGGCTCTTGTAACTCTATTTGTCTCTTGTATCTCAGCAACTTGTTATGTTATTGTCCTTTGCAATGGCTCTTGTGTCCCCTCATCTTGCCATATTTCTGCTTGTCCGACCCCTTGTCTTGCCTTCTCGATTATCTCTTAGGCTATTTCTTCGTCGTGTAACTGTGATCCCTTTAACTGCCTCATCAACAACATTGTTCTTCTTGGCCAAGAAAATTATATCTTCTAAGTCTTCATCATCTTCAAGAAGGTTGTAATCTTCATTTTCATTATCAACGTTAGGATTAGTTATCTCATTTCTTGTCAATGTTGTTATGCCCCTCTTCTGAGTCATCCATCCTACATAAGGCATCAACAACCTCTTTGTGGTAATTGTGTTCCTAATCCTTCAATGACAACTCCTTGCTTTCGAGGTGGGTTGAAGACTTCTTCAAGTTCTTTGCTCTGAAGACATCACACATAAATATCCATCCGACCAAGTTCGCTTGCTTCCACACACATTTCTAAAATATGTGCACCAGTGTCCAAGCATTTCAGCCTTGAATGCTAGTTCATTCTCGGCTGAACCCAATTATAGGTCACATTTTCCAGTCACCCCAATATGTTTCACAAAATGGTCAACAATGTTTACAATAGTCACAACCATATCCACCTTTATCTCCACTATAGTGAATGTGGAACTCAAAGTGGCTGGGCTCTACAAAACATTAATGAACAAATTAACAAGTTGTACACCTATAATTAACTATTATAAAATAATATAATAATTAGCCATTGTAGAATATTACATTAATACTATCAAGAAAAAAATCACACCCAACTCACCAAGGTATGTTGCTAATGTTGATGCGTCAGCACCTTCATATTGTCTCATCTTTAATTTGAAGTGTCAGAGCTAGCACCTGCCAAAGCCAGTACCTCAATTAGAAATTATAGGCAGTCGTCCACATATAAGGGTGTTCACAGGTCGGGTTTGACCCAATTCGTGAAGAAACCCGATCAAATTTTTTTAAGGCAAAACCTGACCTGGCTCGGTTCCGATGGCGGGGTTATCCGACCACCATTTTCTTTTATTTTTATTATTTAGTATTTTATTATATATATTGTTTTAAATATCTAGATTTTTTTACATGTAAAATGCTTTATTTTGTATTTTTTAAAAATAAATGTTCTAAAATACTTAGATTAAATAAAAATCATTGAAATTTTTTAAAAAAACTTGGGTCCGCAAGGTCGACTTGACCCGACCCAACTCGATCCAAGGTCAGGTTGTAGTTGGGTCAAGTCGAATTCTCGAGTTCACCGAATCGATCCGACCTGGTGAACACCCTGGACCACATATGTCAACTTAGTGACTTCAGCATAGGCCAAATAGAATGTAGTTTTGTGCAACACTTTGAAACAATAAGCAAAACAAATTAAGAAGTAGAAATCACAAACACTGGTCCATAAGAATTACAAATTAGGGTTTGCACATAATACCTAAAAATGGTTGGAGACCATGGTGGAGGTGCCGAGGAAGGGAGGGAGCTCGTGATTGAGCAAGGAAGTGGGTTGACTTCAAGCATCGTCGACTTTGAGTGTCGATTTTGAGCGACGATCACCCACAAGAAGCAGTGAGTGGAAACCAGCCATGACCGTAGGAGAGCAGGAGTGAGTGGTGAAGGAGAAGCCGCGATCGGAGACCACCCATGGCAAGAGCAACCGGCAACCCACCCACGAGCAATCGACGTCTTCGTGCGGGGTCAAACGATCAGTAATTGGCATCCCTGAAAGGGAAAGTTGAAAGGTTTGGCAAAATGGAGACCATATCTAGATTCAAAAGTTTTAAAAAACATGTAGGTAAGAGAAAATTTGTCACGACCCTGATTTAACCCGTGAGTTAAATCAAATTTTACGACTCGTTACGGATGATCAAATAAAATTATGAAGAAATGCAAAAACGTAATGTAATTTACTCTTGTTTTATAACATAAGAGTAAAAGTATATCATTAAATAAATTACACAATATGTGATCATTTCAGAGTAAACTGATACTCCTTAGTCGTACATTTGGCAAAATGATTTTATTTTCAATACAACTTATTTTCACATAAGTAATAAACACGACTAGCTCTCTCGACATCTTAATAGAAAGATACGAGAGACATAAATTCTCTCATCATACCACCAAGATTGTTATACAATCCTTTTACGATTATCACCTCGCACGATCCCCAACGAGCTATATGAATCTGAAAAAAATATTAGAAACAACATTATGAGCAAAAATAGTTCAGTAAGTTGATAACTCATAAGCTATATGTTACCATCTAAATAATTCAGAGGGACATGCAAAGATATGAAATAATTATAATACGGTGATTTCATATAGTTGAAAATAATATATACAACTTTCTAATCAAAATCATCACACTCCAATTGCATCAATATCCATCAAATCGTATCAAACATATGTATGCAAATGCAACACTCTCATATGAATGCATGGACCACTAACTAATCAATGGTCGGTAGGTGGACTATAGAGGTGGCTTCAATCGTGATCAACAATGTAGCACTTAGATCCATTCTACCTCTTCCCTTTTCAAAAACAAATCATATAGCGATAGGTGGCCCACATCACGACTACTCACGATGTGAAACTTAGCTCTGTATGGCAGTTAGCTCCAGCCTATCTCATCCCATTATTGGGAAACTGAATGATGGATTAGACTCTAGAGGTGGCTCCCATCATGATCAACGATGTAACACTTAGTTCTAACCGTCGTACATGCAATGCAGATAGATGCAAGTGCATGATTCATAGTATAACAATTGTATCTCAAATATCAGAAGATGAATCATATCAAATATTATTTCAAACGGAACAAAATTGTACTTCTCGTAATCCATTCATATCATATCACATATGCTTTTCAAATGTGCAATCATACAATCATTCAGATATATTTTTCATAATTGCATTTCTCGAAATCAATTCATAAGATATCCAAAACATATTTAAAACATATAATAATCGATGTCACACCGAATTTAAAAGAGATGAAAACATAAAGTAGAAGAAATCAACTTACCTATAAGAATTACCAAAAGGTTTTTCCTTTTCATTTTCACTACTTTACTCTTCTACTCCTATACAGTAATAATAAGAGCACATCACTTCTATGATCTGAATACAAACCTATCACACATGAAACATAATTAATTGAAGAGGTACATGACTCTTAAGTACTTACTCTCATAACTTAAGTAATTATTTATCACAAGAGTTGTCCTACTATTAAGACAGATTGTATACGTAATAAAAGGAAATTCGTATCTGCTTGAATTGATAACCAAATTTGTTCATTCCAATTTGAATTACTTTCTAGTTCCTAATATATTAATCTATAAAAGTTTCAGATCTTTTCATTGTGGTTTGTTCACAAAAAAATCAACATTCATCCTATCTTTTATCTTATTTCTATGTGGGTGACCTTACTTTTATGATTTATATAAAATAATAAACATTCTCTGTTCTGGTACTTTTAATTTTCTCAAATAGCAAAAATTCTAGGGTGCAACTCATAAAATTATTTGAATTTACATCTATTTATACTGAGAACAATAAATTTAACTAATAATAGCATAATTTGCACTAAGTTCCATCTTGACAAACTAAGTAAGGCTTAATAAAACATTTATAACTTTCGCTACACATATCATTTTAGAGCGATTCCAATTGCCAATGAAACCTAACATCAACACCCTAAAATATCAAATAATTTCATAACATATTGGATTTAATACATAATTTATAAATTCGGATAACAATTTCGACGGAAGGAGTGATAGTATCTTAAAGATAAGAGCATAACGTTCTCTATAGAAATCATATTAACTTGATTCCAAAACTCAACAAAAGTAGGCTCCGAGAGGATCAATCAACATAACTTTCATAATTTTTTAAGAAGACTTAATGAATAAATGATTATCATGAAAAGGACCACTAGCTTAGGGTTAGAATTTCCACCTAGAGTGATCAGTGTTTTAAAATTTCCTCCGCTCTCCACAGAAAGGATCAAGATCTGATAATTTATGTTCAGTTTCTAAACATGTAATGAAGAGAGGAGGAATTTTTTTTTCAATTTTTTATCACATAATAAAGGCAGTTGGAAAAATCAATTAAGCATGAGGTGGCAAGCTGCTAGCTTGTTGGCAGCTTGTATGTGAGCAACTTTTTATCCAATAGAATTTTGACATCCAAAATAACTTATTAATGGACAGTAATTATTCATTATTAAGTATATATTATGATAATACAATCCAAATAACTTATTCATACATTTTCTATATTGAATATTTTTACACATACTTTTCCTAGATGATTGGCTCTTGAGATTTAATCTACATGTTAATAACTATTTGCATACTTACTGGTACGAGTATATGCTTTAGCATAGCATGTCTATTAATTATATTTTAATACTTTATTTAAATGACAAAATTTTAAAAACTTAATAAGTGATATTACAACGAACACATATATCATATTGTTCATCAATCACAAGTTATAATATTAAAACATATAATGATATACGAATTATATTTGGGATATTACAAAACTTATATTACTTCGGTGGGTGCCCATGTGGCATTTGACGAGTCTAACAACGTGGCATTCACGTATGTAATCGACCGGCTAACAGGCTACTAGTGGTCATGATGACCGCGACTGAAAGCTTTTGCAAGTTGGATGACCCTAGGGTTAAAAATAAAAGTTGAGTGACCTTATTGAAAAATCCTATAAGTTCATTGATCGTTACTAAAATTTACTCAAGTAGTTAATATTTAATAACTTGCCATCTTAATTTCTTTAAGGATAAATTTAATCAATGTTGGATGTCAAGCATATAAGCATCATCTAATTATTCAATTTAATCTCATATATATATATATATATATATATATATATATATAAGGTGTGAAAGTGGTTCAGATATGATGATTTTTGTGCCTAAAAAAGTTTATTTTAGAATTTTGTATAGTTTTTAAGGCATAAAAAATCATTCTAAATTTTTTTTGGAGAAACAAAATTGTCCTAGGTTTTCATTTTTTTTGGGACAGAGACCTATCTTAAAATAAATAAATTTTTTAAAACTTATAAATATTAAATATATAACATTAGATGTAATACTTCAAATCTAATTCGCATATAATCATATATGTTAATATTATATCATATGATAAGAGATATGACACTTTGAGTTATAACTTTTTGAAAATATGATTTTTGAAAATGGAATATTTGAAAATATATAGTCCCAATAAATCTATTATATGTGAAGGCATGCTAAAGCTAATTTTTAATAAATTTTAGGTAGTGTTTTTGTTAGGTAAAATAAAGTCGTAATATCAAAAAAAATTGTAAAATCATGTTTTTTTATTCTTCAAATAAAAATTTAGATTTAAATTCCTTGTTTATTTATCTTTTTAAGAAAATATTTGAATCCACTTGGATGTTAATTTTTTATTTACATGCAATGTCTTAAATAAATGAATAAGAAATTAAGTAATTAGAAAATACAAAACCATTTACTTAAATGGCTTTACATGTAAATAAGCAAAAAAAACAAGAACAATTTGGTATTCCAATTTTTGGTCGACCTCAAGTTGATTTTTCCCTATCCTATCTTTTACCATCTGCATGTACCACCTCTCTCTGCCCTTTTACCACTCTCATTCAAAATCCAAATGAAAGAAGAGGAACATCTTCTAGTAGTGAAGAAATTGGAGGACAGATTAAGGGAGTAGAGTTTTGACTTGTGGCAAGTCTATTTTTTATTATTTTATTGATTTTAATTAGGGTATAATGGAGGTGAAACACTCAAATGGTGGAACGCCATGGAACGCATTAATATTGGACATTCATTTTAGATCACGTGTTCAAATGAAAATCGTTGACACACTGATGAAATTTTCGGTGCCACCCCTTCGTCCCAGTCCAAAGTTAGCATGAGATGCAGCAACTAGATCTAGCTCCCTGAAGAACACACTTGATCAGGCATTTTGAGAGTCCCTTTTTGAGGCGAACAATGGCGTCGAACTGCTTGAGTTGCCCGGTGTCGTAGTGGACATTATCGATACCGATGTCGCCCCAATTGGACATGGGATGAGGACCGGATCTCAAGGGGATTAGGGACAGACACTTTTTTCTTCTATCTGGTAGGATCACAATAGAACTAGAGGGCTGCATCTTTTTCTTCATCTATAGGACAATAAGAGGAGAAGGGACTTTCACCAATTCTCATGGTAGTATAAGCAATTTGTAATACGTATTAAGCATAACATTGTGCATAAAAAGGTCTGACCGGAGGTTATATCATGTGAGAGGCTTGCGAATTAAAGATTGGGTCTTTCAAGATAGTTGGAAAAGGTCCTTGAAGGTTGAAGGCTCAAGGGTATGCGTCAAACAAGCAAGAAAGGACGAAAAATCAATCTTGCTTGGAACAAACCTAGCGTGCAATTTCATTATACCCCACTTTGACCTTGACGCTGTCCCCACCATCCCGTTCATGACTTCCAAGCCGAACTTGAACAAATGTCAAGTGAGAGAGCTCTCCAATGGTGGTGGTGCTTATTGGAGAGGGAGATGCTCTTCTCCTTGGCATGTGGAGATTCTTGGCTAGGGTGAGGTGGCAAGCTAACAGGAAGGATGAATGGTACGGGGCAGCCAGAGGATAAAATAAAGACAATGAGAGTAATTGAGAAGCAAGATTACAAAAAAAACATAGAAGTGATTTAGAGGGAGAAGGGGGTCTTTCTTTTTACAAGGCGCACGATCACTTTCATTGAGATAGAGAATGAAAAGAAGTTTTAGTGATGATATTAATATTAGCCATTCATCCAAAATCGACCGTAAGGATTGAGGTGTTGCACAAGGTTTCATCTTTGAGGTGTTTCACCCCCATTTAATCCTTTTAATTAGATAATTTCATAGTTAGGATTCCTATGAACCTTTCTATTATGTCCATTCTCTGGTTTTAGTTAACTATGGGATAAAACCCAACTTATTCAAAAGGAAGAGTAATCCCTAGACATAGTGAATCTATTTATGAAACTCTAATTACACTTTTGCATATCTTTGGTTTGCCCAAGAATTACGAAATTCACATTGCTTGATTCCCTTGAGTCTACTTTCTTTGAGATAGGGAATCTAGTTAATTGGTTATCCATAAGAAAAGTTATGTTCTCATTGGAACAAAATTTTTATGTTATATCTAACTATATTTTGATGATACAAACCTCGAATAATCAGAGTCATATATCTAAAGTATGAGAAAAGTTCAATTCATAATGGATTATTTTATGCACTAAATTTAAAGTTAATAAAGTGGCTGTGAAAAGAATGCATTATTTATCTCTTATTCCAAGACTTAAAAGACTATACTCGTGAAATCTTGTAAGCTATTGTCCAACTTCTTCTCTGTCGTGCCCTGCAAACAAGCTCCACTACCAAATGACAATCTACAATATTTGCATGGATAGTTCCCTATCAAGTATGCTTGTATGAACATAAACCAAGCCAAAGCATAGTGTATAAATTAATAGTTCATTGGTTCATAGGATCCTCGGCCATCTCTAGCTTGTCCCCTGAACGTTCTCACCATCGAACCAAGCAGACTCTGAAACAAAATAAATACCATCAGAATCTGAGTAAACAATGGCATTCTAGGAACCTAGAAGTGATGTACTTTTCCCAATCTTAATTAAATTCAAGGAACTAGATTTTCGTAAGAAAGTTTCTCGATTTTATTTCAATTTTCAGTTTCAAGGAACTAGATTTTAGGAAGAGAAAAAGATACAAAAACAAACATGCCATCACTAAAGTTTGGGCGACAAGAAAGTTGTGTAAAAAATTTGCCTCCATGTAGTATTTGAAGAAATGTTTCATCGCAATAAAGGTTCTCCAGAAATCTTTTAACTGGGAAAAATCGAATGATGATCTTACCTTTGCTCTTTTAGGCAAGCTAAGCCAAACTCCAAGTTTGGAACAGCCTAAAATGAAAATCAAGCAAAAAACGTTAAGATCGTTCGGCAGTGGCAATGAAATCTCATACAAAAACAATAAATACATAAAAGACTATTATAGTACAAGGAGATAACATACTAAATCTCGTAATAAACTTTGTATTAGATTCAAGATCTACCGAATGGAAGTGGGCAAGCAGAAATGAAAATAAATAATGACTTTCTCCACAGTATATTAGAAGCGATCTTAAGATGGGCATTCTAAAAATGTTGCCAACCAATGCAACTTCTGATTCCATTCGTTCAGGCATATCTACACGTGCAAATTCTAAACAGACTTTGTTCTAGAGCAACTTTGAAAGTTTGCATAAGTCATGACCATTATTGACATGTGATGGAGGCAGTGATGAAAATGCAGTAGGAAGCAAAGTTTCCATGAATATGTGATAGTTGTGACTTTTCATACCAACTAAACGCAAGTTATTCATGTCCACAATTTGATGCATAACCATCGACACTCTTGAGTCTTCTGCTCTTTAGTGAGAGCATAACTTGCCTTTAGATTAGATAATCTACTATTAGGTGAACTAATTAAGTGCAACTCCGGCCTTCGGCAGTACTCCTTCAAATCTAGTCTCGCCTTTAGGTTGTCTTTTGTTTTACCCTTAATGTCCATTACAGTGTTGAATAGGTTTTCAAACACATTTTTTTCAATGTGCATGACATCCAAATTGTGACGTATCAAACAATCAAACCAATAAGGTAAATTCCAGAATATACATCATTTGGTCCAGTTATGAGAAACACCATACGCATTGTATGTGACATTGGGTCGTCGATAATTTTGCATAAAGCATTGACAATGCGACGTAATTGAGTTCCTGAGCGTCTGACCAGAGCACGTCTTCTACAATCCTATTTCGTCGAAATGCATTTCGATTATTTCTGTATGGATGATCAGCTGTAAGAAATCGTCTATGGCAATCAAACTAACTATTTTTACCCCAATTTCTCATAGTGAACGCATCTGAGTGTTCCATGCAACATGGACAAGCTAGTTTCCCTGTGGTCATCCAACCAGACAACATCCCATAGGCAGAAAAATCATTAATGGTCCACAATAAGGCAGCTTTCAAGGTGAAGTTTTATTTAGTCGACACATAATAAGCGATGACACCATCCCACAGTTCTTTTAACTCATCAATTAGAGGCTATAAATACACGTCTATCCTCTACTTAGGACTATGAGGACCAGGAATAATGCATATAAAAAACATATAAGGTGCAGACATACAAATCTCAGGTGGCAAATTATATGGTGTTACTATGATCGACCAAAAAGAATAGAGAACTGAAGTCTGACCATACGGTGTAAAATCATCCGTGCATAATTCGAGCCTTATGTTCCTTTCGTCCCTAGCAAAATCAGGATGCTTACGATCAAAATATTTTCACGCTTCACCATCCGATGGGTGAAACATGACACCTTCAGAAGTATTATGCTGTGCATGCCACTTCATTTGCGACGTTGCGGACAAGATTTGGAAGCCGATAACGAAATTGACTTAATTCCTTAATGAATTGTGTTCGACAACATTAACGATGAAAAATATGATCCAATTGGAGCGTAATATTCCTATAATATTATGTAAGTTAGAACGAATATTTTCATCGGGATTCTTTGATTCCATGGAGCACTTACCTATTCATCTGCCATATGAGGCAAGGGTAGGTGGACCAGTACAATATAGGTGGATGTATCCTTTTAAAGATATCTTATTCGAATTAAAAGGATGATTAAGAACAAAGCACGTGTCGAAGGATCCATATGTGAAGCCTATATGATTCAAGAGATTTCGTACTTCTGTTCCTACTACTTTGAATCTCATGTTAAGTGTGCGAGGACCAGAGTTCATCAGAATGATGAAGTTTCAGAAGAACAATCTAATGTGGCATCTTTGTCGATCTTCAATCAGTTAGGATGACATTTTAGGAAGCCAAGAAGTAGATGATTGAGTGATGCAGAATTCAAGTCTGCCACGAATCATGTCCTTCTAAACACGCAGGAGGTGCAAGAGTACATTAAGTAAGTTTATTCTCCATGCGTTCTTTTTTTTTTGTCTTCTCAAACAACATTTTTAGTTAGCCATCATTTGTATGTAGTGCTTTCTTGCAGTACTACAATGTCCCTGAAGAACATGTTCAAGATAGAATCGAGAATGACTTCACATTGTGGTTTAAGAATCAAGTAACTCTTACGATGTTGGTCAATTTGAAG
Organism: Pontederia crassipes; assembly: GCA_030549335.1. Lineage (NCBI taxonomy): Eukaryota > Viridiplantae > Streptophyta > Magnoliopsida > Commelinales > Pontederiaceae > Pontederia > Pontederia crassipes. Next base: position 53,956,070 of record CM060196.1, on the reverse strand, counting down.
TCTTCACGATCTATTCTTGACGATCATTTTCATTTTGGGTTCTCATTACCGGCACGATGTCTGGTCTCCATAATTTGGTATGGGGACCGACTCGAGAGGTGAAAAGTTGGCGGTGTATTTTGTGAACGGTTATAAGTTTCACACGGTAATTTGGTCGATCGGAAAGAAAATCGTGAATAGTGGAGTATGTGTCAAAAGATCCACGGACGGAGAAAATGAGCGTGACTACTACGGTATTCTCAAGACTTGAGGTAATAGAGTCACATTGTTTAAGTGTAATTGGTTTGATTCGAAGGAAAGGAGAGGTATGCGAGTTCACAAAAATTTCAAAATAGTTGAAGTACGTCACAATAGGTGTTATGAACATTTTGATCCTTTCATTATTCCATCTTCTACAAGATGGATATATTATGTGCCATATCGAGAGAAGACCAGGGACAAAGCACAATGGTGGATTAATAAAGACGAAGGCAAGAAGCAGGATAGAAATTGATGGTGTGTTGCAATGTGCATACCAAGATGACTCACATACTTTTGTGGCCCCTATTATAGATACCGAATTAGTCGACGATCTACAAGATTCACAACAAGTATTTGAAAACTTCGATAATGCCGACATACAAAATGACGAGAATGCTTCGGACGAAGATGAATTTGAAACTACGTCATCTTCAGATGATGATGATGATGATGAGTATCAGTCATGTGGTAACTCAGATGATGACTAATGTTATTATTACCTAATGTCATGCTCATGTAATATTTTTATCTTACGACTATCGGGATCTTGTATTATGAATGTTGTTATCTTACGAACGACTAATATTGATGTTGTATCCTAATGGTTTATTCAAATTATCATCTGTCGTTATATTGTTTGATGCGCCAGCGATGCATGTTCACGATCATTCGGATCGACGGATGCCTGATGAGGACGGTGCATTTCCATATTCGCTTCCATCTCGTGAGTGTTTGAAATAATGATCACAATTTTACGCATAAACTTAATTGAATTAATTTGTTTATTTTTTTATAAGCGCCTCCCGATATTAGGAATTGGTTCTCGAGTTATACGTACAATTACGTTCCTGAAGATGTGACACAAGACGTAGTCGAACATAGTCAGGTCGAGACGTTGTCAAATTAGAGTTTTGTATCAATTGTAAATTTAACTTGCATTAAATTTTGTATCATGCAGATGTTTCGTTTTGGTAAAAGAAAAAATAAGGGAAAAGAGAAGGTCGTCCCTAGAGATAATTTTAGTCCGCCGGCTCTTAGATCAGTCACGGGCATTCGCATAATAGAACGACAGTCTCCTCCGCTGACTCCTTCCTCTCATGCTGATATTGCGAACTTGGAGACACAATTGCCGGAAGAATTCTTAGAGCTCCTGATTTCGTGGAACCCTCAGATCAGGCTTCGACAAATCGTGTGCACAAAGCATACTTACATCCATATGGTAATTTAGGGTAAGTGTTATTTTATGTATTTTGAATCCGTATTCATTTTGTGATTCACCCATTGCATTTTATAATTTCATATTCTTCCAGATTTGTACCGTCGAAACTCGCGGCCGCCGCTTTGCGACATAGGTATACTGATGCGTGGCTTACATGGAGGAAAGTTCCTTATGCCACGAGATAGATGTTATTTAATGAATTTCAGATAAGGATAGAAGCCAACTTGGTCATTAAAATTTATCTTCGTCCTAATTTAATTATTTTTATATATATGCAAGCTGATGTGTGGTGGGATCCCGAGAATATGGAACAAATGTGGAAGGCTTTTAATTCTCGATGCTCAAAGAGATTGTCCGTGATGCTTTCGGAAGCTCGAGCTGCTGGAGAACGGCCCAATTGGATCCCCGAGGCCGTTTGGATCGGATTGCTACGAAAGTGGTCCACCAATGAATACAAATCAAAGTGCGAAAAAGTGAAAACAAGTCGAGAGTCCGACCAGGAAGCCTGCTTGCATTCAGGTGGATGTGTATCCACGAGCACGATTGCCAAGAAATTGGTAAAGTCTTTCAATATTATGTCGACAAAATATTATACTTTATTTGACATTTTTAACTACAGGAGAAAGAGATGAGTAGACCACCTACTCAGGATGAAGTATTTCTCCAAACTCATCAGAAGAAGAACAAAGAATGGGTTTCATCATTTGCTCGGGAGATATATGTATGTAAATCTAAGTGCACTCTTATTTTTTAAAAAATTTCAAGTAAATCTATAAGATAGTAAAGTCGTCATCGATTTATCTTGTTTTTTAGTATCGTTGATTTATCTTTTTTCTAATTTAAGTAGTCTTACGAAACAAGAGAAGTCGAGCACATTATGCAAGCTGCGCAGGAGGGGACCACACTACTGACCCCAAGACAACTTTGGACGGACCACGTCGGGGTGAAGAAGGATCATATTTATGGCCTCGGATCTTCTGTCAGTACTGTAGATATTGGATATGGTCGTAAATCTACTTCAGGTTCAGGTTTCTCTGGTCAAGGTATGCAACAAATTCTTGATCAGATGAGGTAGGAGATTAGGCAAGAGATCACGCAAGAGATCAGGCAAGAGGTTACGCAGGAAATCAGAAAGGAGTTCGAAGAACGTGAACGATGTACCAAGAAAGAAATGAGGAAAATGGTGCGTGACATGATGCGTGGCGAAGTTGACGATAAGGATGACGAGGACGAATTAGTTTTATAGTTTTTTGTGTGTTGTGTTGCGCTCGGACAAGGTGCTAACTTTCTTCCCCGAATTGATGACATTATGCATATTTGTTCTGTTAACTCACTCTCTCCCGACTCTTTGTGTTGTGCAGTGATGATCAAGATGCCTTGCGAAAAGATGGATCGAATTGTCAATTCATCAAGTTCTTGAGATGCGACAAGGAAGGCGAGACCACATCTCTTTGCTCGGCCAATGTGTCCATCTTCTTCGTGACCAAGACCACATCTCTTCGATCATCCCATCTCTTTGCTTTGCTTTGCTTGTTATCTTTATGTTTCCACAACATTATAATGTTTGGCATTTGTGTTGGACAATTGTTATGTTTGTATATTATGTGTTGTGTTGTGTTGTGTTGCATTTCATATGTTTGGATAATTGAAGTGTCTTGTGTTGACTTATAATTATGTGATGGACAATTGTTGTGTTACATATTATGATCCAAATGGATCTTTGTTGTATTATCTGTTTGGACAACCAATTTTTGCAAAAAAATTTATTTTTTTATTGTTTTCGATGGTTAGAACCGTTGAAAACATTAAAAAATTAATCATCGACAATTTTTTTTTCAATACGTACCGACGGTTCTAACCGTCCTGCAAGCTTATAGACGATCTTAACCGTCGCTAAGCATTGACGATTTTAACCGTCAAAAGTTAACGACGATTTCAGCCATCGAAACTCAACTGTTGAGTCGATGGCTCAAACCGTCGATATGAATTTTTGACGATTTGAACCGTCGATACATATCGACGGCTCAAACCGTCGATACATATCGACGGCTCAAACCGTCTTAAATATTCAACGTTCGACGGCCGCGCCCGCCGGCTGGACCGTCGAAGATGTCGATGGTTCAAAAATAACCATTGCAAATCATTTGCGATGCGTCATTTTCGCACGGATGCTATCCGTCGAAATACCCATCGAAAAATGTCATTTCCGATGGTTCTGGCCAAATTACAGACGGTTATGACCATCTATAATAAGTTATTTTCTTGTAGTGTACTACAAAATAAAATTTAGGTTAGATGTTGATTTTCTTGAGAACCATGCCTAATGAAATAAAATTTGAAACTTTTACATATTAATTTTTGTAATATGGAGTTAAGTAAAATTGTAATCATGTGATTTTACTATTTTATCCTAAGAGTGTGAATTTTCTTAACTAGGTGCGCAATTAGCCATAATACAAGATAACTAATTGTGATGAACTAAATTGATTGAGCTACATAGAATGTGTAAATGACATAATATTTATGTTACTATGGTTGTATGGTTATTTTGAGCCTACACCCTACAAGTAATATGAACCTATATTATTTTTATAGGGTTAGATGATTCAAATAAAAAAGAACTGGGGAAATGAATTGTGTGCTTGTTTGTTTCTCATATTATATGTATTCACTTCTTATGAATTTGGTGTAACATTGATTGTAAATGTATGGGATATGTCTTTCATTTTTATGAAAAGTATATTTGAATGATTGATGCATTTGCAATACATATGTGATATATATATTATGCATTTATTTCAAGAAATACAATTGTGTTCTATTTAAAATAATATTTGATATAATTCATCTTTTGTTATTTGAGACATAATTGTTACATGGTAAATTATGCATAAACATCTATTTGTAACATGCATTTGCATGATGAAATATACATGAAGGTTGGAGTTAAGTGCTACATCATTGATCGATATGAGCTACCTCTAGAATTCAATCTATTATTTTGTTCCCAAAATATGGAATGAGATAGGATGGATGAGAAATCATGATGAGAGCCACATCTAAAATCCATGTATCGCTATTTAATGGGTCCTCCTAAATGGATGAGGTAGAATTGAACTAAGTGCTAAGTCATAGTAAAAGCCTCCTCTAGAATCTACCTACCGACTATACCAATTGGTGATTTATGCATTCATATCAAAGAGTTGCATATGCATACATATGTTTGATATGTTTAGATAGAGGTGTTTACCGAGCCAAGTCGAGTTGGTGATCGGGTCAGATCCGACCCAACTCGATCCCAACCCGATGCATGTTAAGGACACATACATGTTAAGATTTTTTAACCCTAGTTGATCTAATTCGACTCGATGACCTAATTTTTTTATTTTTTTATTTTTTTTATTTTAAAATTTCTTTTAGTCTCGTACTTGATTTTAAAATTCAAAATAAATCATTTTAAGTGTCGAATAATATTCCAATATTAAGAATTATGTCTTAAAATAAAAACTAAATAATATTTTTATATTAATTAATATAGAAAAATAAGAAAAAAATAAAAAGGGTGGTCAAGCTGACCACCCGATTTGTGTTGAGTTGGGTGGGATTTCCTACCCATATAGGTTGTAATTTGATACGACACAATTTGATCAGGTCGAGTCAAATTTGTTCATGAGTCGGGTCCAACACGACCTCTAAACACTCTCGTGTCTAAATGATGTTGATTGCAATTAGAGTGTGGTGTTTTTACTTAAAACGTTTATACGCAATTACTAAATAGATGAAAATATATTTTTTAATGTTTTGTTTATTGCATGTCTTTTATGTCTCTCTCAAATTATTGTTTGGCATATGTTATGAGTCAAGTATTTTTAGCTCATTCTGTTGTGTCTAACATTTTTCATATCATTATATCCATATGGATCGCGTGAGTTCATAATATTAGAGTTTATCTCTTTTGATCTTAAGGTAGTAATGGGATTTGTGTCTCTTGTATCATTTTATTATGGTATCGACAGAATTTGTTATATTTTTCTGTTTATGTCAAATTTATGTTTTGTATCGAAGATAATGTTATTTTGTGCAATGTAAAACTTAAAGAATATTTAGGTCTAATATGAAGGATCGTCATAAATTGTATAGTTATAAATGATACTTTGTTTCTTATGTTATATAAAAGTTAAAATGTATAAATTACTTTCACAATTTTATTTGATCGTCCATAATGACTCGCACACTTCAAATTAAACCATAGTTTAAATCAAGGTCATGACATTAGATATTTAAAAAATTAAAATTTAGTTCTAAGTTCAACATTTTTATGTAAATAAACTAAACTAACATATTATCACACGATAATTCAAAGTATTCTAATTAATTTTATGTAGACTTTATTAAAATATGTTAATAACTTGATAATATTTAAGTTTAACTAATCGTAATAAGTTAATAATATATTGTAATCTAATAAATACGGTTAAAAGGAAAAGTAAAATTAAAAAAGGTTATTAAAGTTGAAGTATTATTTTAATTATAGTTTTTTTTAAATACCAAATTTAATCTAATAAATATGGGTAAAAAAGTAAAATTATGAAATATTATTTAAAAAGTTGAAGTAATATTTTAATTGTAATATTTTTAAACTATATTTAGTTCGAATGGAGCCCTTTGATTTTGTTTGTTAGGAGTCCGAATCTAAACGGATGGTTTTAGTTTTTCAAAATTTTAACTTAATTCTTAATTGTGGTCATAATTTTTAATTTTGTTGGATCACTTTTTTTGAGTTGATTAGGTTTTTCGGATGGTTATCTTTTTTTTTTACAACCTGAAATTATGCAGCTGTGTTGAATGTACATCTATATGCTTAATAACATATCTATGATGTCATCATTACGTTTTATCTATATATTTTGCCAAGATAACCTTTGGTCCAGTTAGAAAAAAATCAGAAAATGAAACAAGATAAAGGAAAATAAAATATTCTTTGTGAAAGTAAAAGCTAGATCAACTCTTGTAACAAAGTAATATTTTTTGGTGCCGGTGAGCAGCAGAGTGAGCATTACAAATCTATAATTCATTTCTTACTTCCTTTCTACTCGACCGACTGGTTTGGAGGTCTTACTTTCTCATCATAATGTTCAATGTCTAAATCTCATATAAGGCATCTGAGAACTTTGAGATTACTTTGTTCAACTAAATCTCATATAAGGCATCTGAGAACTTTGAGATTACTTTATTCAATTTTCAACCTTTTTGTTATCTTAAAATTTTGATCCCATCTGTAGAAAATAACTAGTGGCTTTACTTTATTAGCTCACATCCTCTTGTTCCTTACAAGAAGTTTGATAGCATCCTCTTTTTACAGAAATTATATGGACATAATAACTTCAAAGGAAAAAAAATATCTCTTAAGTGTTCTAAAGCTAACGAGGAAATGCAGGGAGAGAGAAACTAATATTAATGGCATGATCTACTCCTACTTAGCATTCTCTTAAGAGAACAGCCACATGAAATAGCGTTAGTGGAAACAGAGGAGGAAGGCTCGCTTCCCTTCACTGTGATCTGGTCTTCCATGGCGGAACTCGGAGGAATGCTCACCAATACCTCACCGACTCCAAGTGCTCCGATATCACCAGAGCCCACGACCTCCTCTTCCACACTGCCGCCTGCAAGTTCATCTAACAGCTCCACCACCACCTCACCTCCGGCCGTCTGCACAGCGTCCGCTTCCGGCACTCCCCGCAACCGGCCGTCCGGCTTCACCTCCGCCCTGCATATGGAGCACGTCGAGTGCGACATGAACCACACGTCGATGCAGCCGGCATGGAACGCATGCTTGCACAAGGGAAGGAGCCTCGCGGTCTCTCCCGCCGCCATCACGCCCAGGCAGACCACGCACTCCAACTCCTCGCCATGATGCTCCCCGGAAGCCCCGCCGCCGTAGACGAACACCGGGAGGGAGGCCAAGACGGTGGAGTCGAGGCCGCTGGCGGACGACAGCCTCGCCTCCGACGCCCGGCCGGGGAGCGCGGCCGAGTTCCAGAGGTGCGGAGGGGGCGGCGGCGGCACCTTCGGCAAGTCCCGGATGACGACGGGCTTCCTACTCAGCAGCCATCTGGCGTAAGCATGGAGGAGCAAGACGAAAGCGATGACGATGCATAAGGAGATGACTGCGGCCACCAGGATCTTGCCATTGTAAGGGTAAACTTCGGCAGTGGACATTGCTGCTTGCAACTGCTACTGCTGCTACCTGGTCATGTGGATCACAGAGAAGAGCAGGGAACTAGTCGTTGGTGATCGCATATATGCAGTCGCATGACGGTGCAGGGCGGAGGAGGAGATATATGGGGGCCATGAACCCGGGGGGATGGCGCCTTGCGGCAGATGCAGTGGAACTTTGTGAAGAGATTTCAAAGGCTCGTCTGGGTTTCTCGTGGGCGTGTAGGCGGAATGGGGAGTTGGCGTGCGGGTCGGAGGGAAGAGTCTCGTGAAGGCGACGGCAGCGTGCTATTATTATTATTATTATTATTATTATTATTATTATTATTATTATTATTATTATTATTATTATTATTATTATTATTATTATTATTATTATTATTATTATTATTATTATTATTATTATTATTATTATTATTATTTAGCAGCCATGCTTTTATAGGTTCAAGTCATATTTTATATTTTTTTGTGTTCTCCTAACGCTCTTTAATCTAATTCCATAGTCAAATAGTCAAAACCTTACTAGAACAGTAAGCTGTGTGTATGTGTGTGTGGGGAGGGGGAGAGAGAGAAGGGTAAACGACACAGATCCAAAAGCTTTGACGAAGGGTCTTTCTTCTCCTCAAGTGTTCTCTTGTTGGTTACTGGCACTGGCAGTGTGTAGTTGGCACGGTCACCTGTGCCATGTGATTGCTTTAAAGTAGTTAATTAATGGACTCACAAATTCCTGTAACCATTTTTTAAAGAAAACTGTAACCATTTAAATAAATATATATAATGGATTTACAAAGTCCTGTAGCTATATATTACATATGGTTTGTTTTTATTGAGGTTGATCAGGAACCTCCGCGTTCGGAACCTTTTGGATTGTCTTTTTTTTTACGTTGACCAAGTTTTACGTTCGTACTTCAAGCATCTTATAGTTATATATTTAATTTATAAAAATTAATGTACCTTCAAAATAATTTTCGTTCTAAAGGTGCACGAGACATGCCTTAGAGTAGTCCTACACGAAAGAAATGCCGGGTATATATGAAAATATGTCCTTCACCAGGTGTGACACATTTTGATAGAACCGTGCGGGCCGAGGCTCAAAGCGGATAATATCACACGTTGATGAGAAATATTACATATGGTATCAGAGCCACTCCGCGTGAGCCTCTGTGCATGGTGAGGTGCGATCACTCAATGAGGGCGTCGACTCCCCTAAGGGGGGAAGGGTGCATGAGACATGCCTTGGATTAGTCCCACATGCATAAGTCACGGGAGAAATGTTGGGTATATATGAAAATATGTCCTTCACCAGGTGTGATGCGTTTTGGTAAAACCATGCGGACCGAGATCCAGAGCGGACAATATTATGGGGAATGTTACATAATTGAGCGTATTAATGAATTTAATAAAAAAATAATTAAATATCATCATCTAAAAATATTAATTATCTCAATAGTTGTTGATCAATAATTGAGATATGTTCAACCTCCTTCTAATATAAAAGATGCTCTAGATGTACATTAATCTCTAATTCTATTTTTATGTGTAGTTAGTATAGGACTATTCAACAATAAATAATTTTTACCATCTAATTACTGTGGTAAGTAAAAGAACAAGGATAATTATTTGATTATATGCACACACGACATATTCGTCATCTTATATAGTTATATATTCAATTTATAAAGATTAATGTACTTTCAAAGCACATTTCGCTCTAAAGAAATATTAATCGATCGTTAATCCACCGATCAATGAATTTGAACAAAAGTGATTAAATTTAATCATCTAAAAATATCAATTATCTCAACAATTGATCAGTGACTCAACATTCCTTTAGAGCAAAAAATACTCGAAAGTTACATTAATTCCTAATTCAAAAGCTATTTTTATGTGTAGTCTGTCCATGATATGTAAGACTGTTCAATAATAAATAAATTTTTACCATCCAATTACTGCGGTAAGTAAAAGAACAAAGATAATTATTTGATTTCGTACATCTAGCATTTTATATATTTAATTTATAAAAAAATTAATGTACCTTCATAGTACATTTCGTTTTAGAGAAATGTTCAGTGCATCTCAAATTTACTGATCAATGAATTTAATCAAAAGTGATTAAATTTTATCATCTAAAAATATTAATTATTTTAATCATTAATCAGTAGATTAACAATTGATATGCGCTCAATATTTCTCTAAAGTAAAAAAATGCTTTAAGTTAATTAATCTCTATCTTTATGTATAGTTCGTCTATCATATGTAGGACTCAATAATAAATAAATTTTTACCATCAAATTACTAAGGTAAGTAAAAGAACAAGGATAATTATTTGATTATCCGTACACACTACACAAAAATGTAAGACAAATGCAAAAAAAACCATTTTGTGGCTGCTTGATTTCGTACATCGAGCATTTTATATATTCAATTCATAAAAATTAATGTACCTTCAAAGTACATTTAATTTTAGAGAAATATTGAGTGCATCTCAATTATTAATTTACTGATCAATAAAATTGATCAAAAGTGATTAAATTTTATTATTTAAAAATATTAATTATTTCAATCATTAATCAGTAGATTAACAATTGATATGCGCTCAATATTTCTCTAAAGTAAAAAAATGCTTTAAGTTAATTAATCTCTATCTTTATGTATAGTTCGTCTATCATATGTAGGACTCAATAATAAATAAATTTTTACCATCAAATTACTAAGGTAAGTAAAAGAACAAGGATAATTATTTGATTATCCGTACACACTACACAAAAATGTAAGACAAATGCAAAAAAAACCATTTTGTGGCTGCTTGATTTCGTACATCGAGCATTTTATATATTCAATTCATAAAAATTAATGTACCTTCAAAGTACATTTAATTTTAGAGAAATATTGAGTGCATCTCAATTATTAATTTACTGATCAATAAAATTGATCAAAAGTGATTAAATTTTATTATTTAAAAATATTAATTATTTCAATCATTAATCAGTAGATTAACAATTGATATGCGCTCAATATTTCTCTAGAGTAAAAAAAATGCTTTAAGTTATATTAATTTATATCTTTATGTATAGTTCGTCTATCATATGTAGGACTCAATAATAAATAAATTTTTATCATCAAATTACTAAGGTAAGTAAAAGAACAAGGATAATTATTTGATTATCTGTACACACTACACAAAAATGTAAGACAAATGCAAAAAAAAAACCATTTTGTGGCTGCTGGGATTCGAGCCCAGGTCTCTACGGCCACAACGTAGGATTCTCACCACTAAACTACAGCCACTTTTGTTGGTCTTGTATCTTTTTATTATTAAAATATAATTTACGTTTTTTGCCTTATTACAGGCTTTAACTTATAGCTTTAGTTGTCTTATGAGACGAACGAATTAACAACACCTGGTATTTTTTTTCAGTGTTAAATATAGCCTAAAATATTTTTATCTCTTCTACATATTTTTTAACTAAGCAATATTGCTCGTAATTATTTTTTAACAATAGAACATGATTATATATCCAAGATCACTATAAATTGAAACTGATAGATATGTACGGAAAATAAAGCAAACCTATATGGACTACACCTATTCAAATAAGATTATTTTTAATTCTAGAATAATGAATTATGTGTTTTATCTATATGCAGAAAGATATGTCAAAAAAATGTTTTGAGAAAAAGGGCACAGCCCTTACCTTTGAAGGCCAGACTAGTAGACGATTTGGGCCCAGATCATGCTGGCCCATCTTCACTGCCGCAGAACTTGTAGTTTTTCAGTTTCTGATGTCCCAAACGAGATCGTGTTTTGAAGGAATTTTCATATAAAAATATAGCATTAGTTAAATAAAAATGTCTATATTTGATATGGTAGACTAGGACACATTGGATAAAAAAGAATAGATTTTATAAAGAAAGTCTAAATATGATGAATGTCTAGTTTAAAAGAAAATAAAAACACCATTCGAAAAAGGAAAATGTGTTGAATATTTATTATAATTAATTCATTCGAATATATATAGTCGATCAATGTTCATGCTAAGGAAGAGGAAAGTAAAATAATTATCAGGATTGAAGGGAAAGAAAAGTGAAAATAATTATTTATCTTTATTTGGATAGTTCATCCAAAGGTTCTACTTTATTTTTTCAACTCTAAAACGAAGGGGAAAAGAAAAAAATATTATCATATTAAATATATTTTTTTCTCTTCTAAATAACATTAGAAAAAAATATAATGAAGAATATAATTATTCATTCAAATTATTTATTAATTTGTTCACCTCAATTAAGTTTTTCCCCTCGCTCCTTTATATCCAAACAAAGTTTAGGATCTAATTGATAATTATTAATTAACGAAGTAATGGAATAGGATGATATAATGACAGATGAAATGATAAAATGTAATGTGTTATTAAAAAGTCTGTCTTTGAATAATATATTCTAAAAAATGATGAGTTAAAAATAAAAATTTTATTTACTAAAAATTTATTTTATCTTTTATTATGAAAAATATTTATAATATCTAACGAATAATAAACGTTTACTTCTTTACCATTTAATTTACCTTTCTCTTTTTTAAGATAATTTATTTTCTCTTTTTATTTTTGTTTCATCTTTTTTTTATTATGTTCTTCATTTTTTATTCATCTATTTAAAAAGGGAAAAAATAGTTATAAATAAAAACTATTTTTAATATTCATGTAACTAAAAATTTTATTTTACTAATAGAGAGAAAAAAAGGGAGAGAAAAAAGAGAGATGTGATTTAATTTAATAATAATGAAAAGATAATTTAATTCGATCAAAATTAATTTGATCTAATCCTTATTTGAAGAGCTTAGCTCCCCCTCTTAATTTAACCGTATTTCATTCCGCCCGTTCAAAACCTTCAGTCCAAATGCAAATTTGCAAGTCATATAATAGACAACAAAATGATATGGATTCTATTTTCTCGCTTTCCTTATGTACAAATGTTAGTCCGACTGTTTTGTTAAAACGTCTCATCTCATCTGTAGGGCTGCCAGTGTCACATGCAAAGGGGGACTCTACATTACGAGGTCAGAATCTTCAATCAGCCGAGTATGATGTTGTTCTATCATTTAATGATAGGCTGTTTACGGATCTTGGAGAACTTGATATCTCCATTCAGAACAGAGCTGACAAATCTCTCAGTTGCCTCTAGTGTAATCTCGTCCGTAAAAGCAGCAAATCTTCCTCTCTTTGGTTTGTAAGCTACCAGGAACTTATCCAAGGATTTGTAACCGAGCCTGTCGAAAGCATACATGAAAGCTGATTGCTTGCTGGCATCCAAAAGACAATAAGTTATCGAATTGACATTGTCCTGAGCTCGGCTCTGCCACCTAACGAGCGACTTCTGAGAGACCTAGAAACAAGAGGACCAAGAGATCAGCATTTTGTAAAGCGTTGATATTTTTTTGCCCAAAGTAGTATGTAAATGTAGAACCAATTCAACTAACCTCGGAAAGAATGGTCTCCAACTTTTCTTTTGATTTTAATGACCTAAAAGCGCCTATTATACATACAGCAGTTTTCTCACTGCATATGCTATCCATGTTTGAAGCCATGAGGATAGGAACATGGCCTTCTTCTGGTTTAGATGCTCTCCTGGCCTGCTCAGAAGACGCCTTCTTATTTTTATTCTCAAAGCTTCGTAGCAATGTCCTCAAATCAGATATTCCAGAGCTCAAATCCTTCACCAAAATTCCCTGTTTCAGCACACGCTCCTCACCAGTAGTTGTTTTGCCTACTACAGCAGGGAGCTCATGAATGCCCAACCTCTTCAAAATTGGATGTGAAACATCATGAACCTACAGAAGTGTGGAAGAAGGTTTACTCGCATCCATTTGGAAAGGAGTATATCATGCATGGAGCAGAATAAAAAGTATCTTATAACAGCATCTCAGCAAAAATTGGGTTTGTAGTTGCTTCATGGAGACGTAAAAGTCAGTATAAGCGAATACACAAATTTGTCATTTAGGATCATTACAATACACCAGTTGATTTGTCTTGCTGACTTGAAAGAAAAAAGAGAATATTGCACTTTTTTAGAGGAGTCAATTACTGTGTTCAAAGTTAAAGAATGGGATAGATGATTTGCTAATGGAGTATTAATAATGTCAGCAAGCAGTACCTCTGTGTCATAGAATATAAACTGTTTTCTATATAAGCCACTGATAACCCGCCATATAGCTGGTGTATCTTTCTTGGTTGAGAGCAGCAATAACTGAGGAAGACTACTTGTGCTGCCAAAAGAAAAATCAAACGAACCAAGTTCAATCCGCCTGGAAAATTTTGGCAGCTGTTGTTGACAAAAGCTTTTCAAACTCCGAGAATCATGCTCTCCATTGTACTCTACCAACGAGCCTCCATCATTACTGCTATAAGAATATATGAACAATCGTGCTCTTTTCAATACAGAAACACCAAGATCCATACAGAGGTTCTGCTCAATTTGGCAATTTACTCTACCAGCCTGCAAAAAGAATGAAAAAGATACATATCAACAACTGGTATACACTGCAAGTCAACTGGATGCATTCCACACAACCATAAACATGACAAAGAATAGTGCAAAAGGTGTGGAATTTACTTTCACAGCCCCATTTAGTGAAGTTGCTATGTCCTCTACGATCGACTCGAATGCATGAAGTCCCATTGCAGAAGGATTGTAGAATAATAAAATCCAAGTCAACCCTTGATCCTTTATTTGTTTGTTGAAAAACTGCATATTAACATCTTCGAGGATTCCAGAAGAAGAGGGTTGAGCTCGACCAAAACCATGAGAGCCAGCCCCTCTATTCATTCCACTGCCGAAGAAGTTTGAGAACATATCACCGAAATTAAAACCAAATGGACTTCCACCTGCACCTGGGTTACCACCAAAAGAGAAAGAAAAGGATTTCCCTTGGCCACCCATATTCTGCCATCCACCTGGATTAGATCTAAAGAAATTATTTCCTGATCCTCCACCAGAGAAGTGGCTATATCCTTCATAGTTGCCAAAATTACCCCCATCAAAACCTGCACCCTTTTCATCTCCATACAGATCATAATTTTTCCTCTTTTCCTCGTCAGAAAGAATTTCATAAGCTGCAAAAAGGAAAGATGGATATATTAAATATAACATTATAAAGAACCAAATAGATAATCCATGAGAAAGTTTCAATATAATTTTTTTTAGAGAGAGAATTAAATATAGTGATATACATATCTTATGCTCAAACAACGAAAAAGCATAATCAATTGATGAAACAAAATGAATCACTCAAAAGAAATCAACCTGTGCTGGACCTTTCACATGAGAAAATTAGGAAAAACGATTTCAACATTTTCATGTACACAATAATCATCTGAAATGAGTGTGTGCATATCTTTATGACCACTATTACTAGGATCCAATAAGCACAACAACAACAAAGCCTTATCCCACTAGGTGGGATCGGCTACATGGATCATACGACGCCATTCCGCTCTTGATCCATGTTCATAAGATTCGACATGATTTTATGTTGGCTGTCGGGGCCTAACACAACCCTCCTCCTTTATCCGGGCTTGGGACCGGCTATAAAATATAGGCGGAGTTTGAAATTAGAATTGTTGTATTTGAAATAAGCACAAAAGAAACAAATTGAGAAAGAGATCAAAATATCTACTGAAATTAGAATTATGAGTATTTGAAAAGGAGAAGGGAACAAAGAGCTCGTCAAAAGTCTTACCATTGTTTATCTCTGAAAATTTTTCTTGTGCACCCTTAGCTTTATTCTTATCAGGATGGTATTGAAGGGATAACCTGCAAATAGATAGTTCAGAGGAATAAGGAAAATCCCAAAGACATTTCTATTCTTAGACATTCAGAAAAAGAGGAATTCCAAAGAATCATACTTGTGAAAGGCTTTTTGAATATCACGCTGACTGGCATTTTTATCAACCCCAAGGACCTGGAGAGAGGACCCAGATATAGTTTATTATTTAACTCAATATGATATGACAATCAACTAGAGGGCGACAACATCATATAAAACCACCTAGATATCAGGCGAGATCCATGGGCCAATATAAATAATATCACGCTTCAAACACTTCAATATATAAAACCCTTTACATATATTTTAAACACAAAGTCATTGTTCACATACGCCATTCATACTTGTTTTAAGGCTGAAGATTCTCCCACAATATCAATGTTTCACTTTAACTAACTTACCTTTCAGGTTTGGTATTAGGATACACAATGGAACAGCCATCAGGCAAACAAAGAGAAATTGGGTTACATTCCAAATTGAAGAAGCATGTCAGGGATAAAAGAGATTTATGATATTTTCTCAGACACAAGTCATAATACATAGAAGAACAACATATCTTAGGACCCGATACTTCAG